>JAODUD010000127.1:24958791-24973342 GCA_026784285.1 Stomatorhinus walkeri
AGCTTCCTGCTGCGCTGTGCTAGCCAGCTCGACGCCTGCTTGAAGCTAGCCTGCAGAAACGTGGCAGGGGACCTAGGAAAGCGTGCTCCCTGTACGCCGCGAGTCTGGCTGATAGGCCTAATGCGAATGTGAAGGCGGCAGTTGGGTCTATATGCACACGTTCAACCACAAGGTGGGGCTGCAAAATGAGACACTGTCCCGGGTTCGATGCAGACGTCAACGGTCTGCATTTCACCCCGACGAGTGAAACTGAATGCAGATCTCTAATTTTTAGTCTATGTACCTCAGTTTTGCATTTGCCATTATTCTTTTTCTTATTATCTGTTTGAGCTCTATAGTCTTCTAATTTGAAAACCTTCCAATTTCTACTTGTTTTTAACATGTTTTTTTCACTTCTGCGTTTTTATATTTTTGTCATCCTTAAGGCATATTATATTTAAGGATATTATATTGTATTTTCCACAGAACTTACTTTGGATATTATATTTATGAAGAAAAAGGTCTCATTGATTAGCCACAAAAAAATATATATTTATCGTTAAACATTTTCAAATTTGTTCCATTAGGTGACCACTTGAAAAGCTTGCATATAGTATAATTCAGTTAAATATTCCTCTTCTAAATATGTTTTTAATATATGTGTAATACGATATACAAGAATACAAGTGACTTTGTTTTCAATGAAGAGAGGTGATACTCTTCTGAAATCACTCTGGATTTAGTTTGGGTTTTTTTTGTTGTTTCTTCAGTTTCATATAGTCCATGCAATGATGTCTGGCACTTTTAAAAAGTCTTTTCAGTAGTTGTAGTTGTTGCCTAGCGATCTTTGAGAGATATGCCTTTAGTATCCAGGACTTTTTCCATTGATCTTTATGATTTCTCCGTGCCATTGTCCCCCTCCTTGATGGTGACCCATGCATTAGCTCTCTGAGACTTGCTCGAAAGAGCACAATCTTCAGTTTCACTCCTAAAGATATAACCTTGCCTGTGTTTGCTTACAGCCCCTCCTTATCTGCATTAGCCAGTGTGCATTGTTCCCTTTTCTTGCGCTTCTATCTGGGAGAGCACAGCGTAGTCTGTATTTATGTAGCTGTCACTGGTGCCTGTTTCAGTCAGAGTGGATTTCCTACAGGCAATTACCTCCAAGTCCAAATCTATAAAGACCCTATTTTTCCCTGCTGTCGGGACCTCGTCTTGTCATGCAGGAAAGCGCGTTTTGTAGTTTTTGGTAGTAAAATGGTCCAGTCCGGCTGGAGTAGAGCAGATGTGTGTTAAATAGTACCGTGTGGGTGGAGTAGGATCCCCAGGGCAGGGCTGACAGAGCCAAAACTGAAGCTTGTCCATTTTAGGAGTATAGCAGCAGCTAACCCACCTTTGGAGTACAGCATCAGCTAGCCAACCTTTGGAATATAGCATCAGCTAGCCCACCTTTGGAGTACAGCATCAGCTAGCCCACCTTTAGAGTATAGCATCAGCTAGCCCACCTCTGGAGTATAGCATCAGCTAGCCCAACTTTGGAGTATAGCATCAGCTAGCCCACTTTTGGAGTATAGCATCAGCTAGCCCACCTTTAGAGTTTAGCGTCTGCTAGCCAACCTTTGGTATTTAGCAGCAGCTAACCCACCTTTGGAGTATAGCATCAGCTAGCCCACCTTTGGAGTATAGCATCAGCTAGCCAACCTTTGGAGTATAATAGCAGCTAGCCCACCTTTGGAATTTAGCAGCAGCTAGCCCACCTTTGGAGTATAACATCAGCTAGCCAACCTTTGGAATTTAGCAGCAGCTAACCCACCTTTGGAGTATAGCAGCGGTGAAATCGACTGGCCCTTAGACTGAGCCTCCACTCCACAGAAACACTAGCCCTGTCTTCCCCGCTCCGTGCTAGCCCTGATGGACCTCCTGTGTGTCCTCTGTGCCCCCCTGAATTTGGAGGGAAATATATACGCAGCTATATATGGCCCAGGTGTGTTCTCGGTCACTAATCTGTGGTGTTGAATGTCCCGGCCAGGCAAGCGGGGGCGCCGCAGCAGTGCAGGATCGCTAGACAGCAATATGGAAGTAAGTAGGAAGCAGCCGATGTCTAGCTACTTTGTAATGTATGCGCTTTAAAAGAAACGCATTTAATTTCACCATTGTTTCCCTTATCGCCCCCTCCCCCTGCTTCATAGCACACCCATCGCTTGTGTACCGTTTGGTTAGCGTGTTAAACTTTGCCTTGTTTAATAATGCATGGCCTTCCATCATCGTACATGTCCGGCTTGGAGGCCTACTGCACGTGGTTCAGGCGCTTGGTGTCCAGTCCCCTCGTCCGTTTAGGGAGCATGAATGGACTAATCCCACTAATTCATGCCTTCGTCTCTCAACCCACGGTGTGGATGTCAGTGTAGCTGATGTGTAGCTTGGTTTAATTTTTTTGTTTGTTTGTTAATTTTTTTTTTGCGTGACCTCAGCTCAAGTGAAGAATGTTTTCAGTGTCAATTGTCCTGAAATCCTTTCGTCTTGATCCTTTACTCGTGGGAGTTTCACAATGTTCTAATTAAAAGTGATTGGTGCTGAGAGATAACCAATGAGATTATAGATGAGGTGAATCCAAGCAACAGGAGGAGGTGGGACCAACCAATCAGATGTCTTGACCCCGCCTCCTTGGACCCACCTCCTGTACATTGTCATTGGTTCTCTCTCTGGACCAATCATTTCCTTGTTCTGCCCTCAGAACATTTTTGTATAAGTAAAATTCCCACAATCTTCTGAACCCCCCCCCCCCCACCACCACCACCAAACCACACCCATCCCCAGTTGAACTCACTGTGTTGAGAATAGAACATGAAGGCAAAACATGTTAAACATTTGCAAATGATCCAATCTGATGGGAAAATGAGGGTTTGGTGCAAACTCTTTCCTTGCTATGAAAACCCTTCCTGCTTTGGGTGGGAAATGGAATTTGAGCAACATAACTTTTTCTGAGGTGCCTGTATTCCTGTACGTCGTTCACCATCCTCTCTGCTGGCCATTTTGACGTAGGTCATCTGACACAAAGCGGACATCTTTTAGCTACCCCGAGCCCCCGCCAACCGCATCCATACATGGACTGAGAAATGACAGACTAACAGGGTAACGCGGGCTTTGCTTTTCTATAGCACACTAACGCTCTACAGAGGAGAAGCTTGCCTGGTCCATCTTTTGCATGTGGCGCATGCCCATCCGGGATCTGCTTCATTCAAGGGGCGGAAAGCGGGTGATATAGATGCTCATGTTGTTTCTGACTCTGCCCCTGTCTCTTTAGCATGGATTACCCTGGGACCCCTGCACTTAACATCACATTATACCAGTGTTAATCCGGTCCTCGGGGACCCACAGTTGGTCCATGTTTCTGCTACTTCTGAGCTCCCTACCAGGAGCTGGGTGGGAGCAAAGATGTGGACCAGCTGTGGGTCCCCGAGGACCGGATTAGGAAAATAACAATAAGTGTGATGCTGGGATATTTATAAAACATAATAGAAAGCATTGATTCTTATTTAATTTGATTATCATGGTTCCTAAATCAAAATAAATTTGATTAATCTTTTCTAAACAACTAGAATGCTATTTTAAGGCCTTGAGGGATGGTATGACACCAAGTTAGAGTCTTAAATATAAATTTCAAATTATCTGGATACGTGTTGGGGATCAGCAATAGTTTTCGAAAGCAGATTGATTTAGTGCTGCCTTTATATTTGACACCTGTCTGCTGTGTGTGGATGGAGCAGCTGGTTTGGCTGTAGGCGGGTGTGGCTATGGCAGGGGTGCGAATGTTACCATGACGACGTTTCTCCGCCCTCTCTCCCTGACAGGGATCCATCATTAGCAGCCCCCATGTGCGCCGGAGGGCCACCTCCACCCGCGAATGTCCGTCCCGCGGCCAGCAGCCGGCGCAGCTGCCCAACTCCTCCTCCATCCTGGGGACGCTGTTTGGGGGCAGCGGGGGTGGCAAACGCGTCAAGTCCCCGTCACAGGGCCATGCGCCCCCGCAGCACCCCACGCTCATCTCGCATACACCGCACTCGAGTGCAATGCACCACGGCGTCCAGGTGGAGACGCAGGCCCAGATGCACGCGCACCACGCGCAGTTCTGCCCCGCTCAGCAGAACCCGCCTCCGTACCACCATCACCACCACTACCACCCCCCCGCTCACGTGCAGTACCACCAGCCGCAGGCCGCCCACGGCCCCCACAGTGGGCACGGCCACACCCCTCACACTCACACATCGCACGCCCATGCCCAGCACCCCGCTCACTCCCAGCATGCCCCACACCACCACGGCCAGCAGCCTGCGCCCCCACCAGCACCCAGCACCAAGCCCAAACACAGCGGCATCAGCACGATCGTCTGAGCATGGGTGTGGAGGGTGAAATGGAACGCTCCTCTAAAGGCGGAATTGGGCAGTGGAATTCCCCCCCCCCCCCCCGGCGATGAGACACTGTGAACCGCCAGCCAGGATGGAGGGACGCCAGCGAGAACATGTACTTCCATTTCAATGGGAGCCCATCAGATCCAACAAGTGAACTTCACACCGTATACCGCTCTGCCAGGGAGTCCCATCGCATTTGCCCAAAGCCTCACAGCTCATGAGAATGACCATCTCACAGCAGAGAAACTGAAGGAAAAGCTGTATCTTATTAGGCTGATCTTATAGTTAATCTCCCACCACAAGGTGTCTTCCTGTCAACGCCACCGTCTAAGGACGAGGCATACTCACACACTCCAACTCACTTAGTAAAGACAGATTACTCATGGGTTTCTTACAGGCATACTCACACGCTCTGGCTCCAACTTGCTTAGTAAAGACAGATTAGTCATGGGCTTCTTACAGGCATACTCAAACTCTCTGCTGACTACTGTTCACACAGGTGAATTGTTTTTCTCAAAATAGTTCTTACCATGTCTATGTTGGTCCAAGTAGAATATATATATATATATAGTAATTTCAACTAGGAGAATTAAAAATTTTTAGACCAACAGCCAGGAGTTAACTATTGAGAATCTGTCATGAAGAGTAGCTTTTTCAGTATTTACTGTTTCCGTAGATCACAGCTTCCTGTGATACCTGTTATCAGTCATCAATGTGCCAATTATTAAAGCATCTATCTATTTTAGTCTAAGGGTTTGCTTTAGGTATACTGTGCATATAGTATTTTGTAAAAATGATAATGCTAGCATCAGATATTACTGATATCAAATAGGATGGACAGAGGCATCTGAAAATTCCCAGTATTATATCCTAAAGTAGCAGGCGTAGTCTCTCAATGTAGATACAAACTGAATGCTCTTAATAGGTAGGCTGTTCACTGACCAGGATTATCCCCAGTTGCCTTCGGAATAGAATTCTCGAGGATTCTAGAATGCGGCTGCAGTCCTCCCGCATCGCCCTTTGACGTACTGGTCCTCACAGCGGGCCCCCCCTTGGTCAGCCTGCACGGCTCGGGTGCGGGGGGGGGGGGGGGGGGGGGGGGGGGAGAGAGGCAGCAGCCCAGCCTCGGCGGACCGGTCCTGGCTGCACCTGTACCATGGTTTTATTTTTTTAAGACTATTTTTTTAGAGATGAATAAAACAAAAATGAAATGCTGTACATCATTATATTATGTCTGTTAATGGTTTCGGTGTGGTTCTTGGAAGATGTTTTTTAAAGCAAAGGTTTATTTTTCCCATGGGAATTGGAAGCAGGCAGGTGGCGGCAGCCATTTTTCAAAGCTCTCCTCTTTTTTTTCTCCTCCTCTGAGTTGCTGACACGGCACTGAACAATCTCAGCTGGCTGAGCGTGCCCTTTTACCGCAGGTCTTCACAGCGTGTAGCGTTCATTGACTGTTAGCGCACGCCCCCGCCTGAGCGTGCACTCAGCTGCTTGCTGGTTTCCGGGCCAATGGCCCACCTCTACTGGACCGAGCCCTCGTGGCGGAAGGACCGGGCCGCAGCGGCCAGGGTGTAGCGCTCGACCGGAGGGGCGTTTCGTAGCTTCTGTGCAGCGCTGCAAGACTTCCTTCCTTAATTGTTCTGATATAATTATTTTTGTTTCATTACAGTGACTTTGCCACACCATCATTTTCCGTGCTGTGGGCATCCCTCGCATCGCTGGCTTTGAGCCTTTTTTGGGTGTAGGCAGAAGGGTGGTGTAAGAGGCAGGTTTAGAAAGCTATTCGGACACCACTGCTTTCGCTTTAGCAAACTCTGTGAAATTCACTCTTATGCAGTGTTTCCCCCAGAGAAATACCGGCAGATTAAGAGTTTAACTCCATCATTCTGTTCCCCATTGATTAACTGTTCTAATTTTATGTGCAATATATACATATATGTGTATTTTATTTTATAAATTCACTCATCCTGGGTGTTCTTTGAGTCCATGTCTATTACATTTTGTCTTTTTTGTTCTGAAAAACATTCTCTTGACTCAGACTTGAGTGTTTCCTTGATATTTCAGGAACCTGCTTTCTGCAGTGACGACGAATGTAAAAGAAAATAATCTTGCATGTAATCTTAATATTGTGAGACTATTCTCTACATATTGTATA
Organism: Stomatorhinus walkeri; assembly: GCA_026784285.1. NCBI lineage: Eukaryota > Metazoa > Chordata > Actinopteri > Osteoglossiformes > Mormyridae > Stomatorhinus > Stomatorhinus walkeri. The sequence goes on from JAODUD010000127.1 coordinate 24,965,335, forward strand.
TTCACAATATATATCAGTGTTACTGTTGACTATAGTTGAAGTTAAGTGATCACATATTAAAATATGTATACTTCTCTTCATACCACTGTGTACTAATGTAGAATCTGTTATTGGGTGGTCCAAAACAGATATATTTCATTGATATATCTTCTTCCATTTGTCTCAATACTGGAAAACATACACTGTCCAGTCAGTGGTGCAAAAAAGTGTGTATGTACATACCTTTGTAGACTCTTCAATTAGGCAGTGTGTATGGTGTCCAGTTTACAGATTAGGAGTGAAAGGGTTACTTATTTACTCACAACTGGTATGGTAAATATATGTACATATACACATACCAACACAGGCACTTAGCTCTGACAAATTACGTAATTAATTTACCAGAAAAATCTGAGATTTACAAATTTAAAATAAATTGGCGAATTCCTAACATCAACTGTCAACAAACACTCGCCACTGATTAGAACAATCTGGAAGAACATTGAAATATAATTTCTACTAGACAGCCCTAAAACTGGTATTTACTGGTGTAACTGGGAGTCATTTGAATTTTTCAATATTTGTTGTTGTTTTTTTTTTTTTTTTACATCCTTTCAGTTCATTAATAAACTCTGTAGTAACCTGAAAAGCGCTTGGCATAAATGGTCTCTATAACACGTCAGCCACGTCCATAATATCCCGCGCGGGACGGGACGGGACGGGACGGGACGGGACGGGACGGGACGGGACGGGACGGGACGGGACGGAGGCCACGCCGCAGCTCACGCCGCCAGTCCCTCATGCTTCTTGTTTAACCAATGGAAGTGCTTTTGTTTCTTTTGTCTTTTAAAAGCTTGATGTTAATGGCCGTTCCATTTTACACGGTTTGTTACTGGAGCACAGCACGCACCTCATTTCTGTACGCGTTGTAAAAAAAGAAAAAAAAAACATGCACTTTGCCCCAAAAGCTGAGGACTTTCGCAATGTATATAACTCACGGGACGGACTATAGCGAAACGAATCTCAAGGTATATGTAAAGGAATGGGAAGTCAAGGGTTGTTTCGTTTGGGGGGGGGGCTTGGTGATGGGGCTGCCACAGGGGATATTAAATTGTATATAGTCTGTATATTATTAGTACTTCTAAACAGCACCTGTAGTCATATTGGGGGGGCACCATACCTTCTCCCTAGAAGAAGTCATCACATATCTGCTTCTGGTTCCAAACATATCGAACTGTCATAGTATCTAGTTCATAAAAACAGACTGTTACATAATTCTCTACAACGTTTTCCTTTTCATCTCGGGATGCTTCTGTCCCCTCCGACTTTAGGCCCATTTTGTAATTAAAAAGGGAAAAGGAGTGCTTTCATTTTAATATGCATTGTTTGTAAGTAGATAAGACCCTATCAATGTAAAACTATAACTGTGACAATGTTGAGAACGCAAAAATAAAAGAATATGAGACGAACGCCTCTGTAAGCCTTACTCAGCGACGTCGCCTTGTATTCTCCATAGTAATCACTCGCTGCCACTGCTGCAATTTTTACTGTTTTAATTCAAAGGGAAAAAACTAAAACATTCATTTTTTGTGTACAGTAATTTCAAACTGAGTGTAAAAGGCATCAAACAAGCACATTCTGTCACCATAAATTAAGGTTTATACTTGTCAATTTAGGTATTTATTGTGTATTTAATGCAATTTACCTTCTCTTAATTCATGAGTTCAATGACCAAATAATGGCCATAGGATGTTTGTTATAATGTTAAATGACAAGCGGTCAAGGTCATTATGGTCATTTCTGTGTGCTGCGTCTAAACCTGTGACTGCAGTGATGTGACTGAACAGCATTGGCAGGGTTAGCATCCCATGCTCTGACTGTGACTTCTGATTTCAGTATCTCTTTCTGGTGACATTAAAAGGTTAAATATCAGTTATTTTTCTGATGCCGATGTGAGCTAGATGACTGTGAATCCATCACAGACACTACTGAACTTCCTTATCATTATCTGTAGGCAGATCTAAATAAACAAATGCCTTTGTGCTTTGTGTGTGCTGCCAACGTACTATGCTGGAAAAGTGCCCTGAAAAAAACCAAGACTGCCTGAGGTTACATTGTGTTTGAAACACTGAACACGTGAATGACAACAAATTAAACTAGAGCGTCAAACAGAATATTTGCAGGCAACTTTACTTCAATTTGCCTGCTAAATTAACAAGTCACCAGACCGTATTTTTGGCTTATATACTACTACTGGCCCAGTCATTCTTTGTCGTTGTTGCGCAGCACTTGTGGAAAATGCTACAAGCAGCTCCACATTCCTATTTCTGTAAATAAACAGAGAGAAAAAACGGGTTTAATGGCGATGCTTCCGCTGTTGTTCCTGTCTGGTCCCTTGAAGAATTTGTGCTAAATATACCTAGACCGGCTGAGCTGCTGCGTCATTCCTCGTGAGAGCAAGTTAGCGTCCTTTATGCTGGAAGGTGGGACGCGCGCGCGCGCATATATATAGAAGAATAGCACTTCAGTGCACCTTTGTATCCAATTTGTACCACAGTCTCTCTCTCTCTCTCTCTATATATATATATATATGAAGTGCTATTCTTCTACAACCAATAAACACCAATGACTCACAAATACCTGAACTTCACATGTGAAGAGAATGCCCGCGACAAACCACATCTGGTATCAGCTCTGTGCACATTCTCTGCATTCCTATTCTTATGCAATCCAATGAGATAAGCTCAATTTTACAGTATAGATGTGAACTGACCTTAGTTAGCGATACACCCATATGACAGCATAGTTACGATTTCACTTTTTCACTTGTGAAGTCTGTATGCTGCCAGACTCAACTGAAGTTGGGCACCACCGTGTGGCCAAAGACCCGAGTTAGAAACGCGTTTAAACGTCATCAATGTGCGACGAATGTGGGTGAAAGATTAAGGAAACCTTCTCTACCAGCGCTAACAATTGAAGGATAGGCGTTGTTGTGATTTGTTTGCAATGAGTTTAAATAGGTTTGTTCTTTTTTCCAAATCAATAAGATGTAAAAATTTACTGACACCCCTAATCGGACAATTTAGGAGTGTCACTACAATTCAGTCGCAGCGGTCATTCAGGACTTACGCACGCAATCTTGTTTATGCTAAAGACTTGTTTCTTGGCAAAGTAAATAAGGTAAGTTTTGCCACTTTGCATTTTATCCATTATTTTTGGATGGTAATATTTATATTAGTTTGGGTATTGTTTTAATGCAGTAAAGGTAATATTTAAATTGAAGTGTTTTACCTGACAATTAGATTTTAAAGTGCGGTGTCCTATGTTTCACAGTTCAAGTCGTACTGTTTATGGTATTTCTGTGCATAACTGTCATTGAGGGTTGCGGTAATTAAACTATAATAGATAATAATTTTAGAGAAGTTTGTAAAATCTATACAGTTGACAACGCAATTGTAATGTATAACAAATGCCATTTGCACATTCCTGTGTAGGCAGAAGTTTTTCCTTATCCAGAAATTGATAACGAAGAGCTCGAGGAGATCAAACAATTTGTGGGTCCTGTGGAGAAGTTCTTTAATGAGGATGGTAAGCTAAAACTAAGGGGATGCTTGACTAGGTTCACCCTGTCTTAACTGTTTACACTTATTTATTTATTATTCTTCAGTATCTGAACTCATTTAATGTACATGACTTTTTAATTCTGGTGGTCAGATCAAAATTTTCTTTCAGGTTACTCTTACTGGTGTTTGAAGAACTTGTTCTCTTTCAGTTGACTCAAAGCGGATCGATCATGAAGCCAAGATTCCGTCAGAAACCCTGAATGGGTTGAAGGAGTTGGGGCTCTTTGGGATGCAGGTCCCTGAGGAATATGGTGCGGACGTGTTATTGTCATGAGTCAGCGTTAACCTGGTTAACCTTGTCCATACATTTTTTCATTGCTATAAAGTGCATTGAGAGCTTCCTACACATAATAATTGATACTTGTATGTTTCCAGGTGGACTTGGCTTATCAAATACCATGTATGCCCGTCTAGGTGAGATTATATCTTTGGATGGCTCCATCGCTGTCACTTTGGCCGCTCATCAAGCAATCGGCCTGAAGGTAAGTGTTCTGATAGCTGGTGCGTTTATACCAGGGGTCTCCAACTCCGGTCCTGGAGAGCAGCCATCCAGTAAGTTCTGTCCTGTCTGGTTTCGGATGAGCCACGTCTGGTCCTGGTATTTACCTGAAAACAGGTGTGTCTCATCAGAAACCAGGTAGGATGGAAAACCTACTGGACAGTATCTCCTCAGGACTGGAGTTATACTCCAGTTATACTCCAGTCCTGACTTATACTCATCCTAAACATAAAAAGACCGCCGTCGTTCACCACTGCTGCAGTGTAAATTACCTCTTTCTATCAGACTTAACCATTATACCATCTCTGACATTGTTGTGCAGGGATTGTTTGTGATTAGCATGATATAAAGGTTACGTGATCCTTACGTGCGTTTTTGCAAAACTCCAGTGATACCAGGGGTTAAGAACTGAAGGCACTTCTTTCTTTATAAGGGGATCCTGATAGCTGGGAATGAGCAGCAGAAGGCGAAGTACCTGCCGAAGCTGGCAGCAGGGCACCACGTGGCAGCTTTCTGTCTGACAGAGCCGGGGAGGTACAGGCTGCTCCTACACCCTTAAACGACATGCTGCAGCTCCCAGCCTGACCCACACGTCTCTGCTTGGGATGCCTTCAGCAAGGCACCGATCAGAAAGACAGCCAGTGACCTGCTCCCGCCCTTCCGAGCAGAAAGCTGTGGTGTGACTCACTACTTGTTCCTCACTCGTGTTTCAGTGGCAGTGATGCTGCATCCATCCAGACACGGGCTACGCCGACCGAGGACGGGAAACACTTCCTGATCAATGGGTCCAAGGTGATGGCCGTCTGTTTGCTGATCCAGGACGGGGTCGTGGGTGCGAGGGAGAGTATGGGACAACAGGCAGTCCGTTGCAGGGTGCACACCTGCTCAAAAGTCACTCAGCGTGGGGAAATTTGGGGGTGCTACTTAAATGCAGATCATTGTACTGTGCAGAGAAACAAATTGCACACGCATAAGCTGCACAGCACACAGAGATCATTCAGACTTCACACACACGCATGTTACGCGCATTCACACGTGACAAATGTTAACAGGAGGGGGAGTATTGCACTGCAAGATATTGCACGATGAGGCCAGGGTTACTGTTAATGTAATAGGACATACAAAAGTGTAAATGGAAACATAAATATGAACATAGATGTAAATATGTAAACATAGATATAAATATGAAACTGACAGTACAGAATTCTGTAGATAACAGCTGTAAGTGCTGTGGTGTAGAGGGTCACACAGTTCACAAAAGCGGACAGTGTCATTTTTTGGCAGTGTGGGGACCTTCCATTTGTTTCTATGGGGAAAAACCCAAGTCCCAACAAAACCCTAACCCCCACCCAGCCCTAATTTTAACCATAAGTAACCAATCAAAACCAAGACTTTTTTTTTTCTAGATTTTTGTTTATACCAGTTTTTTTTTATCAAATTGCGAGACATTTGGTCCCCCAATGTAATACATACATGACCCCCCCCCCCCACACACACACACACAGGAAGGATTACAGCCCTTGGAGGTGTGAGACCACAGTGACTACACACTGAGCCACCATACTGCCTGGTGACACCCATGTGGAAATGAAAATATCTCATCTGACACCCTGCAGTGTTCTGGCTGCAGTCCATCTGCTGCTGTTAATTCGAGAATAAACTCTCAATGTCTGATCTGTCATTTTGTAAATTCTGAGAAACCTGTGTTTGCTATGCCATTTTGCATATAAAATAAAGATGGCTGGTTTGGTCGTTAGTGCAAGTACAGGCAGCTGCTTTTAATAAACGTGAAACATTCTTGCCCTTCAACTTCCGTGACGTTTTATCCCGCACTTTGTCCAGATCTGGATTTCTAATGGAGGACTGGCAGATATTTTCACAGTTTTTGCTCGAACTGAGGTTGTTGACAAAGATGGGCTGAAGAAGGACAAAATCACAGCGTTCATTGTGGAGAGGGCATTTGGGGGGGTCACCAATGGTGCCCCTGAAGACAAGCTGGGCATCAGGGGCTCCAACAGTAAGGAGGCACTCAAACCTGCTTTTTAGATAAATCAATAAATAATATTATTAGTTATTAAGAATAGTTGTACGATCTGGACAGAGTCATTCTGTGCTCTTCTGTAAGGGTTAGACCAGGCTGGTGTGAATCACTAGTATGTGAATTTTTTCTTCCTAGCCTGCGAAGTGGTGTTTGATAACACCAAGGTGCCGGTCGAGAACGTAATCGGAGAAGTTGGTGGTGGATTTAAGGTAATCCGGGATGCATGAGCTTTAAATATGGCCAGTAATCTCCCACTCCTTGATTTTTCCAAAAAGGCAATCTGTAGGAGGGAGAGTCTTAGTCTTGAAGATGTATATTTTGAATCTTAATAGAGGCACACATTGTTTATTGCGATGCTGTTTCTTAGGGCTGCTGCAGCATTTGGTGTTTTTTTGTGCAGCATTTGGTGTTTCATGGTGCATGTGTTCACCTTGTGCAGGTGGCGATGAATATCTTGAACAGTGGACGGTTCAGTATGGGCGGTGCCTGTGCTGGTATGATCAAGAAGCTGATAGGTGCGTTGGCTGGTCACATGGTGGGGGGTGGGTTGCCATGTCTGAACGGGGGATGGAGTGTAACTGCCTCTACTGCTTTTTAGAGCTAACGTCAGAGTATGCTGGGACGAGAAAGCAATTCAACAAGAGCCTCAGTGAGTTTGGGATGATCCAAGTATGACATTAATTATTTTTACTAATATTACTTTTTATTGCTGCTGTTGTTTACACTAAAAATAGCACTTTTGCGTGGAGCATGTAGCCCTGGGTGTTTCAGATTGCTGTGACTCAGGTTACCACCCCTTTCTGTGCTGGAACAGGAGAAGTTTGCCACCATGGCACTAAACACCTTCGTGATGGAGAGCATGGCCTATCTGACGGCCGGCATGATGGACCGGCCCGGCGTGCCGGACTGCTCTGTGGAAGCGGCCATGGTGAAGGTGAATCAGAGCAGCTGACTCGGCAAAGCTCAGTGCTGGATAGGGGCTATAGTACCATCAGACACAACATATAGGTCCGGAAAAAAATAAGAGACCAGTTTATAATTTTTATTAAATTTGCATTTTTTTTTATCCTGGTTCTGCTGGCAGAAGGCTACACTGAGAGGCAGTCTGCTTGCAGGCTTAAGGTTACTAGGACAGAAGAACATGGTGAGGCAGGAGATGCTGGGAATGATAAAAAAAAAACAGGTAGTTGGAGAGTGGAAGCAACTTTCTAAAGCCAGAGATGACCGTCAGCTTATCCGGCATTGCCTCGTAAATCAGAGGATGACCTCAAGTGACCTTTAAAAAGAATGAGAAATGTTAAATGCAGGTGGGAAGTGCACTGCTGGGACACTTCTAGGAACAGGACTGAAGTTTCATAATCAGGGAAGAAGACAGGCCAGAGATTGCAAAAAAAAAAAAAAAAATGAAATTTTACACAGGCACCGATAAATTGAGAAACTAAAATTTTTGCTGTGGTCTCTTAATTTTTTCCAGATCTGTGTATTTGATATTGTTATACTTTAAGCTACATAGCATGGAAAGTGAGACTGAAGGTCACGGGGATGCTTAGTGCTTATTCTGCTGTTGTTGAGCCCATCCTGCTTGCTGGTGTTGGATGATCGAAGGCGTGGCAGCCTGCGGGGGGCACAGTTGATCAGTGTCGCCATGCAGGTGTTCAGCTCTGAGGGGGCGTGGATATGCGTGAGCGAGGCGCTGCAGGTGCTTGGAGGCTTGGGCTACGTCAAGAACTACCCGTTCGAGCGCTTCCTCAGGGACTGCCGGATTCTGCTCATCTTCGAGGTATTTCTCCTCGTTGATGTCCGCCGACGGTTGGTCAGGTTGTTGGAGTCCAAACTGTGTTGTCCCATTTGACCCATTTCAGAGGG
>JAODUD010000127.1:24976836-24989843 GCA_026784285.1 Stomatorhinus walkeri
CTTTTTTTTTTGTTCCCCCCCCCCCCCCCCCCTCAGCTCTTCTAGTAAAAAACTGGCACGATTGCACTGTTTTCCTTCATGCATTTCAGGTGCTTCTCGCAAACACGTTCTGCTCTGACGCTCACTTCAAAAACAACTTCCTGATGGCTCAGCTTCAGAAGAGTAGGTGTAATATGGCGATGTCGTTGAAGCTGTTTTCGTGGCGGGGGGGGTTCGGCTGAACGTGTCTACATCTATCCCCCTGAGCTCGCCAGCTCTCAGCCGCTCCTGTCGGGTTTTTTGTTTTTTTTTTATTTAAAACACTTGCACGTGATTTTAACAGCTCTTTTTATGACATTAATGCAATTTGCTTGTAAAAATGAGCACAAGTAACAACAATGTACCAGAAGCACATCAGTACAATGTCCGTCTTTCAGATGCGCCAGAGAACAATGACGACAGCGTGAAGAAGATTGCCAGGGAGGTCCTGGAAAAGAGGGCGTACGTCTGCTCCCATCCCCTTGAGAGAACCTTCTGATGGGGACCGCAACCCCGATGACTCTCCTGTGTGATTGTTCAGCGATTTTCATCCACGAGTTTCACTGCTTCAATGTATTTCGTCATAGGGACGTTGAAGACCTGTAGATATGTAACAGACTCTGACGCTAAAATTAAAACGTTAATTAAATGCACAGTTTGTTAAAACATACTATAAAGTGCCTATTATGGGTGGGTAACTGTTTTAGAGCCTGAATTAACTAGAAGCATTTTTTTTTGGGGTTAATGCCTCTATGGGCAGGGCTGCAGTAGATCAATTGGTGCTGTAGGCTCAGTTCCTCGATCTGATGGGTGTTATTCAGAGGAGGTTTTGTAGCTGCATGTGCCCAAAAACACCAATGGAAGGAGGGTCAGGGACTCTGACTCTGGGACGCTGACTCTGGGACGCTGACTCTGGGACGCTGACTCTGGGACGCTGACTCTGGGACTGTATCTGAATTCAGGGGCTGCAACCTTCATAGGCTGTGTTCTTTGATGGTTCTCTAATAATCCATGTAACGAATTTTGGGAAATGGTTGGCTGTGAACGATCAATCGGTGCCTTTCATGGCGTGGGAAAAGACATGGAGGCCAGGAAGCTCCATGTGGGTGATGCGAGGTGCCTTCCCTTGGGAGCACCTGGCTGGCCATCATTGTTAGCCACCAGCTGCACTTCTACGCATGCCTCTTCCGCCTCCTGCTGGCCATCGACCAGAGCCGCACTCACTCCCTGCTTGTGATTTTGCTTCTACCCATGTAATCGGAGTTCCGACCTGGTGTGCGTCTGACACATCAGCCTACAGGGGGCATGGTGATTAGGGAGCTGCAGTCAGTGTTGCAAGTTCTGGATGATGTCCCTGAACAAGTTTTTATTTAGCATTCATACAATAATGTCACTTGTTAAACAGCCCAGAACTCCACAGCAGGAGCGAACCTTTGATGAAAGGTAATTATAAACCTGGAAGAATACAGACTCCTGATAAAAGCTGTTCCTAAACGATCAGTTTGCAAAAGTACAAAGGAAGTTTGAAAGATGTGACCGATCTCTGTGAGTTCAGGTATAATTAGTGAACCCTGCTTGGACATAATTTGACTTACTGCTGTCTAACTCCAAAGTTGTCTTATTTATAAATTAATAAAATCTGAAATAATTATCTCTCTGGGTTCCTGACATGGAAATGACACGCAGCAAAATAACAGCATTATTTGTGAACAAAGTGGAAAATTAGGTAGTTAAACTGGACTTACTGAGAATTCTTTGTAATAAAGGTTCACATTGATTTCTCTCTGTAGGCTCAGAAGTCGCTGGCAAGGCTTCTGTTACTTTAATGAAAGTTAAGAGTGCTGGGTGGCGGGACCTGTCAGGCAAACGAAGTGAGGTCCTGACTATGGGGAAAAGTTGTTTTGTAAATTGCTTTGCCTTTTGCATTTATGGCAGAAGCCCAATAGCGTCCAAGTTCATCAATGGTGTCAGGTGATCAGATCTGCCGACAGAGAGGGCCGAGGGCGACTGGGCCCATTTCCCTACCCAGCACCCTGTTAGGAGGACAGCATCTGCACATTTCTATATTTAATATAGTGGCACTCTGCATCCCTGAATAATTGCAACATTCTCATATTGAGGAAAACCTATTAAAAATGGGGGTCCATTTGTAATTCTAGGTTTGCACACATGCAGGGACATTTAGACCGTATGCTGTGTGCAGCTGTTTGCCTCCAGATGTTGGTACAAAATGTACCTTTATTTCTTAAAGAACTGACCTTTTTTGTAGGGCCAGGTTTACAATCTGTGCATTATGTCCTCAATCTTCAGTACAGGGCTGGGGGGGGGGGGGGGGCTTAAGGCCCATCCAGTGCAGCGCGGTTCACTGCAGGACACACACTCACACAGATAATCACACACTGTAGGTGATTCAGAGACACTGATTTACCTAAATGTCTTTGGATGAAACAAGTACTGCAGTATACCAAGGTATGTACCATGGGATTTCTAAGTAACTAGATCCCACTGTGGCAACGTTGCAGTGATTCCTGAAAAAAATATGCAGCTAGGTTGTGAACATGGTTGTGAACAAGGGTATTAGCATTAGCAAATTCACAATAACTTTGGTATTATTTGATTCCTATACAGTGGTACCTCAGTTCTCGAACTCATTAGAACTCAATTTTCTTAAAAGTCGAACCAACCAGTTTGAAAAAGAAATTACGTAGAACTCGATCCGAATCTCATAAGTCAAACCGTGAACACCGACCTAAGATAACTTGTATGCGCGGGGAAATGAGTCTCGAGGCACATCTCAGCGGAAACAAAGGGTGCACTTCAGTCTCAGCCTCGCATTCGCTGTGATAGCATCGTGCATGTTTACACTAGCTGAATCCTTATATTTAAACAGTAAAAATGGATTTAGACAATGATAGACAGAAACAGTAATTATATTGAATAATAAAATACATTTAAAAATAAAGATTTCTTATTAATCATTTAAATCTTAATAATAAACCGTTAATACGTTTAATTATAATGTTGTGCCGAGAGTGGACGGAACAGAAACAAAAGGCGCAGACGTCAGAGTATTGGGAATACGGGGTTACAGGTAAGGCAGGCAAAACGCACAATACAATGCCCGGACTGGGGAAACAAACTGAAATACAGCACACGAGAGGAGCGGACAATCGGGGCAGGACACATTGTTTTTTTTAACTTTACATATTGTTTGGATACATTTATTTTCTTACTTTACAAATTACTATTTTGATAAATGTGATTAGATGTGTTTAGTACAGTAGCCTATATGCTCTTCTTGATTTATCCAGTTCATTTTGTGTTTAAATGCTAAAATGTCATTTTTTGGGGCCGGGCACCAATTAATTGGTTTTCCATTGTTTCTTATGGGGAAAATTCGATCAGAACTCGAACTTTTTAGGATTCGATAGGAGTTCGGAATGGATTAAGTTCAAGTTCTGAGGTACCACTGTACTTCGTAGTGTGTGTATGTGCGCGCGAATGTGGAAAAAAATGTAGAAATTTGCTAAAAAGCATAGATCATGTAAAATAGGTGTGTCCTTTATATACTATTTATGTATGTGTAGAATATATATTGCACACATTCGTTCTGGTACATTGCAGGCTTCCATGCAGGCTCTATTTATTCAAGTTACACCTTTTTATGCACCCGTGTACAAAGACTCCACAGATACCATGGTGTCTGAAATGGTTAACGAGCAGCGTATGTTTGTCTTATACGCGCAATATTCGGTCAACACATCATAAATGGTGTCTGTGTTGGTCAGCTGAGATACCTGATTTTTAAAAAATATCTGTCCGTTATATAATATTACAGTGCAGGAATTACACAAATAACAGAGCACTCAAATAAACATTTGAATGAAAATAAATCGTAATTACAAAAATATTCATGTAGAAAAAATAGTTTGCAAGTGACATTGCAGATTTATTTTTAGTCATTTATAAAAATGTTTGAAGGTGACAGACACGCATGGTGATGATGGCCCGGTTAAGGCTATCATTCCAAGGTGATGCTGCTTCATATAGCTTTCTTTAAATTAAAGCCGGTCGGGGTATTTTAGTGATGCTGTCAGCACTGTGTCACATGACAATGAAACACTGGATATAGTGTGACCTGCAGTACTTAAAATGGCCATCAGGTGGCAGACCTGAAACTGTCAGCTTTTGACTGAAATAGGACTGCACTGAAAAGATGAGCGATGCCGCTAATCTTTCTTTCTGGGCATTTTAACCCCAAATTTAGTAGGAAGTACAAAACACCTTAGTTTCAAAAAGGGAGAGATTTAAGTCTCACAGGCAGTACTTCATAATCTGATATTGTACTTAATTTTCATTTTCATGACAGTGCTGTAAGTGCCTTCATTGCTGTTTATGTTGTTTTACAGTATGTCCCAAATACGCCAACAGAAATTCCACCTTCTTGAAAAAACTTGGCAGCTGCAGGTGATTTTTGTTACTGAGACATAGTGCATGGTTTTCTTTTAACTTAACAAGAAGGAGGTATCTTTCAGTTGTTAATGTTTATTTAGGTTACTTTATGCTGTAGTCAGGTCACCGATGACCCGTCAGGATTTTAGATCCAGCTTAGATCAGCTTCTCTCTTGTCTGCGGCCTTCTGGCTGTCTTTGCCGGTATGGGGAAGGAGGAGCCAGTGGCAGAAGTCAAAACCTGCTGCAGAAATAAGACACTCCCCAGCCTGGCCAGGGGTGGAGCTGTGGAGCAAAAAGAGTAGACTATAAATACACATCACGTGCAAATAACATAATATACAACACATACAGAATATAAACAGGATTATCATTCACATTAATCCTGGTTAACTGTGAGTGATTGCAAAGCATCTCTGCGGCATCAATAGCACAGGCGACAGGTGAGTTAAGGCCTGTTTGGCTATTCGGCGGCAGATTAGAAGCAAGAAGTCAGTTACTACCCTGTGGCAGAAAAGAATAAGACATCCTGCATTTCTGCTAACACGCTTTTTTTTATTGCTTAGTTATATCCCCAATGAAACACAACTGGATTTTCCAGAAGATGTAATGAGGACTCAAGGAGGGTGCTTACTTCTTGGCAGCCGTTTGCCCATAAGTTAGTCGCTGGACTTGGGTTTTAGTTTCCCATGGAAAGAGAAGCCCTGTAATCCTGCAGTCGTCATCTAGGCCCCATTGAAAAAGCTAGGGTGAGAGGGGCTCCTCTCTGACCAATCATAAGCCAGCCTCCTCTGGCACACGGGCGCAGCACTGCTTCTCTACTTTAGGTAACTATCATCCAAGTGGGGGGGGGTGGGAGGAGAGTGGGGGGCAGAGGCGGGCCTGCCGGAGCGGGGTAGAGGCAGCAGGGCTGGAACTCTGAGAAGAGAGAGAGAAAAATATACATCATCTCCTCAAATATAAGGAAGCAGAGGCACAGAGACCAAAAGGTCCGTTACGCTTCTCCAGGTCAACTGGCTTTCCAGGTATCTCACCTCAGCTGTTCTCCTGCTCCTCCTGCTCCTCCTGTTCCTCTCGCTGCCAGTTGTTCAGTCACACCTTCAGCTCTCAGTGTCCATGCTCCTCCAGTTTATCATTCCATCATGTTCTCCTTACAGCTAGAGAACATAGAAGAATGAGGGACCTGCTCCGAGTCTGTCTGCTGCTCCAGCTCCCCGGTGCCATTCCAACACGGGCCCCTGCCTCGCCCCCCTGCCTGCCAGTGTGCCGGTGCAGGGAGGCTGGATCTCTGCTGCAGGTGGACTGCTCTGAGCGCGCTCTGATGCTGGTGCCACTGGGCCTCAGTCCCTACACCTCCTACCTGTGAGTATCCAGGCACCAATGGTTGGCAATGCCAGTGTTTCAGATGTTCTAGCTCGATGCGCTGATTTTTTGCTTTACCTTTGATCTTCCAGTACGTTCTGCATAGAAATCTTTACCATGTGACGTTGCAGGTATAACTCAGGCAATAATTAATAGCTTTAGGATTACAGAGCTCAAGAGTTGCCAGACTTGGCTTTTCAGTTTGACTAATGCTGTCTTTTGCTTGGTCTGCTGCTTATGCGTGACAGATGATGGAGGAGAAGATGTATATTGAAGGATAGGAGACAGTTGAACTTCACACTTGTCTGTAATAGCTGACACACAGCCCAGATTAACGAATTGGGTCTTCGCATTAATTAAAAAAAAAAAACATACTGCAGTTTTTTTTGGTATTCGGCCTAAAGAGAATCTGGTCATTTCAGTTTTTGGATGGAGTTAAATTTCCTTTTAGGTGTGAGTATGAGTCTACAGGTTAGCGTTCAGTCTATGGAAATTGGCTTATTCTGGTGAACTGGGGAGGTTAACACAGGTTAAATTGTTTTAAAAATGATTTAATTCGCAGTGTAACAATCCTGCTTGATACTGACGCCTGTTGAGTTCCCAGCACGAGTCGGAATAGCTTAAAACTGGTGGAAGTTGTAGACATTAAGAAGCACGTGCTAGCAGTTGTTGTCACTGATGCTGTGCGTTCAGGCTGACAGTCTCTACATCTGCTAGAGAAGTAGCCCTAAAAACGAAGAAGGCCATCTGTGTATAGGGCACCCTGGTGAACTCTCTGCTGACAGCCTGCCTACCATTTCATACACACCCGCCTGAGGATGCAGACACTGCAGTTAATGAGCTCAATGTGAAATGTGGGGTGGTAGGGCAGCTAATCTATCATGGCCCCACTAAGTCTCCAACCCCCATGCAGGTGTTGGGCAGTTCGTGCTCTCATCAGGGGTTGGGGGGGGGGGGGGGCAGAGCAAATTTAAGGCAGAGTTGACAGTGTTGGATAACTTCTGCGCATGTACGATTCCTGGATGCAGCCAGAACCTCAGCTGATTGTGGGAGGGACTAAGGCTCGCACACAGAGATAATTAGGACTCCTCATTTTTCATTGTACACTCTATGTGTTCTGTGCATGCATCACATGTCACGGTTGTGGTATATTTCTGCAGCATGCTGCTCTTTGATAATAGGTCAGTCAGACAGAACTGCGGTATTATACTGTAAAGTAATCCTGGGTGATGATAATGAAAGGGGACAACAGCCTGGCTCATTGTGGGGACAACAGCCTGGCTCATTGTGGGGACAACAGCCTGGCTCATTGTGGGGACAAGAGACTGGACCTCAGATGAAACACCATGTTTTTAACATCTTCTCTAGGAAGATGTTTTACATTCAAGTCTTGGCTGTAGCTAGAACACACATTGCAAAGCATTCTTTTCTTTGGCTGATATTAAATGCATAGTAACAAAGTCACCATTAAGGCAAGACAGTGGGGTACAAGCTGTAAACAGGCATTAACAAACTTTACTGGAGTCTGCAAAGACATAGATTGAACAGTTCCCTTTAAAATAGTCTTAGAAAAGCAAATGAAAGTGTGCTAGTTTTACCTGGACATTTACAATCACAGTAGGTTGTAAATGTAAATGCCCCCCCCCCAGTTTTGTGCTGGGACCTGCTAGCTTTCAGTAACCATACAGTTCATTATGCACTACCACATACTGTGACCAATAAATCTTAATTACGTTTTGACGGCTTTGGCCATACTGTGTTTATTCTGGTTCAGCTACCTACTGTAATTCACACTTGGATCTATATATTTCTCTGGAATGTTTTTGTTTTGGTCGATAGAAGTCAAAGCCAACGATGGAAGGTTAAAAAACACTCTTCAGAAGGAAGCAACACCTGGAACCCATGACACGTAACAAGTTTCAGCTCATTGTACAGATACCTCTGCTTTTTTCTGTCATGACTGTTGTTTATTACATTACCTCTCACTGACATCTTTCCCTTTGAAGTTTATGACATTATGTGCATATTCTAAAGCAATAACCTGAGCCTATAGCTAGAAAAGTGCTGGGGTTGTTTTTTTTCCCAAGATGTTCTTCTGCTCAATGGTGGAAAAACTGCGAGGTTTATGAAAATGCAGATTTGAAACGATACTTTCATTAAGAATGCGAGGGGACCTGAGACCAGATCGAGTCAGAATTATTGATCCACTCAGAGGGATGCTTCTGAGCGTGGGGGCCAAATCTCAACGGGAGTAGATTGGGGAGAGCTGAGCCGCAAGGTTCCGCGTCATGAGGATGAACATCAACGCGAGGCCAGTGGGCATGATCAAAGAGACACACTTTGTAACTGACATATTTAGTCAAACACGTGACCGCTCCCTGGCTATACTCACATAGGTGTCCATTATAGACGTCTGCACCAGCCAAACAAATCAAACAAGATGTTAATAAATGCATGACACATATGGCTGTACTTGGCTGAATCCTGTTAGCTGATCTGCGCTGATACTTGCCAGATGTCAATGGGGTTTCTGGCCGGCGACGCCGAGTAAGAGCTCCGTTCAAAACGCTTGACAGTTTATAGAGATAAGCGTGGTTCTGTGGGCCAGATCTTCACTTAAAATTCTTGATGAAACAAAAAACAGGTGATGGTAGTGCGTCGTAGCTCAGGAGCATGCTGGACTTTGGACGTGACAGATTCCAACCGCAGTGGCCGTTTGTTTTGCTTTCGTCGGCTCGGAGATGGTAAGGTTTCAGTGTGTTCCCAGACAGGGTGATGTTCCAATAAAAATACATAAACAAATATGTGGAAAAATGTGGAAACAAAAAACTATTCAAGCTTGCATTTTAAAAGTTCGTCAAGGATTTCTGGGCAATATGTACTTATCCATCCAAGCAACTTACCAAGTAAAGGCCCACAGTGTCTGAATCCCAACCCAGGAAGCATGAGGCAAGAGAGCCTGCTGGACTGGGTGCCAATCCCTCATTCAGTACCTCATGCGGTCCATCATGCAGTCCCTCATGCAGTCCATCATGCAGTCCCTCATGCAGTCCATCATGCAGTCCCTCATGCAGTCCATCATGCAGTCCCTCATGCAGTCCCTCATGCAGTCCATCATGCAGTCCATCATGCAGTCCATCATGCAGTCCCTCATGCAGTCCATCATGCAGTCCATCATGCAGTCCTTCATGCAATCCATCATGCAGTCCACCATGCAGTCCATCATGCAGTCCCTCATGCAGTCCCTCATGCAATCCATCATGCAGTCCATCATGCAGTCCCTCATGCAGTCCATCATGCAATCCATCATGCAGTCCATCATGCAGTCCCTCATGCAGTCCATCATGCAGTCCATCATGCAGTCCCTCATGCAATCCATCATGCAGTCCATCATGCAGTCCCTCATGCAGTCCATCATGCAGTCCCTCATGCAGTCCTTGATACAGTCCATCATGCAGTCCCTCATGCAGTCCTTCCTGGGGCGCACACACTCTGGCAACTTAAAGACACCCATTCACCTCACATTAGGTTTTACAGCCACAGGAGAAAACCCACACAGCATATATTGAACATGCTAACTCCACGACCCTGGCGGTATGGGGATGTAGTGCTGTGCCCTCATCACAGGCAGGGTTGCCAGCTCTCAGGGTTGCCAGTTCTCATGCATCCTGTATGACACTCACACTTTCAGACTCTCACAATCACGCAAGAAATCTTACAACAAATCTATATTATTCCATTATAAACCTAAAATTATCTACATAAAAAACATTGGGGTAGTTTGCAAACCCTACAGTCTATTTACAAGGTAATAAAACATTCATGTACATGTAAATGTGTGTGCAGACTTGTCTCAAATTGAAAATCTCATGCCAGCCAGCTGACTGAAGTTGGCCACCCTGCACATGGGATGGTGGCTTCAGCAGAACAGTCACATGACCATAGGTCCTTGAGCAAGGCCGTTAACCCCCAACTCCACAGCCACTGCTCATTGGCTGATCCTGTGCTATGACCCCCAAGCTTGCTCTCTATCATATATGTGCCTGTGTCTCTCACAGAAAGCTAGATGAGGTAGGAAAAGAGAAGCATTCCAGTGTACCTGTACTCAATCATTTCATTTCACCATGGCATCCAGTCTTTAGGGAAATTAAAAATTTTAATATGAGCTGAGATCTGCTGATTTATAAGACCATGTCCTTTTTTATTATTGTTATTGGGCTAAATCATGCTATAGAAAAACCAGATTTCAATGGTTTGTGTTTTAATCCATTTAATCCATAACTCCTTATCCCGAGCAGAATCAGACAGTGGTCTAGAGCAGGGCTCTCAAATGGCAGATCTGAAGATGGTCCAGATTTGAAGTCAAACACAATGAGCATTATCATTCCAGCCTCTCCACACCTGACAAATTTTATAGTGGAGGACCGAAATCTGCTGAAAGGACAGTCAGCGAAATGTACCCTGGAAAATTATATTGAGGCCAGTGGACTTTGACTTTGTCGCTGTTAGAATTTGGACGTCTGGGTAAAGTGATTGAATATCTCTGGTCTAGAGTCCATCCCAGGCAGCAGAGGACACAGCACAGAGGAATGTGCTGGATAAAACACCAGCACAGAGCAGGTTCAAACTCCTATCCCTGGGGCCGTGAGGTAGTCACACTCCCCACTGTGCCCCTGTGCTCTTCCTGCTGGTCTGTCTATTACCATGAAATGTGTGATAAAGCATGGAAAGAAACATCAATGCTTCAGTCCTGCTCCAGACACCTTCAAGCAGACTGCCTTCTATCATGGGTTAAGCATCCTGTCATCCTACAGACACCTTCAAGCAGACTGCCTTCTATCATGGGTTAAGCATCCTGTCATCCTACAGACACCTTCAAGCAGACTGCCTTCTATCATGGGTTAAGCATCCTGTCATCCTACAGACATCTTCAAGCAGACTGCCTTATATCGTGGGTTAAGCATCCTGTCATCCTACAGACACCTTCAAGCAGACTGCCTTCTATCGTGGGTTAAGCATCCTGTCATCCTACAGACACCTTCAAGCAGACTGCCTTCTATCGTGGGTTAAGCATCCTGTCATCCTACAGTCAGTCAAGAGTCAATTACAAGAATGACTTACACAATGGAACAGCCACTTTCAATAAATATTATGAAAAATAACATGGCCAGTAATTCATGTCCGTTTCAGCCAAAATTTCTCCATTACAGCCTAGAGTCACCAATCCAAAATGGAAAGAGTTACCGTTCCCGTGCTTCTAGAGCTAGTGGTGCCATATACCCAAAATTCCACCCTGATATTAGCTCAGTGAATCACCAATTTAGTGTGCTGATTCAACCAGTGATGCTAAATCTCTACGGTGTTATGTGCTGCTATTTGGATGTTTTGAATTGAAATTGCTTATCACTAACTCCCGGCCTCCTCCCTCTTTTTAATTTACTTTCTACATGACCTCACTGCATTACAGACAACGTCCTTTTCTTGTCCCTCGCTCACTCACGATTCCTTGGTTGCTGCTTTTAGGGGGGATCAAGGTCAACAATTCACAGTAACTATTAAGTAAATCCCAGAGCTGCTGAAGAAATGTAGGCCTGAAGAGGTCAGTGCTTACTGAGCACCTTAGAGTCACGAGTCCCAGCATCACAAGGACCTACACGATTGATTCTGTATAAAAAGTCGCTAAATATTCCACTAGATTTTTGGCCTCTTGTGTAAGTCATAAAAGCTTTTGATATAGTGACTTTGCCACAGGGGCAAAACTAAGAGAGAGCCCCAACATCTCTGAAGAAATTTTAGCTCCAAAAGCAGCCCTGGGGTAATTTCTGACCATTCTTCCTGCTCTAATTTAACAGCCTACATTGCCCTCATCTTCTCTCTAAAGGCCCACGACTTGAAGCTGGCTGCTGTGCATCCAGGCTCTTGCTTGATGTCATCTAGGAATTAAGGTTGAAGGTCTATGCGGTCAGAGAATCAAAAGAGTTTAGTTCTGTGTCTGATCACTGTTAAAATGCACCTAATGTATCAAATGTAAGAGCCCGTACCGATGTGCAAGATTTTGGTTCCTGTTTTCCTGGTCATTTATTTTGGCACATTGGCTTGGACAAAAAAATAACAGCCAATGGATTTTTTAATTGCCCAAAGAGCAAAACATCATAAAATGAACATAACTACAGCCTTTACCTAATCTGCTGTCACACATTGCTATGGTTAAGCGTTCAAAACTTCAAGTGGTCGAGGTGAACTGCACAATAACTGCATTCAGCATGTTTTATGAGCACCAAAGAGTCATATAGGGATGAAACACTTTTACCCTACCAAACTCCATGCATGAACGACCAACTTGGTCATCTTGTAGTCAGATTGTAGCCAACGGCGGTATGCTTCGTTAAAAATAAAGACACATGACCCTCAGAGCTGAAAATAAATTATTAAATTTGGCATGCAAAGTCATTAGGAAAGACTGCAATCATGTTGGAGATAAACATCAATAGCCAAATGTCAGGCCATTGAGTTTCTCTTAAGTTTTGTGCTGACCACGTAATCTAAGTGAATATTAATTTGTGCTTATTTATGTATGCATTTACCATTTTTTCCATCTATTGCATTTTAGCTACACAACATGTACTTTGTTTTCGCTCTGAGGAAGCCTGCCTGATTAATGGTTCAGCCCAGCTTAAAGGCAGACCAGAAACCTTCAGCACATTAAATTCGCATGATGTACACCTCCAGCTGTAATGAAGCCGTGCATTCCATTAAGTGGGACTCATGTTAATGTGACTTTATCAGGGAGTTGGTAACAGAGTTCTCATGTTTAGCATGCTGTTAGTTTAGGCTCTTCAGTCATTTGATGTGCTGTGTTTCCCTCAAAGACAACATCAGCACCTCTTCCGGCCAGGTCGAATTTGTCAGTAAAGCAGTACGTTCACCTAGCTAACAAGGTCCAATCAGATTTTTACTGCTCAATATTTTTGCTGCTTTGCAGCACATTTCTGTCTGGCTGGGTGTGATGTGGTAGCAGGAAATAATGCAAATGCTATTTTTGTTATGTGTCACAGTCAGCGCTGCATCTTTCTGTCTCTGCTGAAAGTACTGAATTAAATGTGTAAAGCATTGGGTTTGATGGGCGTTTGGCCTCCCTATTCACCATCCTCAGAGCTAGGGGTTAGTGTGTAAAGC
>JAODUD010000127.1:24989943-25012569 GCA_026784285.1 Stomatorhinus walkeri
GCCTCCCTATTCACCATCCTCAGAGCTAGGGGTTAGTGTGTAAAGCATTGGGTTTGATGGGCGTTTGGCCTCCCTATTCACCATCCTCAGAGCTAGGGGTTAGTGTGTAAAGCATTGGGTTTGATGGGTGTTTGGCCTCCCTATTCACCATCCTCAGAGCTAGAGGTTAGTGTGTAAAGCATTGGGTTTGATGGGTGTTTCGCCTCCCTATTCACCATCCTAAGAGCTAAAATGGTGATGTTAATACTACCGAGTCCCAAGTGGCCTCTTTGGAACATCTACATAAATCTCTTTATTTAACATAAGGGTTCCTTGGTCTTCCTTTTTATATTAGTGTTTAAGAAGAAATGCTCTGGGTTAAATACACAGAACAGAGTTTGAAGCCTAATACAAAGGTCAAAGGTACAAATATCCAGGTAGGAGCTGGACTTAAGAGACAGTCCAGTCTGTGAAGTTGCAGGGCTGGGGATTTAAGGTCAGCTTGTCTGTCCAAACAGAGATCCACAGAAGGTCTTAATAGACCACTGGGACTGAATTCAAACAGACAAATACAATAAGAGGTTGACTTTAAACTCATTAACCCATGTGCTTACAGAAGCTGAGAAGATAAGGTGCTTGAATGAAAATGAAAGTAAATATTACATAATACTTAGAAAACAGGCTATATAACAGAACGATTGATACATATAAAAGACAAATTCCACCTGAATGGTTTTCTCATCATAAGTGACTGACTAATTCTACACTTCATGTTCATTTTCCCTTTTTAGAGGTTAATGGAATGTTGTAACTTTATCCTATATATATTGTATACATGCACGTTTTATTTTATAAAATTTTGTAATGCACTCAGCTTAACAATGTTATACATATGATAATCAATCCATTACACTGATACTGCTTTTCAGGACAAACATCCACTAACTGGCACCAGATTTCTTCTGCCTGAAAGTCAAACCATATTGGGGTAATTTGATTATTACTGGATGAGCAACCTGTGCGACATTGGTTTTGTTGCTCTGTTTCACCCGCTGTTAAGGCTCAGCTTCCCTATTTTCAACATTATCTAGCTCAGCCCAATCCCTAATTGCATATGTATTGTCCACATGTCTTCATGGAGAGCAGCTGTTTTCTGGCACAAACCACATACATCATGATAAATGATTTGCCATTTGCACAAGTACATTGGAATTCTTTTCTGCACCTACCCCATCTTGCTCTCCATAGCCTGGGGGTAACAGCGCAGCATCAGCTTTCATGCAGCGCCGCTGGAGCTGGGGGGGTTAAGGGCCTCACTCATGTGACTGTTCTGCCAAAGCCTGGGCTAAAACCAGTGATATTCCAATCATAAGCACAGAGACCTAGTTTGCGGAGCCACTCACTGGAGCCATTTTTTTTTTTGCTTTTTTCTGGGGGTGCGGCGGTTGACCATTGACCATTTCAGTCTGCATTACTGTTGAGGTGGACATGGCAACAGCAGCTCAAAACAGAGCAGAGGAAGAAGACTTAAGACCCCTTGATCTGCGCTCTTCCTCTCTGGGTCCCTATTCTGGACAAACTGGGGAGTTTCTTCATAGCCCTGGCCTATATTTCTCCATCGCTCAGAGTGCTATGAAACAAATAAGGGTCCAAAATGAAAAGCAACATTTCAAATCAACAGCCTGGTTTTATGTACAGTATATAAAAGTGCACATTGTAAATACCTGGGCTGTGAGGTTTCGGGGGTCCTGAGATAAAATCCTTTAACAGTAGGACTGAAGGTACCTCTAAATTTCCATTCCAGGGGTCTCTAATCTACAAGTCCAACTACAAGTCTAATCTACAAGTCCAACTACAAGTCTAATCTACAAGTAACCATCACAGCTCCTGCTGCTCCTCAGTTTACACACTGATAGAGTTTGTACTCTCTGCTTGCAGTCCTTTATCCAAGCAGTGTTCATATGTTTAGTATAATTATATATGATAATTCTACAGTGAAACAGTGTAACATAGCTTCTTCTTTTTATCCTCTTTCCTTTAATAGGGATCTGAGCATGAACAACATCAGCGAGCTCCAGCCAATGGCTTTCCAAAATCTTCACTTACTGCTGGAACTGTAAGTACTACAAACAGTAGCAGCAGTATGCTTTTGACATATAGTCTCTATACATCTCACTGGAAATCACACTGTCCATCATATGATCTGATCAATTGCATTCATTTGTTGGCTATTACATAAAAATGCTGGAAATGAGGTAGCTAAACCAGAGCAGATTACAAATAACGGTAGAGATGGCACCAATCTGATGAAATGTTAGNNNGGGGGGGGTGGCAGGGGTTTAAGAAACTGATCTGGATTTCCATCAGAGGTAGCTGAAAAACTGAAAAACATGCTTCTAGCCTTAGCGCGACATACTGTAACCAGACGCGAGGGGCGCATGATGGGTAGTAGTTCGGCAGAGCTGTCATGTCAGCCCCCAATTTTGAAGAGGGTTGTGGGTAGTTTTGTCTCAGACTGCATTAAATCACTTTAAGTCACAATCATTACGATTAGTAATCAACATCAATCGATGCTATATCTATACTTAAGGGTGAGCACATGCTTTGGATTCTGTTACCCTTTGGCATATTATCTTGCCCTCCTTCTTGAATCATACTGGATTCTTTAACTCTTGTAGTCAGTGCAGTTCGGTAAAGCTGACGGGTATTTGTGGGTTCCAGGGATACCCAGAAAGAGCCTGTGGCTGAGCGGGGCTGAGGGGCAGAAGTATTGACGTGGGCTCCCGTTGGCTGTACAGTGCACATTAACGCATGCCGCGGGGGCTCTTTGTGGCACGTCTCATTGGATAATACGGCCCTGTATATCAGCCAGCACAAGATGGCCATTTGACCGAGGTCTCCTCCTACAGCACATGGATCTCCACCAGAAGGTCATGTTACTAAGCAATGCCTCATGGACTGAGTTAGACGGGGCTATGCAGAGCATTGATTAGTGGCCCCTGTTTAGGATGAGCACCGCACTCTCTGACATCATCTGTGGGGTTGGCTCACACACAATCATCTGGTTCCCGGGGCCAATTGGGAAAGGCCTCCAAAGTCACTCGTTCAGTTACTCATCGGATGATTTGCGCATAATTATCAGGGCTCAGAGCGCGGGCGACCAACAGTAAAAATCACCTGGACAGTGCCCCCCCCGCCCGTGCCTTTACCCGTTGTAAAGAAATCACCCCGTGGGGGGCTCCTGATGTGTGCCTTGCGCTTCACCGCCTTCCACTTTCACTCTCACACACACGCCAAAGTGTGCGTAACTTGCACGTTTCCACACATAACATTACACATTACAGGAAGTCTCTATACTCTCAAGTTCATAATAATTCTTCCTGATGATTTCCATTGCAATTACCTGACATCTTAATCCAAAGCTACCTGACCCGCAGTATGGTGAGGTAATAGTTTATGAGAGTTCCCTGGGATTTGAACCTACATCCCTTGCATCATTAGTGCCATGCTTGACTTGTTGAGCTATTATAGGAAGGGTACAGTATCATTTGTGCTTTGTGGGATTTGACCCCCCCCAAGCTCTGCATCATTAGGGCAATTTGTTGAGCTACTTTCCTTGCCATACACTGGCACATCGCTAATCAATATGTTTACATGCATTTGTATATATGTTTGTAAGTGTGTGCATTGCAACCAAATGGTCATGTTTCCTTGTTCATTACTCTGAGTCTGAATCTGATTCAATACATCCATACAGCCTTTCTATACTTGCTGATTCCAGGACTGTGACTTGATAATTTGTTTGCTAATGTCACTGTAAGACATCCAGGTATAACCATTCAACCATGGGTTGAGGTAAGGTGATATTTTCAGCAGTATTACTTGCTCTTTTGTTGTTATTTGAAGATTGGAGGCTAGAGCACATTATTCAGGTTCATTTTCCAGTGAAGCTGGAAGGTTCAGGAAAGTAGCCAATGCTGAACTGAAGCAGAGGTTTCTGCATATTCCTTATACACATACAGCACCATTCACTTCAGGCTGCTGATTAAAATACATAGACGCATTCTGGCTGAATTTTTATGAATAATTCTTTGGGGAGAAGTTTCTTCTGGGATACTGAAGCACATTGCATCTTCTTGATTGTCTATGAAAGAAAAATAGCATCTCTCCCTAGATCAAGTTAATGCAGAGAGATGTGAGAGGTCTGACAGAACTGCATGAGGTTTGTATTAGCGGTTAAGAAAGGAATACCTTGATCTTTGGCATTTCTCTTGACTTCTGCACCCTGGCCAAACTTCCAAACACTGCTGGCAGTAAAAACATGCCACCCCATGCCGTTCATAACTCAAAACATGATCAAATAAAGCCATGAATGAACTCTGCCTGGCAGGCAGTGTGAGGAGGGGGCTCTGCGGGTCCCGTCACTGCTAGCTTTCTGTGATTGCCACGCGCGTACATCGAGGTACTGGCAAGCATGACGAAGATCAGACCCCAATCTGTGCTACGGATTCGTATCTCTACTACAAAAAAACATATAAATGCCTCAAAGGTTCAATGTTCCTCAGCCCTATCTTCGGTGATTTCAGGTAATGATGTCTCGCTGGCTCACTGAATGAAAATTACATTTGGATGGAAAAATTCGACTGGTGACTTCCACAAGGAGCGGAACACAAATCACCTCATTATCAGTAGCAGACACAACATTAAAGCCCCTGCTTTCTCCTTTTCTCACAGTCAACATCAAGCTTTTAATACCACTGTTCAAACAGAGCCAAAGACTGTCTTTTATATATAAATTGGGTCTGTTTGAACAGTGTTTTTTGGAAGTTAAAAGTTATGTGGGATATGTGGCTATATGTGGGTGTATATATATATATATATATATATATATATATATACACACACACACACATATACTTATGCATAGATAGATAGATAGATAGACTTTCTATTCATTCAACTTAATTTTTAAAAAGTCAATAGTTTGAAAACACCCACAGAAATATTTACTATTCTCTACATTTTAGAATAATTATAATGACATCAAAACATTAAAAAGATATAAGATATAATTATTTGTTGGGGAGGGAAGGGGTAGTTCTGTGAGTTGGGATTCAGAAGGTGGCCGGTTCAAATTCTGTGGTCGCCACATTGATCTCACCATTGGGGCATTGAGCAAGGCCCTTAAGCCCAGTTGTTCCTGGGACCGGCTGACGCTGCTGTCTCTTCTACTCCAGTTCCATGAGCTGGCCTCCTGGGATGCTTCTCCAGCTGTCCTGACGGAGTTCCCACATACGCTGAGCTCTCATTGGCCACTTTTCCTTCACTGTCTGGTCAAACTCTTCCCAAACTGTCTCTACTGAGCTTAGGTCAGGTGGCCAGGTCATGTGATGAGACACTCTCTTTTGTAGGAGGTGTGTGTCCAAACTTTTGACTGGTGCTGTAAGCGATTACCTCCTTCAAACAGTTACCTCCCTAACACAAATTCAGTATTATTGTATGTCTTCAGAATAAAGCATGGGTTTGCAATGAGAAAGATCTGTTTTTAATAGACGCTTTAAATATATGAGTGATACTTATGCATTAAGAAAACATTTTTTAAATGACATCCTCCCACAGCCTTTGGCTGGAACCCCTATGAACAACAGAATGAAACCTCCAAATGCTTTATGTTTTGAAATGTCTGCCATCAGCGGCATGTTTTTCTAATTCTCATAATTAGGTATCATGCCATTAAAAGCAAATAAAGCAGAATCACAGGGAACAAAAGAACAGATTCCACAGGGGAGGAAATCTGATGATAA
Organism: Stomatorhinus walkeri; assembly: GCA_026784285.1. Classification (NCBI taxonomy): domain Eukaryota; kingdom Metazoa; phylum Chordata; class Actinopteri; order Osteoglossiformes; family Mormyridae; genus Stomatorhinus; species Stomatorhinus walkeri. Next base: position 24,995,727 of record JAODUD010000127.1, read on the forward strand.
GTGAGTCATGGGATGCTGGGCAATGCATCTGATTGAGCTGTGAGCTTTGCATGCATGTGAAAACAGTATTAGTGGCATCAAACAGTGCGGCCTCCTTGGATTCAATGAAATCTACCATTCCCATCGTCCATGTGGCTGGAAACGAAACAAAAGACCTTTGAACCAAAGCCAAAGTTTTTATTTGCTTTTCATAGCATAGATAATTGCTCATAACTGAAGCAACTCAAATGCACAGCCAAGACAGGATGTCAAAAAACAAAAACTAGAAACACCTACGTGGGCTGGCATGACTGATAAATGTTTTTATCCCATATGGCGTACTAAAAAAGATGAATATTTACACAACTAGATAAACCGCTTCTGTTTCAGCATGTCACCATAGGGCATAACCTCCAGATGACTTAACCAATGGCGCTTGATCACAAATCTCCTTTGCTAATCGCTTCTCACCGCAAAGCCTGCAATGAGCCTCCATTGAGCTTGTTCTGATACTATGGCGTGACCACACACCTCCTCCCCCCATTCCCCACTGTCCCTTTCCTACCTGCAGGAGGCTGTCAGGCAACTCCCTGAGACACATCCCTGGCCTGGCATTCTCTGGCCTTTACAACCTGAAAGTGCTGTGAGTATTCAGGAGTGTCCTGCAGACAAACACCGTCAGCAAGATTGATAATGCAGCTCTGTTTCCCCACAACTGTCTTGTGCTTATGTCTGGTCAGTCATTGGAGTTGATTCCTTGACAGCACTATGCTTGAATTGTCCACATCATATATATGTTGCTTTGTCTACTAAAAAATATATACAGCCGCAGAAAAAATTAAGAGCCCGCTGTATAATTTTAAACAAATCTGCATTTTTAAATCCGGGTTTATCTGTGGTTCTGCTGGCAGAAGGCTACACTGAGCAGCAGGCTGCTTCCAGTTTCAAAATTTGTAAGGCTGCAGTACACAAGAATAAGGTGAAGCAGGAGATACTGTGAGCGACCAGAAATCAGCCAGGTAAAGAGCGGAAGAGAAGTTTTAATACCGGAGATGACTGTTAACTTATCCGACAGTTTCTCATGAATCGTAGGATGAAATCATGTGACCTTAAGTCATTAACATTAAGTGCAGGTGCGAAGTGCACTGCTAGGACAGTTCGAATCAGGCTCTTAGAAGCAGGATTGAAGACCAATGAAGGATGAGAATCAGACATACATACATATATATATATATATATATATATATTATTCACAGACGGACACCACAAATCGAGAAATGAGTGAAAGAAAAACTTGTGCTGTGGTCTCTTCGTTTTTTCCGCAGCTATATGTAAATAAAACTATTTACATTGATACTAAGGATTCCATCAGATTCTACATATGAACTTTCCTACTGTCTGTTTTTTACCACGTCAGTCTCAGGCGAGAGGAAATAGACAATAGCGAAACTTTAGCATACAATTATCCATTTTAATTACATGGTCATTGTGCACTGAGTTATGGAAACTTTAAAATATAAAAAGTTGCAGTTTCTATTGTACTAATATTTCCCTAGTTACCTCTTGGTCCTGCTGATTTTGCTCTTTCTCTCCTTCGCAGCATGCTGCAGAACAACCAGTTAAAGCTTCTACCTTCCAGTGCTGTCTGGGACCTGCCGAGTCTCCTGTCACTGTGAGTTACACACCAAGACTTAAGCAGACCTGAGATCGCATTCCACAATACACAGGAAATCTAACCTGAGTTACGTGGATGTATATCTGTTGCAATCTAGTAGAGTCTACTTGGCAGCAGTAGTGTAGTATTCAAAGCCAAAACTTCATAATCTATAGCAGGCATGTGTGTGGGGGGGTGAACACTGGCACCCACTTTATCTAAATGTTTGAAACTGCCCTTCTTTTGAGGTCCTTTTCAATAACCAATGGTCACAAGAAAAAAAAATTAAATTACAGGGGGAACCCCCCCTCAGTTGATGAAATTTACCCATAGCCCCCCACCCCCAGAAAAGTTTGAAACTGCCCCCCTTTTCAACAACCAACGATGGCAAAAAAATAGAAGAAGACACCCCAGTCAACAAAATTTACCCTTAGCCCACCCCTCGCCCCGAGCACCTGCCCCTTGTAAAGTCAATGCACGGTACTAAATCCTGAGTCTCTCTTGTATTACCCCGAGACATGAGACATATCCAGATGTTTCAATCAAAACCGTCTGTTTAGGATCAAGGCATCAGCTAAGTAACTGATAATGATTGTGATATTCCATAAATGCTAGATGTCCAATTTACAAAGAAAAAAAACAATGTAGACACTGAAGAGACAGTGGAATAAAAATTCTGTTTCCAGATCAGGCAGGTTTCATGAGCCAGGAATAAATTAGTAGCACAATATCATAATATTTGGCAGGACCAGGGTCAGCAGAAACACACCACGTTCATCAGTGTTAATTGGCAGCCATCAGCTTCAGAAAACTCAGCATTGTGGCTGATTTATCTAAGGCTCCATTTAGATTGTTGAAAGTTTTATTACAGTTCTACTAAAAGAGAGAATCAGTTTTGTAATTATAATACACAGGGTGACAATAAAACAGGAATTTAATGATATTACAAGGACCTCAAATGGAATTTTCCCGTACAGAGAATTGAGTTGTGCCAAAAGTCAGATATTATATTCTTAATGGAATATTTCAAGCAGCTGTGGCCTTCATACACACAAATGTTTCATACAGAAAATACAGTTACTAATTTATTGCAGTAAATAACAGTCAGACTCATATTGAGACATAAGAATTTACTGAACTGTGTTCCCATCAATCTGGGTGTGTGTTCCAAACACTGCTCCAGACTAAATTATCCAAAGATATCCATCCATCATCTAACTGCTTATATTAATCAAGAATGCAGCTTATCCCACAGGGCACAAAGCTGGGGTACAGCCTTTAGGACACATTGTGGGCAAGTTGGAGATTCTAAATAATCTAACTGTATGTGTTTGGACTGCAGGAGGAAAACTGGGAGAACACAGAGCTTATTTGTGGCCTATGGTATTTGGCTGATTGCATTTAACCATTATGTCACTTGTGCTGTGCCAAGTCCAATGGCAAAGAATTTCATTAGGAACACGTGGGACATGGACCAGATCACCTGATATGAGCTGCTCTACATGTTAATGTGGGTTTTGGGTATACAATGGCTTGCTTAGCGTGGGTAGTTCAATACTGCCTACTTAGGCTCTTCTGGCTAAGGTTTGATAAGGGTTTCGCAATAGAAGAAAATTGTAGTACAAAGCAATTGTAGCATCCTGTCAACCCGTGGAAAGCCTGTACCTGGGTTGTGGAAGTAGGTCTTGGGAAACAGTGAATAGCCTCTATTTTCTTTTCTTGTGGCTTGAGTAGGCTTTCTCCAATGAGGAACTCCAGGTAGTAGGACTCCATTAGGCCAAAATAGCATTCGGCAGTTCTGGACCGTCCTCCCTGCTATCAGCATGCATGACTACAATGTCGAAGTAGGCAGCTGCATATATCTAATGCGACTGAAGAACGATGTTCCACATCCACTGGAAGGTGGTGAGATCCCATGAACCCCAAATGGAAAAGACTTTATTGATCCCACACCGGGGAAATTTACTTGTTGCAACAACCAGTAAATAAAAAGCTACAGAAAAAAAACAGACCAAAAAAAAAACAAATAGAATAATAATAAAATGAATGCACACAATTACACAAAATACCCAAAATACACACACATACAGATTGCACTGAGTTATGTAAATATAGTTGCATGCCTATGCAGCAGATATTGCACAATATACAGAATAGTGACATAGTTTATGAGCTCATCATCCTTAGGTAGGACAAACCTGTTCAATTCTATAAAAAGAATAGAATTGCAGAATTGCACTGGCTCATTATTAGGCTAGACAAGGCACTTTGAATTTCTTCAGTCACGCTGAATGGTAGCATCTTCTGGATCACAGCTTTGATAGCTGCCCCCCAGGTCTCCGGGATGTGGGGGACGGTCATTGCCTCACCTCTTTACCAGGTATATGGTGGTGGACTATCACTTTATGACCCAGCGTGGTGGAAAACGCATCCTGGTTCTGTCCTACTAGTTCCTTCATGTCTTGTCTTGTCCCTTTAGGCTAAGGGATCTGTCCTGATTTAGGGTTCCTGATATAGGGTTCCTGATTTAGGGTTCCTACTGTGAAGAGAAGGTTAATACACACTTTCAGGAAGTAAATTCTCCTTCTGTGACCAGCCCAGCTCACCTGCTAAGGTATAGGACAGCTCTTTTCAACCAGGGTGTATGGATCATGCCACTTGACCAAAAAATTGAACAGGGAAGAGGGGAGTAGGCTGGAACTCATGCACCTGCATCTTGTGTTCCTGGACTATCGTGCATTCCCCCCCCTTCCTCCCATGTTCCAGGAGCTTGAATGGGGAGAATCCCCTTAATGCCAGAGACACCTCCCATATTCTGAAGGGCATGTAATGCAATATCATGTCCCAGTCCTCAACCACACGTGACCAAGGGTCTGCGTATTTCTCAGTATTTGTACTTGACTGTTCTTGTCCTTGACTGTGTCCCTCACAGGCGTCTGGACGGTAACCAAATCACGGAGGTCCCCGAGCAGACCTTCTCGCATCTGCCATCACTGAGGCATCTGTGGCTGGATGACAATGCGCTGATGGCGGTCCCCACACGCGCCCTCGCCCACCTGCCTTCCTTGCAGGCCTTGACACTGGCTCTGAACCACATTCTTCACATCCATGACACTGCCTTCCATAACCTCTCCAACCTGGTGGTGCTGTGAGTATCCTCGACCATCCTATCCTGCCTCTGAAAATCAATGGAACAATTCCGTCCACTAAACTGTCAGAATGCTGAGCAATGATCAATAAACCCATTCACTCTCTATTACTGTATCACTGTCCATAATATTTATTTGTCTTTAAAGTTGCACACAATTTATTGTTACTATGTTATTGCCTATTTGTAATACACTTCCAATCGTACTGTCCTTTGCTGCTGTTGTGAGACTTGCATACTAGTGTTTCACTCAGCTGCACTCCACAAATATCAGGTCCTGTGACAAATAATGTGATTTGGTTGGATTTGACGACGTCTTAGAGGAGTGAAGAGGTAACATTTACAGGACAGTCAAAGGGGCACAGCATGAATCATCAACTCATTGTTCAATCCATACAAAGTCAAGCATGGAACGCCATATTAAGAGATCACATCATTTTCACTAATCTCAAGAAAGCTCATATGTTTAATTTAAATTAAGCTGAAGCACTTCTGACAGTCTTTAAACGCTCATTTATTATTCATAATGGTCAAGGCAGGAAAGTGTATTTTCTGTCTTCACAATACCTGAGGTGGACTTTTTGTCTACACCCAGGTATCTCCATGACAACAGAATCCAGACCCTTGGACCCAACTGCTTCGATGGCTTGGATGGCTTGGAAATTTTGTAAGTAGTCAGGCTTCTGGAAAATGCTTACAGAGATACAGTAAATGAAAACAATCTATACCTGCGGATATATTAAGTACCCAAATAACATACATCATACTTGTTCCATATTAAACAAATATGTACTGTTGTGTACGCTGCCATTTGGGCCATGAATTAAGAAAGGAATGAAGGTCTAGTGAGCGAGAATCATCAGAAAATCATTATTAAAGTGTGTTGAAAGTAAAAAAGGAGCGTAATCAGTAGCGGTAGCACATTACAATATGTTCCTGCTTTGCGATCCAGTCAGGTGACTTTAATGATTTCTTTGCCAGGCCTTTAATCATTGGGTTCTTGAACCGTCTCACGCTTCATTGATAGCCATCCCCTGGATGTGACGCATGAACGCCTGCGTGACATGTGTGCCCTTTTGTGGGAGGATTCCCGTAAAACAAACTGGGACCAGAACAGGCAAATGCTGGCCAGACTGAGCTGAGACTGGACCCAGCCCTGTTGCACTTTGGTGACAGCACTGCCAGTACACCAGCTCTGGGTGGTAATGCCAAGAAGTGCGCTGAACGTTCTGTTATTCTGATGTTTTATATGAAAAAGTGGTTACAAACTTGACTGGAGCCTGAAATAAAGATAACCTCTTGGTGTATTTAGCGTCAGTTTTGGTGCCAATGTACCAGATAGCTTAGCACGGACACCACCAACATCCACACCCCGCCTTTGAACAGGGAACATTCCTAACACTTTAGCCAAGGTTATATGAAGGTCTTTTCAAAGTTGGCTGAGAATGTTCATACAATAAAATTAATGAGATAAGATTATGTAAATAAGATTGTTATTTCCACGTTTTAACAAAGGTTCTGTCAAGCACAATAACATTGTCAGAACAATAACATCCCTTTAACGCAATTTATTTTGAAAAATATTGATTTAAAATACAATATTATTTTATAAAAGTGCGACATGAATATACTGTGAACACACCATCCAGCCTAAGACTCATTACCTTCGAGGTATAAAGTGACACTGGAACCCACTGCTCTACAAGGTCTTTTATTTGTTTTAGTATTATTAGTCTTATGTGTAGTAGTGGTAGTGGGATAATGTTCTGGGAACATCAGGAAAACAGGACACTTTGAAAGTTTCCGTACCTTAATCGTAACATTCTGCAAACGTTGCTAGAATGATGTTATTACTTGTTAGTGGGGTCTTTACACTAAGGCAGTTGGAAGATAGCAAAAATGTGGAAACTCTGTCAGGGAGCTTGGAGGGAGCAAAAACATGGACCGGGTCCCCAAGGACCAGATTGGGAAACACTGTACTATGGGATGCAGTCTTGATAATGAGCCACACTCAGCTTCATGCTTCCGTCAGGGGGGGGGGGGGGGTTGCTGTTATGGTAACTGGAAATCAAACTGGAAATTCATACTCTGGTCCACCAAGGAAGAACCCCGCGGTGAAAGTGTTTCTATTCACACAGCTGTTATGCTTTTGTCTCCATTCAAGTTTCTCTCATTTAATCACGCCATGGACGAAAGGCCTCATTCACTGAAAACACCTCCTTAATAATTGCTTCCGTTAATGCGAGAGTGTAATCAACAGCAGTTCCTCATGAAAGGAATGGTACAATTGGACTGTTTGAACGAAACAAAGAAATCTTTTGAAAACATAGAATAATGCGTCCATAAACATAATCCATTGGCACCTGTGTAAGGGTTTCCCTAACCACAACAAATGCTCTGTTACTGTAGGTGGAAACTTATTTCCTTGCTTTAGTAAGTTGCTAATAAGGCCATTAAATGCATTTTGCTCTATAAAAGACACATGAATCAGAGGTTAAGTGACGCAAGACCACGTAGCTATAGTACATTATTGCTGGGTGAAGCAATAAAATGATTAATCTGTTAAAAGATATATATTTTAAGTAGCTGTTTTTTTAAAATACCACTATTCAGATATAACACGACAGCGCACCTAAAATAAAGTTTGTCATGAGTGAGATCACAGACATTTAAAATATGGATGCTTAATTGTAATCATTAAAAAATATTTGTAAAACTGACCTCATTCCATTTTTTCTTACAGAGACCTGAAGCATAACCAGCTGCAGGAGATTCCCACAGCGATCCGGACGCTGGCCAACCTTCGAGAATTGTGAGTTTCACTCTCCTGCCATCAAGATAGCTCTTCTTGTCAAGTCATCAGAATTAGGCAGCTCTGAACTGCATCACCCACAGGGGATTCAACGACAACCAGATTCAGGTCATCCCAGAAGAGGCGTTTGCTGGAAACCCACTGCTCCGGATGATGTGGGTTTTCATCCTGGTGGAACGAGAAACTTGACCTTGTCGTTTGACGTGACAAACCCATTAATCACTCAATAACCGAGACAAGTGAAATTTTGCCATAAAATGCTAACTTTCCATGGTAGTTAGTACAGTCATGTTGGTTTTCGACCAAACAGCATTACTAGCATTGAAACAAGTGATCTGATGAGATGTAAGAGAATTTTTGTCTTCATTTGGTAATAGCAATTTCTATGAGAATCCCATCCACGATGTAAGCAGAATGGCCTTCCGACATCTCCCTAACCTTCACACGCTGTGAGTATCTCGTCCTTATATTTAAATTTTATCCTCAATGTACCTTTTCGTAATTATGCTGACCTGTCATTGCATATCTTTTTCTGAACTTTAGTTCGTTCATAATCAAAGTTTTAACAGAACTTTTTAAAAACTTAAATCAGATAAGGCAGGTTTATCTATTTCTAAGTCCTTTACGCTTTTTGTATTTATGAGAACCAAAAGGAGATTTAATTCATTAGACTGTAAGGTCATTAATTCATTAATGAAGATTCAGTACTTTGCCTGAGGCATTCTTTCCACAGAGCAAAGTTCGGTTTGTCTACATTTCGAATTCGGCTTGAAGCGCAGCAGATATTCTCAGATATTTTCTGAGCAAAGTACAGTCTTCAGTTCCTTAACTGCTACATGATCTGATCCCCATCACAATCCCTTGACATCCAAAGATCTAATACTTCATAAACCTCTCTATTTATGGGTCCTGAATGGGTCTTTATAATGTGTTAAGGAGGCATAAGAGAGCAGAACAACCCCTCTGGGCTTCAGCACAGCAGGCTGTCATTGGCTGCCAGCCGCAGTCATGCGGCCGCTATGTGCGTGACGTCGTGCCCTATCCCTACAGGATCACAATGAGGCGCTAATGAGCTGCTCCTGTGCATTCCAGGTCCCTGAGTGGAGGGGCACAGATATCACACTTCCTTGACCTGAAGGGAACAGCCAACCTGGAAGCTCTGTAAGTCTGCTTCATGGATCTTCTAGTACCTTTCAGCTTTTTCAGTCTTTAGTCTATGATAAATCTCCATCCACGCAATAAAATGCGTTTGACTGTTTTGACATTTAAAAAAAGGTGCCATATTAAGCAAGACTTTAAACTCCTGCAAAATAAGAAGCTCTAGATTAAAGAGAGAGACATAGGAATGCACCTCGAGCTAGTATGGCAGGCCAGTGGGAGACTCTGTGGTAAATATCAGAGCACAGACCTTAAAGCAGCTCTGAAGCTTTTAGTGTGATCAGAAGAGAACTGCCTGTTTTACGAGCTGTGTTCTTCATTTTAACATACATGACCTATACTGTATACTGTCTGCCACACTGGTTAGTGCTCTCTTTTATGGTGATTTTATTATTACAACCAGCAACTGGAGGAAAAGGGTTCAAGAAAGACTTCACAAAAAGTTTTGTTCTTACGCACAACGCTTTGGCACGCCATTATGATTAATGTATGATAAGCTCACTGTGTGACTGATCCTTAATTACGTGTTTCATCAGTCAGGCAATCAACTTATACACAATTGTCCTTCAACCCTCACAGGCCTTTAAACATAGAAAGTCAGTGATCGTGATGCTCAGAGCCAGGATGCCTCTGAAACTTAATACTTGTCACAATTCCTCCTTTGTCTTTTCCAGATATATGACTAGGGCTAATCTTGCCTACCTGCCACAGAGCTTCTGCCAACAGCTGACCGGGCTAAAATTACTGTGAGAATCACTAATAGCCAGACCTGATTGGAGGGTTTGAGCCACTGACCCTCACTGCAGCATTCTCAACTCTGCACCATGACATCGTTCCCAAACCAGTGGCCATTGCAAGCATTGATTACTGCATTCGCATAAATAGTGCAAATTTAAGAGATGCTCTTTATTTGTTTTTACAGTGAGCTCTCTCATAACCAAATACTCGCCCTCCCCAGTTTTTGCCAGTGTCAGCAGCTGCAGGAAATGTAGGTTTGTGCGTCTTTGCCCTTTACTGTGTTTGAATTATTTCCATCACAGATATACTGTAAATCTGTATCACACAAATCTATCTAGTCTGCTATCTACAGTACGTTGTCACGCTAATAACTGTTGTTTTTGGATAGTTGTGAGTGCATCCCTAAGAGACTCTGCATTGTATGACTCAGAAGAACATTTGGTTTCATTTGACCATTTTGCAGCAAGCTCCAGCACAACCTCATCCAGGAAATTGGAGTGAGGACTTTCCATCAGCTCAGCTCCCTCCATTCATTGTGAGTAAAAGATCATTAGGAATGTGTAGATCCTGTGTATACAGTAGGTCAAGTAGAGCTTGTTTTGATGTTCTATGGACTTCAAAAAAGCTTAATATCATTGAAGTCGAGGTACACATGACTACAGCTTGGGTACATTGGGAGTACAAGCGGACCTGAAGCAAATTAACTTGCAAGTTTATGTAGAACTTTGGTAGAGTAAAAGTGGACCCTATGAAATATTACAAGCAGAACTTTAGAAGGGACGAGTAGGAAAAATATGAATCATTTGATATTTGATAGCCAATGCATTGATTTATCTGAAAGAGGACAATCAGTCCAGGAGGGCGATGACCAAAGATCTTTTTAGTACATCAGGTTTCAATGTCCTGACTACAATCATTATTTAAATATTAAGTCACCTGAATTAATGTACCAGTTCTGCAACTACTTGTGAGATCCCACGCACCTACAGGCCTACAGCCGTCGAGGATTTTATTTGGCAACAATATTTGTGCAAGTTGTATAGTGCAGGAAGCCTATTTAAACTCCCTGAATGTGCATAATGTTGCACTTCTGGTCCTTGAATAGTCCTATTAGGTTATTGCTTTATTAGAAATTGTCGTGTAGCTCCTCCTCCAATACCGCTTACATTCGTACCTGGGCGTCCATTGGAACCTCAGCCTAACTGACCCCTTGACAGCATGTACGTTCGCAATGTGCTATTTGCAACTTTCATGTCATTTTGCATGACTGCCACTTACATGTCTGCTAAACATAAAATGTGCCTATGGAAATGTGCAGAGATTTTATATGATATGGTTACCGACAGTCATTTGTTTAACTTTCAGCAGTGTGACCCAAATGTGTGTAAGTGCTGTGTTCTCTGTCCTTTTCAGGGATTTGAGCTACAACCGTATCTCAAACATTCACCAAGGTGCCTTTGCTTCTCTCCTGTCCCTAAGAAAGCTGTGAGTCCCCATTGATCAAACACTCTAGAAAGTAGGTGCCAATGTGACGTTTTGCGACTCCAGGGTTGTGGGATCAAATTCATCTCCAGCTGTTTGTATGCAGAGTCCACATGTCCTACTTTGGTTATGAATCTTTCATTAGGATACCCCATTATCCTATTAGTTTAAATGAACTGGTTGCTTAGAATTTTCTGTTAATAACTACGGGAAGAAAACTGGAATGTTGTCTGGTCCAGTATGTACCCAGCCTGGCACTCATGCCCTGCTGGTCTAAGCTCTGGATTAGCAAAATCACAAATGGTTGCACTGTTGGTCTGCTGCAGAAACCCTGATGCAAATGTGAGAGACACCAACCAGCTCTCTTCCTTCCAACCCCCTTTCAATGTGCCCTACTAGGGACTTAAGGAACAACCTGCTAGCCTCCCTGCCGATGTCGCTGCACAGCCTCAGACACCTGAGACTTGGTGGAAACTGGGCTCTGTCTGGAATCTTCAGAAAAGAGGATTTTCCTGAAACGCGGTGAGGTTGTCTGATTGTGCTGGAGCCACATTACTTTTTAGACAAATGCTTTTGCCCAGATAGACTGATCTGAAACATTGACAAAACACCTTTGTGTTCCCCTTGAAGCATGAACTTATTAATGAGCCTTTATTTCAACTGAACATTTCCAGTTAAGCATCTTATTTTGAACAATATATAGTTTATATATGTATAGCTTTTTTATAGGGTTTAAAGTTCAATTCATACAGACAAACATCCATATTCATACCATTTATCCTGATCATGGAAAACTTTACTTTATTTTTATGTATAACAACTAATGTTAATCCAGAGTTGCAAATGGTAATAGATGAAAAAAAATTCCACCAAACCCAGCACTGTCACATAAGGGGTATTTGAGAAAGGAATTATAGAAGCATGTTGCTGCCACAAATAAATATCAGTCGTTTACCCCTCAAACTGCACATCTGTAATGTTTGTGTTACGAACTGCCCGTCCGAGCCTCGTGTGTGCCACGCCCCCCTAATTACCTCGTGTCTATTCCTGAGTGTGATCACCTGTTGTTCGATTTATTCCTGCCTGTATTTAGTTAGCGTCTGTGTCAGTCTTCCCCAGATCGGTCATTGTGGCTTGTAGTGTTTCATGGAAGTGGTGTTCTGTCCTTCGTCGTCCCAGAATAAACCCCGTTTCCTATCCGTATTCCTGGCTACCGCAACTGCTTGCTCACCCGTCACCACTGAAACGTAACAGTTTGTCTGAATTGTAAACTTTTATTTGAGAATAACATTTATACATTATTCATGCCAAAAGAAAAGATCACTGAAAGATGAGAACTCTTATTTATGACTCTGTCTTAGTTAGTTAACACTCATTTTCATTCTGCAAGACATTTATATGTCATTACTAAAGTATAAGTGTTCCATAATAACTAGATAGAAACACATTTCATGAATATCTCTTAATTACTAAATAAACTGGTGGACCAGAGAGGTAGCTCAGTGGGTAAACTGTCCCTTCATTCTGACGGGGTTTGTGGTTTGATTTTCACACCCTACACCAGTGTTTCCCAATCTGGCCCTCAGGGACCCCCAGCCAGTACACATTTTTGCTCCCTGCCAGACAGTTCACATTTCTGCTCCATCCCAGCTCCCGGTCTGTGGGAAACACCACCCTAGACTGTGCCTTCAGGCTTCCCATGGGTACTCTTGGTGTGTTTGAGTGAGTTCCCTACAAAGCCCCAAACTCCTATCTAGCATATTTCATGAGATAGAGGCCCCTGGAAAATACATTAATTAAATAAATTACTTATTAAATTTAATTAATCGTCATTAACTGGCACCATTTATTTTTTCCTGCACAATGTTTATTACACAGATCGATACATCTTGTAACTTGTTAGTTTATTACACAGATCGATACATCTTGTAACTTGTTATCCTGATCAGGGTGACGGGGGTGGGGGGAGACTCCATTACTGGGCATATATACAAAAAACCAGCATGTGACAGGGGAACAAACCCCATATTTGAACCTCCAAGCCTATAGGCGCATGGTGGCAGTGCTGCCCACTGAGCCAGTACTGCATATTTTATTAAATCATTTGTGAACCAAGTACTAAATTATGCAGTGACTGACATTTCTTGGCAGGGTCATTGAGATGCCATATGCATACCAGTGTTGCGTCTTTGGGGCCTGTAGCGACCAGGAAACTAACCGACGGGAACACAAGATGTCAGGATCCATGGATCAAGACACACACGGGAAGGCTGTGGCTGTCTTCTCTGTCCTTGGTAATCAAGCCAGTTATTGATGCCCCCCCCCCAACAAAAACAACAACAGCTAATCAAACTCAGAAGGAAAGAAAAACATCATTTTGTCTCACATATTAACAATACGACTATCTTGAAGCAGACTACTTTCCAGTATACTGGTCAGTACATAACAAGTGGAGAATAAACCCTAAAGCCCTACATTCAATTCAGGGCTAAAGCCAATGACAAGATTCAGATGCGTTACATTGTTTTGTGAGCTTATTGACAAAGGAATGAGCCAAAAGCTTTCACAGTTAGACAATGTTTACCATTCCTGTTACTTTTCTGTATTCTACCCCTGGCTTCTTTGAAAAAGCCATTCGTAGCTTAAAATCTCTTATTTCAGATGACATGGAACTGAAGAAATTCCTCCTACAGACTCTGGACCCTAAAATACCAACAAGTGTTCAGTGTACACCAATTCCTGGTAAATGATGTTGTCATTCTAGTGAAACCAACCCTCCCCCTTAGCATTACCGTACTTATCACATACTTATCAAAACACAAGGCTTGTTCATATACCTCTCCCTTCTGTTTCTTTCTCCAGGACCTTTCAAACCATGCAACTACTTTTTCGACAGCTGGGTTTTCCGCATAAGCGTCTGGGCAGTTGCTGTGCTCTCACTCGTATGCAACACCATACTGGTTTTTGCTGTCTTTACCTCACCCAGCCACTTCTCCGCAGTCAAGTTCCTTATCGGCTCCCTGGGTGGGGCCAGCCTCCTGGTGGGGCTATGCACGGCCACCTTGGCCCTGCTGGACGCTGTGACCTTTGGCGAGTTCTCCCGGTACGGCGCTCTCTGGGAATCCAGCACTAGCTGCCAAGTCGTAGGCTTCCTGTCAACATTTGCAACTCAGGCTTCCATCTTCCTTATAGGTCTCGCTGTCATACAGTGCAGCATTCATGTGTCCTACATCCAGGATTATGGGATGGTTCCCAGCTCAACCTGTGTAAAGGTGCCAGTCTTATGTTGTGGAGCACTCTCATTAACCGCTGCCACCTTGCCACTTTTTGGCATAGGGCGGTATGGATCCTCACCCCTTTGCTTCCTATCTCCATTGCCAGAGAGCCAGCCCTCGGACATTGGGTTCACTGTGGGCCTCATCGCGATGAACACTCTCTGCTTTTTTGTCCTCACTTGTACCTGCATCAAGTGGTATTGCAGCTACATGAAGGAGGGGTATAGCCACCTCAGGGAATCCATGCTGTTCAAGCACGTGGCTCTGCTAGTCTTTGCCAACAGCCTGCTTTACTGCCCCATGACCTTCGCAGGCCTCTCCATCCTGCAAGACTCTCTCCGCATCAGCGAGTACACCATGAAGCTCATCCAGCTGGTTCTGCTGCCGCTCCCAGCCAGCCTCAACCCCCTGCTCTACTTCATCTTCAGCCCACTCTTCAAGGAGGACCTCCAGCTGCCACAGAGGACATCCCAGTCCGCAGTGCCAGTGACACTGGACTCCTTCTGCTTTCGGGAGTCCACACAAGCCTTGGTTTTACCCCCTGACGTGGGGGGGCTAGTCGAGGTCTGTGAGCATTCAAATACACATTGGGGCTCCACTGATTCATGTTATCAAACACCGGTTCCTTTGTCAAAGTCAAGGGACTTTAACCAATAAATGATCTGAATGGAATCATGTTTGTATAATGACTCATATTCCTTACCTTTTGTATCTTGATTTTTCATTTTTTAAATAAAATAATTACTGTGCTGCAAGGGTCACTTACTGAAGAATACAGAGAAAGCATGCACTCTTAATTATGGAAATCATCATTATCTTAAACATGGAATCATACAGCTCTGGAAAAAACTAAGAGACCACAGTACAATTTTTTTTTCTCTCATTTCTCAATTTATGGGAGTGCATCTGTGAACAATTTTTTTTGCAAAGTGCTGCCTGATTCTTCCCTGTATGTCATTGATAAAGGGCTTCATCCTTGCTTTATGAGACTTCAGTTCTAGGAGCCTGATACGCACTGACTTTGCAGTGCACTTCACACCTACATTTAATGTTTCCCGTTCCTTTTAAAGGTCACTTGATGCCATCCTATGATTCCTGAGAACCTGTTGGATAAGTTAACGTTCATCTCTGACATTAGAAAGTCATTTCTGCCCTTTACCTGACTGGTTTCTGGTCGTTCGCAGTGTCTCCTGCTTCACCTTATTCCTGTATACTGCCTTAGAAATTTTGAAACTTCCTGAAGCATCCTGAAGTTGAGCGTAGCCTTCTGCCAGGAATTAAACCAGGATTTAAGAATGCAAATTTATTTTTAAATATACATAGAGTGGTCTCTTAATTTTTTCTATGAGTGTATATCACATGATTTTGTAAAATCTTGTGTGTCTGCAATCCCAGGACAATTATAATAATGTTTTTCTTAGATGCACGAGGCTTCTATTGTGGTAGGTGTGATATTGTAACAATGACATATGTAAATACACATTACAAATATAGTTCATATTTATACTTTACAAAAATTCTGAGAAACGAGAAACTTGGGTATAGAGAGAAATCACTGCAAATGTTTGAGGAACATATTGTAAAAGTAAGTTTAAGCAACAAAACAGTTAAGATTGAATTCTTCAAACTCCTAATCACATACTTAGCTTGAGGCCTTTGTTCATATATTTCTCACCATACCAGGGCTGGTTTGGCATCCAGGGCATCCTTTGGTCATGGCGGCCCACTATGGTTATTTATACGATATGCGAAAGCACATGACATACCAGAGGGTATATGTGTACGTTGTGTGATTTCAAAAATTAAAATAAAGCGCAGCAGCCTACAAGGAAGAGAGTAACCATGTTAAAAACTGATATATTCTTTCACTACTCAGGGATTCATCTGGGGAGAGATGGCCGCAGTGTCACAATTCCCACCTTGAAGTGAAAGTGGATGTCAAAGAAACCGAGAGAGAGAGAGAGAGAGAGAGGGGCAGGAATGTTAATTTCACTAGTGCTATTTCTCTGGTTACCTAACAATGATTAATCATACATTTCAGCAAAGTTTTACTAATATTACATGATAATATATAATAACTGTAAGCGGTATAACACCTGCAAACTGTAATTTATTGCGGCTAAAATACCACTAAGCTGGACACCAAATGTACTCATAGCATTGTTTAAAAATGACGGCTATAAAGGTAGTTCTCTCTCTCATACACACACAATTTGTGCACAAAACTGGAGTTTTGTACACAAATGACACATAACTCTATAGGCTAATATTATTATGCATGTTTTAAGTCTGACTGAATAAAATAAGTCTTGTAATAATGTTGAGCATTTGCACACTTTTGGCCCAGATACTATTTAGCGAAGATGTGTCTCTAATAATTTTTTATCATTTATAATTGTATTAATACTAACTCTTCTAACTTTTTTCTTATTTTACATTTTCTGTTTTAATTCACTATTATTATTATTATTATATTTTTATTATTATTATTATTATTATTATTATTATTACAAACATCCTAAAACATTGTTACACAATGTTATTCAATGTTATAACAATGCTATATGTTATTCATATATTTAACTTTGACTGTGTGC
>JAODUD010000127.1:25042645-25054937 GCA_026784285.1 Stomatorhinus walkeri
CCAAAGCAGCTTAAGCTGATTAATAACCCCCTCTTCTACTTAACTGACCAGATGAATATCCAAGAAGTTTAGTTTACTTGATGCTATACTCTGATTAATAAGCATTCCTTAAATTTTTTTGAGCAGTGTACTTTACCTGAAAAGCAGCGACAGAAGGAAGTTGTAAACATTTGTTTTCTATTTTCTCTTGTCAGTCCTGTCTGAAATTCTCAATTTATGAAAAAATAGAGTAATAAATGGCATAAAAAAATAAATATGCATTATATTTTCATCCATCCATCCATCTTCCAGAACAGCTTATACACTATAGCAGTGATTCCCAATTAAGTCCTCAATAAGGAGCAAAAATGTGGACTGTCTGGCAGGGAGCTCAGAGGGAGCAAAAACGTGGACTGGCTGGGATCTCCAAGGACTGGATTGGGAAACACTGTACTACAGGATCACGGGAGCCACTTCTGTATCTGCTAAACGTGCACATCTGTCAGCGCTCATTAAAACGGCACCACAGTTGGATCCGAGTCCTTCAGCGATTACCCAACTGGCTGAGCACCCGGGTCAGCTGGCATGCCGTGGGGAGATCCACTGTGTGATGGAACCCCGAAACAGGGCCTACATCTGCCTTTCACATGGACGGGAGGCTGCTCGTGTTTCCCTGAGAGCAGGTAACTGGAAACTGAATGAGATCAATAAGAAAATAGGGGAGAATAACAGAGAAAACAGGGACAGAAGGTGGCTCAGTGGGTCGCAGTGGCGCCTCCCAGCTCCAGCAGGGGGGGAGGATTCAATCCGCCTCCTCTCCGGGTGTGAAGTTTGCATGTTTTTCCCATGTCGTGGTCTTCCCCCACAATCCAAAGCCGTATAGTTAGGCTATTTGATGTCTCTATATCAACCCTAGCGTATGTGCATTAGCATCCTGTCCAGGAGATACCCTCGCCTTCCACCATATCTTGCTCCAGGGTCCCCCCAATCTGGACCAAGATAAGCAGTTAGAAGTTGGCTGGGTGCCTTAGTAGGTATCACCATGACACTGTGAACATCATCAGCTTCTCCTTAAAAAATAAAGGAACCCCACCCCGACGGAAAGACAGAATCATTTTTGAGAGAATAAATATTTGACACAAATCTGAGATATAAAAAGCCCTAGTCTGTCCCTGAAGCATGAGACACAAGCCAGCAGCAGCAGCCAGCCATCACATGGTGTGCCCCCCCCGGCCACTGGGGGCTCAGAGGAGGCTGTGACGAGAAGACACTCATTAACAACGCCATGATGCAGCATCACTAAGAGAGCCGACTGATCCATACAGCAGCAGCTCTGACGTTCACATGAGTCTCCTCACCATCCAGCTACCAATTCGTCTTTTTACATGCTGAATTATTACTAGTAATAAATTCCTAAGACGTTTTAAATATTTTAATATGCTTTTCAATTGTTATTTAATTTTGGGAAATTCCACCCCCATTGCAGTCTGAGGAGAAATTATCCAATTAAAATCAGGCTGAAGGGGCAATGCCCCTTGCTGATTGGAGGGACAATGGTTTCATTTTCTGGTTGGATTATTTATTTGGCACAGCTAGTCATTCTAGCGAACAGCAAACACTGCCACCTTCACCCCCAGCAGCTATTACTCAGCAACCTGTTTGCTCTCTCTTCTAATTAGCATAACAGATAAAAGGGATTTTGTCTGTTTTTCTGGCTAAATATACAGTGGCAAAATGTATTAGGATTCTCCCTTTGGAAGAAAGAAAACCGCTCACAAAAACTGAACTCAGCTGTAATACAAAAGTGACATTAAGCCCCAAAAAATCAATTCATGAACGTTTTTCTCATAGTTCACCTGAGGTGACAAAAAACCCACATTATCTTACACATCAATGGGATGCGAAAAGGATATTATGGAACCAGTGTTATATCAGGATAAGTTGTGCTGAAAGGCTACTTTGCATTTGTATTTGCAATACACAAAACAATTTATAGTATGCTATTTTCTACAGAGGCTGGACAGCTTTTTGCTACTGTTTGGATGTGATTGACATACCAAAATATTTTGCTTTCAAAGTGTCTGCAAAGAATCTACTGTTGTGTTGCGCTGTCTACATTATGTTACTGGCTTTTGTCTTTGGAGTAAAATGATACACTGCAATTCTATCTGTTCTCTGCAAACAAGCTTCCATCTGATCGGTCCAAACAACACATAAACACAAGAGACAACATGTGCGTATCAAATTTACTGCATTAACTGACTCTTGCTATAAACTTCAGGAGACTCTGTCAAGAGCAGCTTTGCATTGTGAGCATTAGAAGAGTCTAATAAGTGGATGTTCACTTTAAGAATGAGAACTATAGCATGATTAAAACACATAATTTAAGGTACTCTAATCTCCAAGTATGGTCATGATTTAGCACTATACACAGTTTTAATATCAAAGAACATACCAAAAAAAAAAGCTTCTAACATAGAGCTGCGGCATTTTGGCATAACAGTCGTAAAGTGGATAAAAGAAATAAGTAATAGCTGTTACATTTCAGCTTGCTTTTATACTTTTGTTTTATTATTTGCATAGTTAGGTTAAAAACACAAAAAAAAATCCAGAAATGCTGTTTTATACACACAGCAAGTACCTCATCATGAAAAATTAACAACTATGTGGTGTAAGTGCAATAAATATAAACTACAATAATAAAACAATACCCTGTAAGTGCATGGTGATGGCTATATATATATATATATACATAATATACACATTTATAAGCATAATGGTAAGAATTTAAGTAGAAGTTTTAACATATTTATACCTATATGCATCCAACTTTAATGCTGACAATTCAAGATAGCATGCATTTTTGCTAGATATAACCAGCATTATTTTAACAAACCAAATTGGTTAAAATCATTCTCATAGTCAGAAACCATCACTATAACAATCATTATTGGGCCAATTCATCACATATCGCTTCTCAACGCTGATATAATTAATATTACTTCTTACATATTTTTTCCATTATTTTCATTTGTTTGATAGACAATAAATATTAGAAGAAGCCAAACCTGACAAGTTCTTAAAAAGAACAAGTTAGAGGACCTTATCCTCAAAGCACTTAGGCAGAGCGTTACATGTACATGCATTTAAAATACTTGAATCATATGCTGGATCTCAAATTGGTCACACAAAATAAGTAATCTGGGACAGTAGATATTCATTTGTAATTAAGAAAAGATAGGACTCTCGCTAAACATTTTGTTCATAAAAGCAGAACTGCTCTTTTTTTCTCTTCAGTGCATGCTTTCTTAGGTTTTCCTAGCCTGTTGTCAAAGCATCTAAAATTCAGTGCTTCACATTTTTTGATTTGTCAGCCATGGAGCTGCCATTGGTACTGACGTGCTTTGAGGCGCCGCCTGTTTTCCCGCTTGCCTCTATGCTCGTGTCCAAAGCCTGCTTCTCCACCTGTTCCGTCTCGCGGTGGTAGAAGTAGTTGAAGTTGGAGACGATGACAGGCACGGGCAGGGCGATGGTCAGCACGCCGGCGATGGCGCACAAAGTGCCCACCATTTTCCCCCCCATGGTTATGGGACACATGTCTCCATAGCCAACTGTGGTCATGGTCACTACAGCCCACCAGAAGCCCTCAGGGATACTGACAAATTGTGTCTGAGGTTCGTCTACTTCGGCAAAGTAGATGGCGCTGGAGAAAAGAATGACTCCAATGAAGAGGAAGAAGATGAGCAGACCAAGCTCACGCATACTGGCTTTCAAGGTCTGGCCCAGGATCTGCAGCCCCTTGGAGTGCCGGGATAGCTTGAAGATTCGGAACACCCTTACAAGGCGTATAATACGCAAAATGGCCAGGGACATATTCTGAGAGGAGTTTGCATCCGGTGTCGTCAACACCTCTGTCCCTAAGGTGACAAAGTAGGGGGTGATGGAGACAATGTCAATCATATTCATGATGTTGTTGAAGAATTCCTTTTTGCTGGGACACACGATGAAGCGAACAGAAAGCTCAAAGCAGAACCAGATGATGCAAATGGTCTCGACAATGAAGAAGGGGTCAGTCAAGGTAGCAGCGAGAGACTTGGGGCTGGCACTTGGAGGGGAGGCAGAGATGGGGCCGTCCTGCGTCTGATTGGCAAACTCGGCGATGGCTGGGAAAGCTCCCATTTCCTCACGAAACTCTGGCAGTGTCTCCAGGCAGAAAATGATGATGGAAATAACAATGACTAAGACAGACACTAGCGCCACTGATCTGGCAGCACTGGAGCTTTCTGGGTACTCGAATAGAAGCCAGAACTGACGATGAATCTCATTGGCAGGCAAGGGCACCTCCGCGTCTTTAATGAATCCTTCATCTTCTTTAAACTGCTCCATAGCTTCACTACCAAGCTCATAGAAGGTTATTTCATCTGCAAATATGTCCAAGGGAACATTAGCTGGCCTCCGAATTTTTCCTCCGGACTGATAGTAGTACAAAATCCCATCGAAACTGGGTCTATTGCGGTCAAAGAAGTATTCATTCCTCATGGGATCAAAGTAGCCAATCCGTTTCGAAGGGTCCCCCAGCAGAGTCTCTGGGAACTGGTTCAGGGTCTTGAGCTGGGTCTCAAAACGCAGGCCTGCGATGTTGATGATAACTTTCTGGTCCCCCTCATCCAAAGCTTGCTTCTCCCTGAACAGGCCATCGCCACACTCCTTAGACAGCTTATTGTATATCGTCTCACTTTGCGACCCATCGCTGTTTAGTAGAACCTTCCAGTTGGAGATGAGGCTGCCACAGCTAGGACGTCCTCTCCTAGTCTGAGTGTGGGGCATTGTGGGTGAAGATCCCTGTTCGCCAGTCTGCTGTGCCCTGTTCCCATTATTCTGCAGGATATGCTGATGACTGTTGCCACGGCTTTGATTGGAAGTTGCCGTGAGTGATGCCGTCTCAGTGGGCGGGTCCCTGTCACCGGGGTCTCCCACGTTGACTCCGACCTCATCCAGGTTCTCGAAGTCAACAAGCGCCACCTCCATCCCTGCACACCTCCGGCTTCCGGCCCAGTCCAGGACGGCCTTGATCAGACAATGCAAAACAAGGCAGAACACCAAGGGTGGCCGAGGAGCATTGGGACGGGCAGGTCAGACGACGGCTTCCCGGTCAGGTTTTCTCTCCCACTAATCTGCAGAGTCAAGGAGAAGAGCAGAAGAATCAGCCCATGTGTGGTGCGTGCTTGCTGCACATGCTTGTTTTGCTTTTGCCACAGAAAGGTACTTGCTGGCTCCAGGGCGTGACATCTAAAGGACCCATGTGCATAGTCACTTGTTACTTAGATACCAAGGTCTCTTTGGAAATAGACTGACAACAGCAGGTGGAGGACAGCTTCTCAGGGTGTGAGTTTGTCGCTGTGCAAACACATTTTGTGGGACACCTGAGAGGGCAGTTAATCTCAGTGGCCTTGAGAGAGCGTACGTTTTCTACAAACATACACAAGGTCTATTTTCTAAAGAAAACGACTGCTGGAGGGAGATAAAAAAAATCACAGAAACACTTCAGCACAGGTATGAACTGCAGCATCACTGAAGGAAAACCCACATTTACAACTAAGTGATCAGGTGGACATTAGCTAGTGAGGATCAAGCTGGGGCACCGGCATGGTAGCCTGAGCTATTTTTGTCCAGGTGAATGCAGCAGGAACAGCAAACAAGCAGGGGATCTCTTTCAATCAGCTTTGTCCACCCGTCCCCCCCCCCCTGGCTAGGATTCCAAGGGAGGAACAAAATGCCGACTTCAGCACACGGGAGTGCCTGAATACTTATCATAATGTACCTGTGCATTTAATGTAACTGCTGCTTTTCCTCCAAAGGTGGATAGTTCAGGTCCAGAACGTAAAAATCCCGAGAAAGATTTTTTTTCAACCAATCAGTTGAGTATAAAGAGTTCCAGTGAGCTGAGACAGTACTAAGTTAGTCGAAACAAAACCTTAGTCTGTATTTTTACTTTCTGGACCTGAACTGTCCACCTCTGTATTCCACTATTGTAAGATTTCCAACTAATCCGAGAGAACATAACAGGAATGACTGGGAATTTGTAGGCATTACGTGGGAAAGGTTTTATAGCGGAGTATTTGTTACCTTCTTATCCTTTATTATAATCTGCCTGGTAAAATAAGACAATTTCAAGGAATCACAGCACATTCATCAGGCCAGATTCACACGGCCTCAAGAAACTGGGCTACATGCATACATGTGGCTTCTATTTATTCGCAGCTACACTTGCTACTGTATTTTGCAGACACTAAATTAACAAACATCTTAATATCATAAATATGTGTTTAAAAATTTAAAAGATAAGAGAGTAAATTGCCTTACGCAATACAATAAATCCTGACAATCTTTTTTTTCTCGTTTTTAACACTGTGCCTGTCCAAATTTGTTATTCCTTGCTTTATAGTATTAGGCGTTTCATACAATTTGTTTAACCTTGTTGTGTATTACAAGTTCCATTTTTACGTATTTACAGTTTGTAGTGTTTCTTGTGGTCTTGGTCTTGTCTTGGTCTCGACTCTATTTGGTCTCGGTCTTGTCTTGGTGTCATACATAGCAGTCTCGATGGGATGGGGAAAAAAAGAGAAAACAGCACATCCTCACAGCACAGTATCATTATTTATTACGCACCTCAATTCAAAGGCAACCAGTCAGATGCATCTATTTTTAAAACGTTACATTGTATACGTTTTCTCAACTGACACTGCCAGTGCTTCATAGTCCACACACATCATACACATCGCATCATAGTGAAGTCGGCAAAGAAATGTAGGAAAATAGTATAGTTATAATTCAAATAAATTAGGTATTTTACATTTATTAGAAAGCACGGTCTTGGAGGTGCAATCAATCTGGAAGCTCATTCTCTTCAATTCAGTACAAAGGATCATTACATAGCTGTATTCATAGCTTACCCGAGGCCTCTGTCCCTGGTATAAGAGACTTAATATGAACATCTTTCTGGTACATCCCATCTCTTTCCCTTGACGAGGTCTGATAAAATGGTTACAGGAGAGGACTGCTGAGAATATTATTTTTCATCAGGCCTTGTAACTATGACAAATCTGGGAGATTTTAAATGAGAGACATATGGACAGTATAATTGAAAAGATAACATAAATTAGATTTAACGAGTAATGACACTTAACAGAAATGTATTTTTTCTCTACAGTTTATCTGAGTAATGTGATGTCGATTCTAGCCCTAGTCTGTTTTCGGTCTTGGTCTTGGTCTCGACCAGTCTTGGTCTTGGTCTCGCCTAGTCTTGTATTGGTCTTGATACCCTCTGGTCTCGGCAATGTCTTGGTCTCGGTTTAGGTGGTCTTGACTACAACACTAACAGTTTGTGAGTTTTAATGATGTTTAATAATATTCAGATGGAACCCTTTTAAGTCGAGGATGTCACCAGAGGAACCGGCTCTCAGTTACTGCAGGCTGAGACGACACCCCCAGGTAACCGTAGCCCCCTCCCACCTAATCCTACATCCTCGATAACATGAGTGGCCGTCAGTGGCTGGCACTGACACTCACGTGCCGGGGGGACACTCTTTGGCTGTAAACGGCACGCGCTGCGGTAACAGACACCCTTCAATCCCCCCCCCCCATTTCTTATTAATTTCCTCGTTATGTTTGGTAAGGGGATTCCTGGTGGTTTCTCACTGCCACATCAATACAGTTAAATTGAGAATAGAGTAAAGAAACTATACGGTAGATGAAGCAGGCAGAGAGCTTCCCAACAGGTGCATTAAGCTGTTCAGGCATGTAGGGGTAAGCAGGGGTTGGGGGACAGCTGGAACGGGTGAGGGTATGAGTAAGACAGGAAAATGGAAGAGAGAGTGATGTGTGTGAAAATGCACGATTTTTTTTTAGTGGTGTCATTAACTGGTAATGCAGAACCGTGGATTAATGTTGATGGTGCTGGTTATATATGTGTTATGCATATGTATAACTGAGTCATATACTAACTAGCGGGTCTAAAGAGTAGAAAGGAAGTTAGAGGAGAAAGACAGGATAGATAGTGGAGCGATAAAGAGGTTTTTCGTCAGCAGGGTGACCTGGAACTTTTAACAGATAAACTCAGAGGTAAGTTAATGCTCCTAATTGTTATTCTACCTGCAGATCAGTGTAAGGATATAGTTATTCCCTGTGTCTCCCTTTGAAACATAACCACTGTCTATCAGCATATGTAAGAACAACATGAAAAACAAGAAATGTGCAGTTATACTATTTTTGCTGTAAGATCATACCATCTGTGTGGAGACATGGAGGAATGAGGTCTGTTCTTAGCTGGAATTATGAGTTGCTGTCCTAACACTGCACTCATTGAGACTGGACCCATGGTTTTTAATGGTGCAATGTCATTTTAAAATGATATCAAACCACTCCACGGAGCATGTTATCTGCATACGTCTCTATCAGAAGGACCATGCAATATTCTGTTGTATGTGGAAGTTCTCCATTATTTGTTTGTGTAATTTTGTGCAGTTTGCATGTATATGATTGATTTGTTAAGGTTGCTCCCCCCTCCACTATACTGACATGTTACTTAACACGCTATGATGTCCAGAGAACAAACATATCAAACAGCTTTAACCAATCAGTTACTTTAAACCAAAGTTAAAAAGTCTGTTGAACACTTTCCCAGTTTTTGTACTTAATTATAACCACGCCTGTCCTGACATCTTTCATCATGCAATATTTCTTGCCCATTTGTTAAGGAGCAAAACCGTGACATTGATAAAACTTACAAGATCCTCAACTGCAATAATCCCTGGCGCAGCAGAATAGGTGCCACAATTCTTCGGACTTCTACCACTGCAACATCACACTCAAACCTAAACTCCTCCGCTGAACAGTCAGTTATGTTTTTACTCTGCATAAAAGCAAAACAGAAACATTCCACTTAGAGTGGATACCGAAACAATGCTGGCTCCCTCAGGTAACTTTCTGTTCCATACCGGGCTCTCACATTACAACACACACACACACAGATGCTCGAGGAGACCCCCCTGGGGGGCTTACCCGTGTCCCCAGATGTTCCCCCCGCTGAGGGGTCCATTAAGAGGACACTCTCTAGCCAGGATGCCAGTCCTTGCTGCTGCTTCCTCATTGAGGACCATAATGAGGAGATCACAGTGTCTTGAGCGCTATTAAAGCTTCAGCGAGGTAAGCCTACACCCGATGGGTAACCGGAGCAGGAGATGGGGATGCGCGCGCACGCTAGCACACTGGCACCTGCACACAGACACCTCACACACACCGATACTCACTCGCTCACTGACTTACTCATTCGCTCACCCATTCACCCACCAACTCACCTACTCGTTCACTCAATCACTTGTTTACTCACTCATTCATTCACCCAATCACTCAGTCACCTGCTCACTCACTCGTGGACACCCTGACAAATTCATACTTACACTCACATAAAAACAGATGCTGTCACATTCATACTCACTCAGAACCTGATACTCAGACACAAGTGGCCACAAACATATGGGGTTCACACATCTCATTCATGTTCAGTATCACACACACACACACACACTCACCCTTTCACGCACACACCGACACACATCCACATAGTCACTCACACAGTGAGACTAACAAGCCAGTGCGGACACACTGCCTACCTTTTTTAAAAGCTGGCTGGCAGCAAGAAAGAGGACGGGGAGGAAGAGGAAGAACGCACTGCTGTAGGAAGGCAGCAACAGAACTCATAGGGGGGCGAGTGTTGGCTCTGTTTTGGAAACCAATGTGGGACAGCACCCTCCCTTCTCCACCAGCTTTTGCAGAGTAAGCAAACTGAGCCTCTGCACAGGTCAGGGGATGAAAAGACCCACCCCCTCCACATCCCCGGGGACTTTCTATCCTTCAAGGTCACCTGTCACCAGGCCGTTCCCGTGTCCTGTCTCGCAGGACTTTCCAATACTGCAATTGCCCTCGGATCGATTTCATGGTGGCCAAAACCTCGCCAAGTGGAACAATTCACTTACTGATCAGCATGTCGGCCTCCCTAATGAACTATTTCCATTGTTGCCGTTACATGATATACTTAAAGGTTGCTGGTATTGTCCTGCACAATAATTTCATTCAATGCATTTGTATCTAATGCAGGCTTCCAAATGTCTGAAAAACTTTGGGAAACCTATAGCATTTGGCTTAATACTGCTCTATGTTGACCAACAAGATCCTGTACAACAGATAATAGTGGACAACAAAGAAGTGAGAGATACAAAGGATATTTAAAAAATCCCATGGGTTAGAATTACAATTACTGTACATAATTATCTTTAAATGTCAGATAAACTGCATTTGACATGGATCCTGGACATTTGTATGATGTAAAATCAAGTGCCCCAAAAGCCACTTCATAAACAGAAATAGTCTGAATCAAGTTTTTGAGTTCAGGAAGAAAAAATTCCCCCTTTTGCTGTGCGAGTGCGAGCTGATCCCCCCCCTCCCCGCTTCCTCAGCACTTTCCGACTAGAGACTCATAAATCCCCAACGAGGTTAAGGTTACAGCTGTGAGTGCGGGGCCCGGGGACACTGTGGGTGAACAGAGGAGAGGTAAAACCGCAGATTGAATGACTGCCAGCTGTCAGTCTATTTCATCCTGCTTATATCACAGAAAGACATAAAGTTGAATAGAATAAACAGCTACTGAACTGAACTCATTTAAGCTGAATATGACAAATCTTTTGCAGTGTCAAATTTATTTGTCGAGGTTTGCAGAATAAAGCTGAGGTGCAACTTGCATGGGGGACATGTCCATCACAGGGCACGTATACACCCACAATTACACGATATGAACAATATAGAGGCACCAACTAACCTAACAACACTGTGCTGGAGCAGGAAACTCACTCAGAACACTGAGATCATGCATGAAATAGAGGTCTGATTAAAATATCATAGCCTGGAGCAAGAAAGCCTGACCCACTAGGGCTCGACACACTGGAATCCAATCCACTAAGGGTCGACCCTCTAAGGCATGACTTGCTAAGGCCCGACCCTCTGAGACCTGACCCCCTGAGGCCCAACCCGAAGCCCCGACCCGCTAAGCCCTGATACCCTGAAGCCCGACCTGAGGCCCAACCCTCTGAGACCCGACCCGAGACCCGACCCGCTAAGCCCTGACCTGCTTAGGCCCTGACCTGCTTAGGCCCTGACCTGCTTAGGCTTGACCCTCTGAGGTCCGACATACTGAGGCTCGATCTGTGGCCCAACCTGCTAAGGCCCATCCAGTATTAATTGTGATGAGTAAATGTATATTCTGTTATTAAATATGATTATTTAAAATATTATTTAAATATGATATGAAATAGGTCTAGATTTATCATGTCATACAACAATTATAAAATGGCGCTTCTTCATACTTTTGCAGTTCTATGTCAGAATCAGTCTATCAAATTATAAACTTACGTGCTTTTAATACATTCATCTCCCACGATAACAATACATGTGCTTTTTAAATGAATAAAATAAAAATACATATCATTGCATATGCAAAAATATGTGAACTTGTGAAGGTTGAGTACCTGAGCTAATGAGGTGTCTGTAATCAGGTGCATAAATATTTGAATACACAATTAATCAATGAAGAATCCAAATACCAGTAGGGAGTGAATGGCTGTGTTCTCATATAAAGGTACTTCTCATTCTAGAGATGATGATAAAACCATTGAAGAAATGTTTTGGCTTGATGTGGTCATGCTATCCGCCTTATTGTCCATCACGTTGTCATGTCACGTCATTTATTTTGCAAAGAGCAAAATAAAGCATAATGGCCTGCAGAGCAGCAGGGTCACATCCTGGGGTCTGCAGAACATCAGGGTCACTTCCAGAGACCTACAGAGCATCAGGGCCGACTTCAGTGACCTACAGAACACCAGGGTCACATCCAAGTGTCTGCAGAACATCAGGGTCACTTCCAGAGACCTACAGAGCATCAGGGCCGACTTCAGCGACCTACAGAACACCAGGATCACATCCAGGTGTCTGCAGAACATCAGGGCCACTTCCAGAGACCTACAGAGCATCAGGGCTGCCTTCAGCGACCTACAGAACACCAGGGTCACATCCAGGTGTCTGCAGAACATCGGGGTCACTTCCAGAGACCTACAGAGCATCAGGGCTGCCAACTGCGACATCAGTTGACAACCAGCCAAATGCGATTGGCAGTTAATTGTGATTCACGATATCTTCTACCATATGTGTGTGTGGGGGGGGGGGGGGGGGTACTGCCCCCCCCCCCCAAATGGTAAAAATTAAA
>JAODUD010000127.1:25112942-25126382 GCA_026784285.1 Stomatorhinus walkeri
ACTTGGGGGGGGGGGGTTGCCTTTCTTGCAAAATACAGCTCTGGAAAGAAAATAAGAGACCACAACACCATTTTTGTTTCACTCATTTCTCAGTATATATATATATATAATTTTTTTAAGTATTCACACAGATTGCTTTATTTATTAATGTATTTTTCACTTTGTCTGTATATTTATTTTACAAACTGCAGCTTGGTTCTTTGTGTATCAGCAGTGCACTTCACACCACTAAATATCTCCCATAATATTTGAAGCTCACTTGATGTCGTCCTCCGATTCGCGAGAAACTGTTGAATATGTTGACAGTCATCTCTGCCATTACAAAGTCATTTACCATCCTTGATCTGGATGGTTTTTCGTCATTCCCAGTGTCTTCTGTTACCTTGTTCTTGTGTTCTGCTGTTTTCGAAATTGTGGGCCTGGAAGTATAGCCTTCTGCCAGCAGAACCAGGATTAAACCAGGAATTAAAAATGTTTTTCCTTTGGATACTAAATATGAAGCGGTTTCTTAATTTTTTCCAGAGCTGTATGTTTGTTGTTAAGTTCTCATCTGTGTGATGTCTAATATAAAACAATAAATATACACTTCAGAAAAAACCAGATGACAAGATCTGAGCCCAGTTTTAGCGACTGCTTGAGATGAGGGAAAAGACCCTTGTGCCTGTATTAAGGAGGAGAAGCACAGAGAGTGACTGGAAGGAGCGACAGACTATATGCCAGACCGGAGGGTGGACTGCAGGGCAGATTGAAGGGCAAACCAAAGTCCATGAGAAGTGAAGCGCATAAGTGAGCAAGAAACCTACTGCTAGAGAATCCTCCCCTGGGGGGAGACGTGATTTACAAGCCAAGCTCAAAGAAGGAAGACGGCACCTGCTTCAGCAAGCAGACACACCCACGTACGCATGCACACATGGCCTTCCCTCAGGGTACGTGTCTCTGTCCAGTTTTCCACACCTACTGGAAGCCATTGGTTGCTTAGGTGAGACTGTAGTTGGAACTGCAAAAAGTACTTGCTGAATTTGGCATATACATGTAGTCACCCCCCAAGCTCACGACAGATGGTGCATTTCAGGAGCTGGATTAGTGGCAGAGAAAGAGCTGGAACTCACTGAAACACAAGTTTAAATATTTACTGGTTCCCTGTACACAGACAAATGGTTCAGCCCAATACGCATCCAATCAGAACTGGCTAATTTATTACCACTTCATCTGCTATGCAGTCCAGGAATCCCCAACATACAGTGTTAATGGACTTTCCAACAAAAATGGAGAACGGCTGAGCTTTACATAAAAAACCGTTTATTACCTTTCTTAAATGTTACAAAACTTGGGTTATATATAAGCTTTTAAATGATGTTATATGAAATTAAATGACAAAAACTTTCTGAATTTAACGTATGATTTATAATAGTGGACCTTTATGTATAGAATATGACTGAGGAAGTCTAAAAGATTAAACCTCCATTTTTGAGCTCTGGCACAGAAAAGGGAAAATTAAATGTGAATATAAATTATTGAGAAAAATAAAACTTACATTAAAAACAAATAGATTAAGTAAATAAGTGAAATGAATCTGCTTTCAAACAACGCTGTCCAATTCATCCTTTCACATGGATTGGAAATAAATAGGAAGAGATTGTGACGGAGACAGAAGAGCTGTATCAATAATGGAACTCAGCAGCCCATGGGATAATTTAGTCCCTGACTTAATGATCGAGCTGAAGGCTGCTGCAGGCATTCAGTCCTGCTTAACAGCAGAGCAATTTATAGTTTGTGGACACCAACTATGTCCCTTTTCTATGGCACTTACATCACTTTCTCTATCTCCATGCTGGCAGCTGGCACTGAGATTCTTTCCTCTTGCATTTGAATGCTCCCCCTTTTCCAGCTCTCATAATTCCATTACCAAACTGCAAGCACAGGCCCAGTGCTCAAATGACCGGGCCCCCAAAGCTTTACCCTTTTCCAAAATGTCACCAACCGGATAGCTCTCCAATCCTACTAGAAATAAGAATCTCATTACACAGTAAGACCAGACAGCAACTCATCTTGCATTCCCCGCATGAAGACAAGGACTCTGAAAAGCAAATAGTCAAAAACCTCTGTGGCTCCACCTTTAGTAATGAAACAGAGAAATGGCAGAAGATCTATGGTTCTTCTCTTCCCCTTATTTAGCGTAATGACAGCGTGCAGCGCAGCCCCAGCGGTGGCCCATCCGCACGGCCGCGTTTCCCCAAAGGAGTCGCTGTCTGGCAGACACGCTTTCCTATTTCTGCATGTGGCAAACACCTCCTCTGCTTCTCGGTGGTATTTTGACTTGTGGCATATTCAGAGCCGGTAAAGATATACTGGAATTTCACAGCAGCCAGTATTACCTTAGGGATAAGGTTTCCCTTTACCAGAGAAGCGAGGAGGGATAACCTCTACTGAGAAAAGGGTTCCTGTTCTATACCATGATGAATATCTACCTCCGATTAGAGTTTGTCTGACCAACGTGTGATAGATATTTATAATGATAGATAGATTAGATAGACAGACAGACAGAATGTAATCACATATTACACGGCTAAGTTTGCATGAAGATGCCGATGTGACCTCTAGAAAGTATATTATTTTGATGTATAATTGGAAGAATCACAATGAATAAGCATTACCTAAGCAGTATACACAGAAAAAATGCCTAGGAAAAGTTTACCTTGTAATTGCCTTTGTATTAAAATAATTTTGGAAGTTTATAAGTATCCAAATGCACAGATAGCTTGGAAAGAAGGCTGCCACATTCACTAAAGAACGACTAGAGGGGAGATACAGAGATACAGGAGATCCGTGAGTGAGGAAGTGGGCATCTCAGCAGGCGTTTCATTGCATATTGTGGAGCAGAACAGCTTTGTTGTAAGGAACAGTCAACGCACAGTGAACATTTTAAAATAGCTTCATGAGGAAGGCTTAACCTTGAGGGTTTGACACAGAGGATTAATAAAGAAAGCCGGGGACTGGCAGAGTAATTACTCTGTGCTGAAGCCGGTGCCGATCAGAGGCGGCCGTTCACTCACTGCACTCCTCCAGGGTGCCTTGGAGAAACGGCAATAGGAGCACGAGCTTCCCGCACCCATCAGAATGGAAATAGAACTGGAACCAGACTGCTGGCTATGATAGTGCTGAAACAACACCATACTGTCTTACAGTATAATTAAGCTGGAAAATACCAAGCAGAGATATAAACTCTTCTGGCTGTTTGTTTTGGATAACGTGATATCAGAAGAAATGAAACGGTGGTATCTAAAGCATTACTAGGGCCCCCACTGGCAGAACAGCCCCAACTCACTTTACTGCTGTTTGATGAAAGACCAGCCAAACACACACCAAACCCCACCAAATCTCAGCATGGCCAAAGCCAAACCTGAGGATGACTGAGGATGGGCCACTGCAGATCAGAGCCCAGATGCTCATTTAATTAATCTCCTGTTTCCCCACGTCCTTCGAGGGGAACGCGTCCTGTTATCTACATTTCGGATCCCAGCTTTCTCCCCCACAGTCCCTCCCACTCTGCTTGTTCCTGACCCAAGTCAACTTACACGTTTAATAGCCTTATTATTTACAGCCTTTCATTCTTTCTACACCAATTTTACAGGTAGGGTAGTGTCCATTTTTTATTTAGGATAATGGTATTGTGTGTGTGTGTGTGTGTGTGTGTGTGTGTGCGCGTGTGGTGTGCAGTGAGACAATAACTGTTCTGGGAAAGGGATCATACACAAGTTCTCCTGATGCTTTGAAAAATGGGTTACATTAAATATTAATTCCCGTTTCAGCTGCCGATACGTATAACTCCTCGAAAAGCATCGTTCAACCAAATAACAGAAGCTATAGGAACATTTCTTCATTAGTTACAACAGGGATTTAAAAAATATATATATACCGGAATTACAGTGGTTTTTAATATCAGAAATGCAATACGTTTCACGCACCAGTGAGGAAAATGACAACGCTTTCCCAGTTTCTGAAAGGTAACAGCAACCACAGCACTACACCATTCCTGTCGGATGCGTAATTTGTCACTAGCACTGTCTCCTGTCTTAAGATATATGGTCTGATCTGCTCCTGTATGCACTGTATGCTATGTGTCACCTGCGTGGAGCTTCGAAACCCTGTTCCGAGAGGTCCACCTGTACTGATAGAGGAACACAATCCACACAAAAGGCTGCTTCCAGTCACTTTCGTTTTCTGTGCAGAGAATTTCATTCCTATTCCATCCCCAGTAAGAGCTGGAGGAGCAGGCCGGCCAGCCTCGGAGCAGTCTGGGAGCTGGCACCGTTCAGCGATGTCACTAGCTGTCGGTACTGTGAAAATCACTCATGCTAACTGCAGTGTGAGCTCTCCTTCTTCACTCACAACGTAAGAGAGCTTCTAGGAGGATAGGCTGTGGAGTGCACAGCCAATAATAATTGTGCAATTTGTCCTTTATTGAAAGCTTATCTGCCGTTCAAACATGGAGATGATCATATAGCAGGTACAGCGATTACCATCATGTATATAGCAGTCAGCTTGTCCCTTGGATACTTCGGTCGGTATCAAGGAATTGGCTGGGAACTAACTCTTTGAACCCAAACCACAGAGTGCCCTCAGTGCTGTTGGACTAAACCCATCTTTTTTCAAGTGTTAATGCAAGGCAGATTAATTAATGAATATCCGCACTGTGTCTGTGCGCATCTGACCTCATTTTCAGATTGATCTCAAAAAGCTGGCAGGCTGGGAAAAACATTAATCATAGAGTTAATATAAATTGGTATGGAGCTTATGGGGTATCTACAAAGAAGGACTTTCATTTATGAAACAGCCAAATATTAAAAAGTAAAAACATTCCGAGGAAGTTTAGAGAAATTACAGCTTATTTTCGTACTGAAAAAGTCTTTTAATGGCTTTACAAAATGTTTTTGAATGACTGCTGAGCATCTTTTTATATTAATGTGCTGCTAGGTAAGAATGAAGCAGAGAAAATGCAAAGTGCCTGTTAGACCATCACACACACAATGAATGCCTTAACCAGCTCAAGAAAACCATCAGAGTGATAAGTCTCTTTTTGATCTAACAACAAAGTTCGTTGATTTCAGGAGTCAAGAAGTGTTCCATTATCAGTGCTGTTCAAAGCTCATGTGGTGCCCTAGGCAAACCCCTGGAAGGGAATCCCCCCCCTTGGCAAACTTCCCCATCGGGGCATCCCCACCCTGGCAAATTTCACTAGCATGTTTCATTTTGGTCGCGGAGTGAATCTTAGGAGTGGTCTCGTTCAGTGAGGATGCACCCGACGCATCCTTGACATTTGGGGTGGGGCAAAAACAGCATAGACAAGGATCCTTTCTACTTCTGTCGTTGAGTATTGGAACTGGCCTTTTACAATGGAAGATGGCACAAGAACACAACTATGGTCAAGCATGCATACTGAGAGGCACCCTTTGTCTCTGATGGTGTCCGCTGCGCTACATGCTCCACAGAAGATGGCGCCCTTGATGGTTGCTCATGTGGCCTCACAGGTTGATTTACTGAGAGTTTCAGTCATTCACAAGCAGAGTTGACTAAATCTGTAAACTGGGACATTTAGAAATCTTTTTATGTTACCAAGAGCAGCATGTGGTATGGTGGGTAAAATAAATCATTAACGTCCAGGAAATAGAAAATTTATGTCTAACATTTAAAAGGACCCAACTTAAACAGCTAGCATATATTTCCATCTGTAAGAGGGGCAATTTCCTAGCTCAGTAAGTCAGCAAAGACAAAAAGCTTGTGGAAATTGTAAATCATTTTAAACGGAAGGTTACTCGGCAAACCCCTGTCTGTGTTTGCCTTCTCCAGCAGCTACTGTACCAAAGACACGAAAAGGAAAACACCTTTGTGTTTCTTGGAGTTCAACCACAACGAGAGCCAGAACATATGTTCACGACGGCTCATGACCTAATCCGTCGAACTCTTCGCTATTTACGAATAGGCGGCGGCTGGCTAATTGCTCCCTTTTGGGTACGCGGTGTGTGACTCAGGCCATTCCAGGCGCTCGTCAGAGTTACAATGGGTTTCAATTTGCAGTGACCTAGAGGGGAACCCAATTCGGCTGGAGTCTAGCGTCATTGACTCAGCTTAGAGCACAGGGGAAACGCAAGAGATCTAAGTAGATGAGGCTGTGTGGTTACAATCCCTCCCCCACGCCCCCCAATGTGAATGAGAAGAGGATCTCCAATACTGATCCTTTGAACCAACCAACAGAAAGCTATCACATAATCAAGGACAACCTATGTGATAATCGGTACGAAGGGGTCAGGACAGTAACAGAGGTACTGCAGCAGGAAGGCATCATAACCCACTAATATTAAGACACATCAACAGGACAGCAGCATGCACACCTACCACTGAAACCAACAGCTCAGGTTTCTGTTGTCACTGTGTGGGAAGCTGAACAACTCATGGATAAACAGCATACAGGGCTCTCAGAAATTCTGGAATGAAAACAGCCATTTAGGAAGTTATGCATAAGAAATGTAGCGTGCTCTCCGCACCCTA
Organism: Stomatorhinus walkeri; assembly: GCA_026784285.1. Classification (NCBI taxonomy): domain Eukaryota; kingdom Metazoa; phylum Chordata; class Actinopteri; order Osteoglossiformes; family Mormyridae; genus Stomatorhinus; species Stomatorhinus walkeri. Next base: position 25,119,489 of record JAODUD010000127.1, read on the forward strand.
CCACACAACAAACTCCTAAACATAAACACTACAGCTATCCAAAAAAATCTCACTCAAGCTAGACTGGAACTGCTACCTAATTCAGTCTGGTGCTTCCCTTCCCCCACAGGCCGACGAGCAGCGCGGTCAAGCACACTCACCTCGTGAAATAGCACCTGTGCCGGCATGTTCTGACTGGTAAAATCCTCCAGGGGGCCCTGGATGCACTGCAATGGCTGCGGTGCTAATGCTAACATGATGTGACCTGTGATGGCCTAAGACTGATTCGCATGACAGGACAGGCAAAAATTAAGTTAAAAATAAAAATGTTAAACAACCAAAAAGGTACAACATTTGAGTTTTAACCAAGTAACACAGTGGCCAAAGACGTGTAAAGGAAAATAACAGAATATCACTCTCTTGGTGCCTTAATCCCAGCTGGTTAATTGTCTTGGTATCTGATTGATCCTAGAGGCTGGTTTGCTTTCCTTTTGACTCAATTACCCGTATTTTACTGGCCGCCTCCTGGTAATCAAACCTTCACCTTAGCTGTAACTGCCCATTCATCACGGTGAAAGGGGAGGGTCTCCATTTTCACACAACGAAGCTTGTTTTAAAAAGAGTGCCAAGGTGCTGAACTGCGCACCAGCAGTCTGAAATCAAAAGGTATGTTTAAATACATTGAAGGCCTATAACAATCTTAAATAATACATGACATGGTCTGTATGTAAGAAATTTGTTGTGCAGTTTGTAATATTTTTCTTAAGATGGTTTAATATTTTTCCCTCATCATATTCTTTAGTTATATCAATATCCATGCAATAAATTTCGATTTTATAACTAGTATCAAATATACATTTACCTCATAAAGGAAAAACTACAAAAAGCTACAAATGAGTATGATGAGGTAATTGCAAATAAATCTCAGAACTCTTAGTCCTTAAAACATAAAGAAGCTGAGGACACAATGGCAACTGAGCAAGTCAGGAAAGTATAGAGAGGAGTGAAACATCTGAGTAAGTATATTTTTTTAAACCATAAATCAGATATCGATTTATTTTTAAATGGGCCACAGAAAGACCTTTTAGAATTTTTCCCCTTGATGTTTGATGCCACTTTTCCTTTAAAATACTGAAACTGAAAGAAATCAGTGAAGATGAAGACACATGACACTGATTTCAGCCAGCCCGGAACATCGAGTAAGCTCTTCTGTTCTTCCTGCTTCACTTATTGAGTTAGACCCATAAAGGAGTCATGAATGAGAAATAAAAGAAGTTAACAACAGTGAACAGTGAGTCTTTGAACTTTCAGAGCTTCCTATCCCCAGGCTTCCCCGTCCATCAAACAAAAATAGTTTATACTGTGGTGCAAGAGGTCCAGTAGTCAATTACTGCAGAAAGAGAAACTCACATGAGGGGACGGGTGCAGAACCTCGTATATGGCAAGCTCTTAATGCGGCAAAATGAGTGGTGGGCTTAGCTAACTGAGAGGTTAGCGTCGATAAAGCCAATCTGCTAACTCTGAAGTTTAATGTGATACCACTGAACCGATAAACCACTAAGAAAATTAGCAGAAGCTAATAATAACCATTACATGTCAACTTTTATTATATGAATTTAGTTTTGGTTTAGTTTCTGGGTCTGAAATCCTTAAAACATATCTAGAGAGCTAAAATTTGAACCTGTTTAACCTGAGGTCCTATATTTTGGACTAGAGTGATTAACAGAGGATATTCAGGCCTTATCAAATTTGGTATTGTTGGATTCTGTAGAATCTGCAGAATGAATCTCCGCTGAAATTTTCTTTCTATGATATTCCATTTGCGAGATACAAACGTTCATGTAGGAGAAGCCCTATTTCACAACTGGCTCCTGCTAAGATTTTGCCCTCAGTGAAGCTGCTTGGGGACTACAAACATGGCACCATTTACTTGAAACTAGGAAGGAGGGTCTCATCTCCCTTTTGGTCTATGGCTCTGTCAATCATAACCTAAATCAAAAACCAATGAAAATGCAAATTGGGGGCTTGTATCAGGAAACAAGAATTCTTGCTTAGCTGGATAACTTGTCAGATTTAAGGTAGTCTGAACTGTACGCAAGTGCCCAAAGAAGTCAATTTAAACTAGGGCACCTCAAAACCAACAAGTAATCCATCTGAGCAAGAAATTCAAGCCCCTGATATAAGCCTCTGTTCTCCACTTAGTTTAGGGTTCCGCAGTTTAAATGGGATTTATAGTTGGTCACTTACTTTTAGCCCAAACTACCTTAAATCCAACTAGTTATCAACCAATCATGTCTTATGTTTACATGTAGGCTGCCAATCGCATGCCAGATATACTGTTGCAGACAAGAGACAGGAACAAATACATATGATTTTAGGCTCTACTAATGTTTTTGACCATTAAACTTTATTCAGTTTACCCATGAAGAAATGTTAGTGGATTTACATTTAGTGCAACTCAATTTAGCAGAAGCTTTCAAAGTTAGTCACAACACTAATTGGTCAACAAAAAACTAAGCTTCGCTAATTAGCAATTAGCAGATTAGCAGTATCCTGCCCACTACTGGGTAAAATATAATCAGTCACATTTTCATCTCTGTTTAGCTGTGACCTTCTACTGGGGTCTACTAGTAGGTATCGTGCATTTGTGTGGGGCTGTAGTGGTCTGGGGGTCCCTCTGTTTGTCACGTATACAATCACTACACAATGTTAAACAAACATCCCTTATTTAGGAGGTATTGAAGTTGCATGTTTTCTAACTATTTAGCTAGCTGCGAGCTTCTTAGTCTACTTGCTAGATATTTAACTTGTTTTGGGGGGGCAAAAACAAACGAGAAACAACAAGCCTGCCCCTAGATGTAAAGTGGACTCCAGTAGAACTATGCACACAGAAATGCCTCAGAATCCCACTGCCACATGCTTTGTGATACAGCCCCCCGTTACTGTAAACACAGTCTCACCACCCCGTGCTCACTGCGGAGATGGGAACGGCTCAGCTCCTCGACCAGTCAAATCAGAAGTGGCTGGATATCGAGGCTCTTAAGTTCAAACTAGTTGTAGGACGTATTGCCAGGGACCTGCCGTGTGCTTCTGACCGCAAGCTTGTAAAAACAATATCCATGAAGACATTCTGTGAGAGAACAAAATGTACTGGTTTGCAATTACTATAAATTTAGAAGCAGGCAATTCAATTTTGCAAAGAATTAGAGAGAATGTTTCTGACTTAATTGGCAGGATAAATGTCAGGAAATAAGCCCATAAACAGTCTCGACATGTCCACAACCTTTTAATACAGTCAATTAGAGTCAAAGTAGCTCTAACACAAGGCAGGCAACACTCCGTTACCTACTACTACTCATATGACAGAAAAACAAGCAACAACCAAATGTCTGCCATTTCACCACAGCGATAAATTTTGGTGCCCAGCACTGGGGTAGAATGATTTTGGAATGGTCTAATCTGTGGTATATTCTCTGGAAGCATATGACATGACACTAATGCTCTACTAAATTGAATGTGAATGAGAGAATGACTAGAGCAGAGACTCAAACTTATGGCAGTCCCATAATTCAATCCAGACAACTGTCGTGTGGGACTGCCAGAAGTTACCTCAGCTTTGATTAGCGGCATCAAGCTGTCTAATGTGCATACTGGCTTAATGCAGAATGTATGTGGATGGCACTGAGAAACAATGACTGTGCTCTGATAGAACTTTGAACACATGCTTATCTATTCATGTTTTCCTCCTAGAGTTTGCAAGGTATGGTTGGCTAGTCCAGATCAACAACCCAAAACATTTTTGAAGGAAACATAACTGAATTAAAGCATTTTTAATTTGGAAGATGGTATTAACATTCATAAATAAACACACAAACCATTAAACTGAAACAAACCAGTCACATTCAAAGGCAACCCAATTTCCATAATCCTTAACAGACCAAGCAAATTCAAAGAAATCTCAGATCACACACAAACACACCTGACAGTACACGACAGGAAAGCAATCGATTGCAAAGCTGAATTACCACGTACTAATTATGTAGGGAATTAATAACAGCTATTGTTTTTTCAAAGCAAAGATTAACAAATATAGGAAAGCGCTAATTAGGCCAAAGGATGCCAATGTTTAACAGGATAGTCATGGAATTCATGCTGTTAAATTTGAATAACCAACCAAAAAATGTTATACAGAAAGCTAATGATGCCATAGGACCCAAATCCAGGGAAAATTACACACACTTACTCGGCAAGGGGGTTTCTCCCTTCACAAGGAACCACAGATCGCTTTTCCGGCCAATGACAATCGGTAGTAATAGTTGACTCAAAAGGAATCAGTTAAGTAGTGGCGTAACTTAAATATGATTAGACAAATTACCATTGTGGAATAACGACAATCATGGAGCACAGATCCGATACATTTGACAATAAAGGGAGGACTGATTATTATTTTTTTTTTTTGTAAATTTAGCGATATCTTTGTTATAGTGGTGCCAGTAATGTCGGTATTTTCTGAAGGCTATGCGAGGCTGTTTCTGCATGCTGAAGCCAAGCTGGCACGCTTACTAACGCAGGTGTCCTGGAAGGTCTGAGATAAATCTGCCAGATCAGGAAGAGTCTGGGGAGCATGTCGTGACGCTTTGGCGAGCACCATGCGGCCGGGCAGGGCGGCTTCTTTCACAGCGTAGGTCAGGCTTGTTTTGTAACAGCAGTGGAACCCCACCAGTTGTCCAAGAGAGTGTCAGAAAAGGGTAAACCCGCCCCCCTCCAAACAAAGCCGGACTGTTTGTGAGGTGAGATGAGAGGGAGTTGCTAGTTGTTATATGTAATCAATACTAGAAGATCAGTATAGAGTCCGGGGATGTACTTACTTAACCTGCTCATCATTATTCTGCCTTCAGAGTGCGCTCCCAAATCCCCAAGCACACTTAAAAAGACATCTGGTTTTAAAAAAGACCTATTCCACCCTCTTAATGTGCACAATTAGCTTAATTACCCTCTTCATTCAGTAAGCGACCCATGACGCGTCAGAAGACACGCACACTCCATGTCAACAATAGTTTTACATCGCACTTGTTTCGGCAGCTTTTGTAAATACGCCGACAAATTTCCTCGGTCACAGTACCTGCTTCAAGGGAGGGTGGTCGTGAAATTGATACCTATATATAGTAGCTGTTATAAGGCCAAAGGAGTCCGCGGAGACAGCTCGTTGTATAGCAAGGCGCACGATCGTACCTCCTCTATACCATATGGCTCAGAGCTACGATAAACACGTCTGTCTCTCTGCAGATTAATTTCTCTGGATGCCTCGGGTACGAGGAAACCCATCGATCGCTGGATCTCCACAGATCCGCTTTTCTTCCTTTGGAAGGTCCCAAGCGTATGTGTATTCATATGCACAGTGATGCTTAATGCATACCGAGAAACACTGCAGAGAAATAACCAGTGACAAGCTGAGACGATCAGCAGATATGAAACAACTAAAACAAACGACATACGGATAGACAGCAAACGCGCTGTCATGCTTTAATGCGATAGCCAGGCGTGAGTTCGCCTCGCACGTTACTGTCACGGCGGTTCGTTCATGCATGTGTGTCTGTTTTTTTTAAAGTAAGACTGTTTTTCGTCTGATTTGTCTGGATGATTTTCTTTTGATTATTTTGTAGTTTTTTTTTCATTTCTAAACGTTTTAGTAAATAAATAAACTGTAATAGTGAAAATATATGGAAAAGAATAAATTATTAGTTTGCACGTGTTCTTATTTTTTCGTACTTTTCTAAATAAAAATGAAACAAATGTTTAGCTATTTTATTAATCCGCTATTTCATATGTTTTATTAAATGTTTACTTTTAGTAATAAAATCTGTTGAAAAACTAAAATAAGAATATAATAGAATATCCTTTATTGTCATTGCACAACAAACAATTGGAGATTCATTTTAGAAGGTGTTTATGTAGACAATGCATAATATTTAATCATGTATACAGAGTACAGCTTTTAGCTAAATATATTTTGCAAACACGTTGTAACTTAAATGTGATCAGGTGTGCTTAAGCAGGAGTAAAATCAAGACTCAAGATGAGACAGGCACTGTCTAAAATACAGGTTTCATTTTAGCCCAGCATAATGCATGAATAGATACTGACATTAACACCTTGAGATTTCTATTTATTTAGTACTGCTTGTCATGATGCTTTAAGGAAACTGGATGCTTCATTGTTTAGTGGATTGTGAGGAAATGAAGGTGGTGTTAGGTCCTCACCCTTGCATCTGTCCCATGGCTTCAGACTAAATAATGTATCCCAGATAATGGCTGATAATGGTTATCGTTAGCGTGATGACTCTTTCTCTTGTGCAAAATGCTTTAGAAATAAATTTACCTCATGCCCATCCTCTGCTAATACACTCTGCACTCCTCTTCTACCACCACAAACAAAATAAAGAGTTGGGCAGATACTGGAAATCAAACGAAAAGTGCTATTTTTTTCTACTAACTTGTTTTTCATGCTGAGATGTACTGCAGACACCCATTCATTGCAGTTTGCTCTGCATTTAACATCTGCGTCGCACTGAGATGTGTCACGTCGAGATGCTATGTCCTTCTCGTGGCAGCAAGGGTTAATAAACTAATTAGAGGGAGCCACCTGCAGTATCCACATCTGTACTGGCTCAGGCCTTCATTTGAGCGTCGCATAACTAACCGACATGCAGCCCCATCAAGCCGTCACAGTTACATAAAAAAAACAATGGGGAGGGCAGGAATGGGGAAAGTTTTGGCTCAAGGTATCATTGACATGCACACACTGGTAAATACATATCACTTGTCTCATGGGTCTTCAGGTGAAATTTAATGTCAGACTTCATATATATATATATATATATATATATATATAATTATTATTAAAAGGCCTCTGGCA
>JAODUD010000127.1:25126482-25142002 GCA_026784285.1 Stomatorhinus walkeri
CAATGGTTAGAAGCCTTCTATGTAGAAAAACTACAGTGGAGGCATTAGCAAAATGACTACTACAAGAAATCATTCCCGGGCCTCTGGCATATCAACAATAAGAAAAGGCCTTTACTGCCCTCTTCTGGAAATTTTTAGTAGCGTTAAACTGCAGAATATTAATACTTTTACCAGCTGAAAGGATAAGACAGAAATTTTCATACGCTTTAAACTACCTTCCAAAAGTAGCGATAATATCGGCATTTCAAGAAAAATAATGAAATTGTTTTTAGCCCAAAAAGGATTGCATTCGTTGTTTTCCATCACATTTGAAATCTATCTAAGAAGAAAATGGAATTCAGGCATAATAAAGAGGAAGCATTGTTACATGTTGCACGGTGATTGAGTAGTGAGTGAGTAGTGAGTGAGTTTTTAATTGGCACCTGTGAGTTACAAATGACCTAGGGCAGCAGAAATGAGAACTCTGGCGCCCCCCACTGACAGAAATCACATACTTTCTAAAGACAGTTAAGGAAATAAAGCAGAAAGTCACCACTCGTCTCCAGGAAGCTTTGCTCATATCAACAAAAACAATACAAACATGTCCAAGGTGGGCAAGGTGTCAAAAAACAAATATATTTTATTTACGATCCTCTGATTTTTGTTATGCATTTGTTATGTTTTTATGGCCTGAAGGCAGGGTTCTTCCATCCATCCATCCATCCATCCATCAATTCATCCTCATCCACTCATCCATCCAATTATCTAATGACTGCTTATCCAGGTCGGCATCATTGGGGGGATCTTGTAGCCCTGTGTTTCTCAAACCTGTCCTCAGGGACCCCCAAGACGGGCCACGTTCCCAGGTGGTTGGGAGCAGAGGCGGACATTTCAGGCCCTGAAAGTAAAAATCCAAATCAGGATTTTGTTTCAACCAACCAGTTGAGCATAAAGAGTCACGGAGTACTCAACTGGATGGTTGAAACAAAATCCTGGTTTGGATTTTTACTTTCAGGACCTGAAATGTCTGCCTCTGGTTGGAAGAGAGGAAAAACGTGGACTATCTGGGGGCCCCCGAGGATTGGTTTGAGAAACAGTGCTGTAGCCTATCCCAGACTTCATGGGGACATCGCTGGGGAATACCCAGGATGAGATAAAGGTCTTTACCTACAATCTATTCTCCTTGAATTTCCCTCTTTTTTTAAGAATAGTGAAGCAGATGTTATTTCAAGGACCAACACATGATCAGTGATAACTGAATAACCGCAAGGTTTGTAGTTGCTCAATCTCTTCGATCTTAACTGCAACCGTATAGCCTGGATCCTCATGTGTTCATAATTAAAAATAACAGAAAAATAAATATGGTATAATGCAAATGAATCAGACAATCAGGAGAGCCATATGAGTGAATATTCTATATCCATCTTAATATTTATGACTCACAGTGAAACAGATTTCTTATTCGTTGTATCTGATAATTGTTAATTGCCTTGATGACTGTGTTGGCTTAACTCAACAATTCATGTATGTATCTTGATCAAAGGTACAACGACTTCAGTCCTGCGTTTCAGCAATTAGGCCCCTGTCTTTAAAATCTTACTGGGAATTTTTTTTTTTAATCCGTCTTACTGGTACTGATTGTTTTTTCATGAATTACCATAAGATGGCAGCAGACAGATATTATTTAACAAGGGCAAGATCTCTCAAAGCCAGTCACAGGGATCAGCTTCACTTTATTCCCTTCTGAAGATGTAATATATGCATTTTTTAATTTTAATTTTTGAAATACTTATGCCTGTCTCATACTGAGAAATTACATTTTACATTGTGTGCAGTGGTAACGTTTTTTCTGCTGTCATGTATTTGTGGATCATATGGTTAAAAATTGATAGGGTAGTTAAAAGATTAATTTGCAGTCATGTGAAAAAGAAAGTTCTATGGTTTTAAATGTTAGGACATGAATAATTTTAGAACCTGGTAAAGACCAGATGTTTTTTTTTTATTTTACCTCAGATGTGAAACAACAGACAACTATTTCTCCATGTCACTATTTAAGAAAAATGAAGCCAAAATGGAGTCGTGTATAAAAACTATGGACATCCCGTGATTCAGTTGCTTGTAGAACCAACTTTAACAGCAATAACTTGAAGTGATCATTTTCTGTATGACTTTATCAGTCTCTCACATTATTGTGCGGGAATTTTGGCCCACTTTTTACACTGTTGCTTCCATTCATTGAGATTTGTGGTCATTTGTTTATGCACAGCTGTCTTAAGGTCTTGCCACAGTATTTCAGTTGGGTTGAGGTCTCAGCTTTGACTGGACCATTGCAACCTTGATTCTTTCTTTTTTTTCAATCATTCCGTTGTAGATTTGCTGGTGTGCTTGGGATCATTCCTGTTGCATGACCCAATTTCGGCCAAGCTTTAGATGTCAGACAGATGGCCTCCCGTCTGACTCTACAGTATTTTGGTATACAGAGGAGTTCATGGACGACTCAATGACTGCAAGGTGCCCAGGTCCCGTGGCTGCAAAATAAGCCCGAATCACATCACATCACCTCACCACACCACTGTGCTTGACAATTAGTATAAGGTGTTTGTGGTACTTTGCATTATAGCTAAACATTTTTGGTCTCGTCTGTCCAAAGTCTTGTGGTTTGTTGAGATGCAGCTTTATAAACCTAAGCCGCGTACGCTGCCATGTTCTTTTCAGAGAGAAGAGGCTTTCTCCTGGTAACCTTTCCAGACAAGCCATACTTGTTCAGCCTTTTCCTAACTGTACTGTCATGAACTTTAATATTTAACATGCAAACTGAGGTCTGTAGAGTCTGAGATGTAACTCTTGGGTTTTCTGCAATTTCTCTGAGCATCGCACAGTCATGTGGGCAGTGGTGGCTTAAAGGTTAGGGAAGTGCACTTGTAATTGAATGATTGCTGGTTTGCATCCCTGTCCAGCAAGGCACCACTGAGGTACCCTGAGCAAGGTATCGCCCCCAAGCACTGCTCCCCAGGTGCTGAATTAGCTGCTCCCTGCTATGTCACATATGGGATAACCCTTCCCAGATTGACGGCCAGCAACAGTTGCTTCTCTAAGATCATTGCTGAAGTCTTTCCTCCTTGGTATCATGTTAACACACACCTGACTGCTCCTGACCAGCAAACTGCCTTCTGCTTTTATAGAGGAGGTCACACTTGGTGATGACCAATTAATCAAGTGCGTTTGATTAACAGCACCTGGCTGCCAAAGACCCTCTTCATTCGTATGGAAGCAGTAAGGATGTGCTTAATTTTTCAAACACTGCTTCTGCATTTTGCCTTAGTTTTTGTTAAATAAATAATGACACGGTGTAATATGTCATCTGAGATTTGCTTTGAATGTGGGGGGAACACATTGGCATAAAACTATTATTTTATGTTAAATGTGGGGGGGTCCAAACGAAATCCCCCTCAGATTTAACAGGAGCGACACCCATGATATATATATATATATATATATATAGTTGTTAGCTGCATTATTTCAATTCCATATTATAATTAATAATAAATTATTAAAAATTAAATTACGTAATTGAAAAGTACCTTGTGTAAATTAAGCAAACTCTTTTGGATTCTTTTGTTTAAAGATTACAAATGAGTCACAAATGAATGGTTATTCACTGTATTCCTAATTCATAAAAGAGAAATTAGACCTATTAACATGATAATCCAAACCAACATTAGGCTGCACCTTACATTTTGAGAGTGCACACCTTTTTTTCGTACAGTATATCTACTTCGTGTGCGAGCGAATACCCGCATTCACTCTCACCGGAAGTCTCAGCTTAAATTGCCTCTCATATATTTTTGATGCAGCCGCTTTAAATTTGGAAAAGGCTTTATGTTTTCGGTAGCGCTGGGTTACCGCACCCCAAACTGTGACGCACCCGGCCGGGAGGTAGGACTCAGTGAATGCCTCACCCTGAGCTGGATGTGTGATTACGTCAGAGTCTGGGAGAATCCCCAAAAAATCCATGACCTTTATAACAAATACAGCCCGCAGCGCTGAACGGGGGCAGCAAAAATCCAACCACCAAGTCAATGAGCGCATCTTCCGTGTCATATTCCAGGATCATATCTCAGCTGTTATGCATTATCTAATTATCAAAGATCTTTCCTGTGTTCAAAATATTAATTTTCCTTTGCAGCTCATCCAGGTGCTTGAGTCACAGTGTACCTGGAGTCTGTCCCAGGAAACATTAGGCATGAGGTTGGGTACTTCTGAAAGGGATCACTTAATTATTATTAAAAGTCTTTTATTAAATTTATTTTTAAAAATTGGGGAGAAAATGGGTGTGGGGAGGGGGGGGATCACATTCAGTGTGAAATATTAGGCTCTCAGGAAGCTGTCGGCAAGGGGTGTAACATACACATGTACATTTAATATTTTCCAAATGTAATGATTAACTCTACACTTAATAAAATATCATGCACATGCAAATATCATGCACAATAAGATGCTCAGATTTTTAAGTTTATTATTCACATTAAGTCCTGGCCTGATTCTCTCACTTCCCCAATTCAGTGTAAGTGTAATAAAAGTACAGTATGTACATCCATTAGGTCCAATAGGTGACTTAAGCAAATTGAGCAATCGGGAGATGTGTGGTAACTCATAAAATGATGACATCATGATTACAAGCAATCTGTAACTGATTATTAGTGCTGCCTTTATCACTTTGTATTTCATATCTAAATCAACTACAACCTACCTTGAACAGATGTACATCTGCATCTGAGTGCAGGTCATATGTATTAAATGTGGTGTTATTTATTGGGCTATTCATTTAAGAATATTATTTAAGAATTATTGTATTCTGCAGATGGGGAATAGATATGATTTTAGGGCCAGTCCACCGCAAACACGTTCTCATTATTGCAATAACTCAAAAATTATTTGAGGGATCTTTTTCAAACTTTGCATACATGATAGATCTGGAACTTATTAAATTTAAGACAGATTGCGCCAAAACCATAGCAATGTCACTTTTGGCAGCATAGAGAAGGGTGACTACAGAAGACATTTGACCTTGTGAATATCATAAGTCTAAAAGTTTAGAATGGATCTTACAACATCAGAAAAAAAATAGGGATGAAGATTTCACTTTGAGACAAAGTGTCCCAAAATTGAAACGGAAATGCTATGTCACAGAAAATTAAGAAAAAGGCAACTACATAAGATACTTACACACACAGTATAGCACAGTAACTCTAAAAGTATTTGAAGCAACAACGCTTAGTGGCAGCACCGGGAAGAGTGGCAGCAATGGAAAAAGTAGCCTCAGAGGACATTTGATAACTCAAAAAGTATTTGATGGTGTTATGGTCTTCGATTTGATCTTTTCATTCCTTCATAAAAAAAAAACATTACTGTATATGGGAAATGAATCCCACCAAAATCGAAGCAGTAGCACTAGGTGGCAGCAAAAGATGGAAAGGGCTGCTTAAGATGATACTTATCAGAATTCACCAGCACTGAATCTTGTGAGCACAGTGAATCTAGATGTATTCCCCGGATCTTTTTCAAACTTCCCAGAAACATTGTACTACTACTATGATATTCTGGATACACTACTTTTTTGTCACAGTCCTGTAAAATTTAGTTCAGTAGCTGGTCAGCGAAATGTATTGTGGGACCCCTTGCCGCGCTCAGCAAATTTTGTCATGGTGGGATTTTGTCATCAATAAATTAGCCTGAAGTTCTAGTCAATGGTGGCACATGAAAGGACAGCCACATGAGCAGATCTGGGGAGCTTGACGACATTGAGTGACACAAAGCAGGCCTTTTAATAAAGATTGTTTTGGAGAGGTGGGGAGAGGCTTGGGTGGTGTCGAGATAATATTTTCGGTATTTTCAGCTAATCAGGTGTGTGGAAGGAGTGGGAATTAGATGGGAGTAGGGTGTGGCAGGGTTGTCTGGGGAATACATTTTTGTCATTCTGACAGTATCTAGTCTCTTAAATGTCCATATTGTCGCATTCATAAATGAAAAAAATACCTAGTTTCAAACCAAAGAAAAACTTCCTAGAAAATTAAATATCCGGGTTTGTTGGTTTTCTTTAATATCACTTCATTTTAAATCATCACACACCATTGGTGTTTGAACAGCTCTTAATATATAAAATGCTTTTCTGGTGAAATACTGTCTGTGTTAGTCTTCAGGAGTAGAATTCTGCTTGACATCATCTAATACTAATAAGCATTTGCATTTCAGCCTACACTTCACACAGCATGTAATTACCGCTGTAAAAACATGTGCTACAAATTACAATGTAGCTACCAGTGAAAGTTCACGCTCCTCTGAAAAGCAATTTTACTGAAAACTACTTTATTCTGTCACCATTGTGGAAGTAGCAGAATACTGATTTCAGTTTTATCTGTAACCTCAAAATTTATGGACAAAGGAGTAATTTGTTTTTCAGGATCCATTAGAGGCATCTCAGAGCTGGTTGATTTATGACGGACATGCCACGTGACTCATACAGGCACCGCTGTCTGCTTGTAGGCATGCAACGTGCAACTCTGGCAGCTGGAAAAAGAAGCATTTTGAAAACAAATGGCATTATGACCAGATCATCATTCAAACCTCAGCCACAGCTACCCTGTTTGGTCTCTGAGGCCTATAATTCAGCCTGGTCATTTCTGTATGATGATTGCAGTAGAATGACACATACAACCACATATGTTTTACCACCAATTTATAGTTCCCGAAACAATCTTCAGTTGTATGGCTACAATATCCAATCTTCTATACCACATCACTGTTTTTCTGGTAGCTGGAGTGGGCTTAGGTATTGAAGCAATTCTTCCTGCAAGCCCTCAAGGTAGTAACACAAGTCATCTGAAAACATTCCACCAGCAATGCAACACTCCCAAATGGAGCATGTTCCATGTTTGATGTTTTGCCTACATAATCAATTACAACACAGAGGAATGGCACTGTGGTTGGGAAAAAAGGCCACCCACATTACAGACAGCGACTGTGACACTACTGGGAGAAACCCCTACACGCCAGAGCCAGTTTTACACTCCAAGACAAACACATGAGCAGTTTTCACAGCAACGCTGACTTAAGGTACCATTAGGAGGGACATAATGAGTGGTTGCGGCTTTAAAAATGGTCCATATGACATGAAACGCAGAGGAACATAAAGTAGAACAGAACTCAAAATGCAAAGAGACGCATTAAAGCAGGGGCTCACCAACCTTTTTGAAACAGAGAGCTGCTTCACGGGTACTGAGCCAAGGGCTACCAGCTTGAAACACTCTTCTTAAATTAGGCATAATAAGCATGTTTTAAATGTTTTTCTATTTATTGCCATTTTCAAATCTATACAAACGCAAATGTGATTAAAGAATAATAGCAACAGGGTAAAATTTAATTTTAGACGCTGTTCACTTGTGAGTTGTGCTATTTTTAGAACAGGTCCGCGGGCGACTCATGTGGTCCTTGGGGGCATCCTGGTGCCCGCGGGCACCCTGTTGGTGACCCCTGCATTAGAGAAATGAGACTTGTGAAGCCGTTGGAATTAGCTGGAATTATCTGGTTGATGTAACCGCCAGTAATGGAGGCTTCGCTATTTACTAAACATAAGAGATGTCACACTTTTCCTATCAGTGACTTTGATTTGACCATTAACACTATAGTATAAAATGTTGCATGTGTGTTGTGTATAATAAGTGTTTTTTATTATGACATTAATGAAGATCAGGTCACATTTCAGGAGCCATTCATACAGAAATCACCAACTTTTTCTCACACACAGTGTACAATACTAACAGTCTATGACAGTGTTCACAGAAAGTCTCAGGACACTTGCTTAATTCTGTAAAAATGTTGATTGTAAATTTGTTCTATTTTTTTCCTGAATTAAGCAAGTGTCCCAAGAAATTCAGTGAGTAATATTATATTATATCATATTATATTATATTATGCACTCCCAACACTGAGCTCCCCTCTAGTTTCCCTATTTTCCCTGCGGGGGTAACCAACTGATTCTTCCTGTGGTCAAAAGTAAATAACACAAACAATCAAACATAATCAGTGGGATGACTTACTCTGGACAAACAAGCCAATGGAATCTGAAAACTTGCACAAAGAGGCCAGGTAATTAATACCTCTATATACAATGGTAAACACAAGCTGTAAGCTGTAAAGATATTAGCCAAGTGATGGTAACCTTGTGGAGGCTTATCCTGTAAAGCTTGCAGCTTTCCGAGTTTCAACAGTGCTTATCGCAACCCATTCATCATGAAGAGTTGTTATTAATTTAACAGCCGTGTAATTCATCGCTTGGCAATCCCTGGAATGTGAGCAGTCGAAAGTGTTCCATGGGTGAATTAGGTCTGACAGGAAGCTGGCAGAGAATATTAGGCCAATCAGTTGCGGGGCTGAATATAATTGGCCAATCATACTGCTGGACGGATGCATTAAGCCAATCGGAAAGCTGGCTGTGTACATTATACCAATCGTGCAGTTGGCCAGGTGCATCAAGGCAACTAAGATGTAGACACCATGCTTTTCTCCATAATACATGAATCTGCACATCCGAAAACATTTCTTTGAGAAGTTTCCCTTCCAAAACCAAGGAACAGACTGAATAAGAAGTTCTGTAGGCCTTATCTAAGCAGTGCTTCCTTTTCAAATTCTGTTCCCGTACCTATGAGGTGATGAAGTCCCCAGTGTAAAGTAAACACAGCTTGTAAACCCGGTGACTGGAATAATCAGTGGAAACCTGAACTGTGGTAATCAAACGATTACACCAAACAAGTGTAGTTTTTTTGAAAAGTGGCCTCAGCTATCATGGCGCTACCTCAATCATGACAGAGCTGCAACAGTGGCAGTTATGTGTGTTGGAGCAAAAACCTTGCAGGTGTTAGGATGTGATCAATGACAAAGAGGAGCCCTTTCGTGAAAAAAGAAAAATGTTAAATATTTCAACCCATGCACATCCTTTAGTTATAAATGATTCAGAAAATTATAGTAGAGGTATTTCCTGTGATAAGCTTCCATTGAATCTCATAATAAAATGTGTTTTTTTCTTACAGATGCGTTATTGCTGTGTTTGATCAGTCTATTTAACAGCTTATGCTCTCAGATTCCGTGTCTGGGCGTATGCCCCAGTGGGCTTTGCCCACTCCTGTGTCTGTATCGCCGGGGGGACGTTTGATCCCATCCTAGGTTTCCATTGGGGAGGGAAGGTGGGGGAGCAGGGCTGGAGAAGAGATGCGTGATATCCGATACATAGGTGGGTGGATGGGTTAGAAGCCGCTCCTCTCTGTGCTCGCACCCTGGTGGTTTCGGGGATATGCTGCTGGCCTCTCATAGCGGGATTGAGTTTCAAGGAGCCATGTAGGGGAGACAGAGCTGAGGGTCGCTTAGACAGCACAGGCTTTGATCAGAGATATGACAGCCAGCAAGGACCCAGAACACACTCACTGTATTTTGTATTTCATACTCAAAATAAGTCCAAATACAAACCGATTATACAAATTTCAGGAAATGTCTTTACTACGCAACTGCATATATGCCAAAAAGCTTAAATATAATGTCTGTTTTAATGACACTTTTAATAATTACCAAGTCAACTGTTCCACCTGCAGGATGAAACTGTCAATCTCATGACTCATGAGAGGTGATGATTACTCTTGGCACAGATTACTCTAAGCAGAAACAAGCACAAGTTTGAAGAAACAGAAATCTAAATGTAAGTAGATGACAGATGTGTTTGTTTGCAGGACATGTAGTCTTTTTTTAAAATGTAAAGTACCTGAAAGTCAATTTACAACTTTTACTACATCAGCAGCCTGTTACCAGTAGCATCTGTCTCAGATTTTTTTTTTGTGAAATTTCTTTATTTGTGTAACTAGCATATAATAGCTGGTTACACCTGAATTAAGGCTTTCTTAGTCTATTAATTAAGGGCCTTGCTCAAGGGCCAGTCAACCCTGGCATTTAAACTGGCGACCTTACAATCACCAGTGCAGCATCCTACCCCACTGAGACACACACTGCCCCCAGGCATATGCAGCTAATAATCTAAATGGATGATTTCTCCATTTTTGCTCACTGAGGAAGTCAGAGCCAGCTTCCTCGTCACATCCTGCACAGTTAATGTAGGTAGTGTCTAAGGGAAGACGGCAGCAAAACAGGAACTATATTAGTGATTAATAGTTTATTAACAAAAAGAAGAGTAAAAATAGACAATTCAGGCCCACTGGCACCCAGCTGCTCGCTCGCAGTCTGTCCCACTGACAGTAGAGGGCATATTTCAGAAAATATACACCTCTTTTTCACGTCTCCACACTGTCGACCCGCTACTCTCTGCCTCTTGAGTCATGTTAAATCATCTGTCTCATAAACACGTAGCTGTATGAATGGCCTTGGTTCAGCCTGACCTCCGTGAATACAAACACAGTGCTTACCTCTTAGAAACAGAAATTCTGACTATGAAAACAGAATCAAAGGTATTTTGTCTTTCTTTTACTGAAAAACAGATGCAGGAAAAAGTCTGCGTTTTCGGAAAGCACGCATTAAGTGGTTACTAGAATTCATGTACAAGGAAATGTCAGCGCCTCTTCTTCAAATTCAAAAGGAATTTAAGCGATGGGTCATGCAGAACTTTGGTTCCACGGCCGAGAGCAGAAAGCTAGGTGTGTTACTGCATAACACTGCAGAATCCAAGTATCTCACCCATATGCGCCTCGGAATCTGCGTGCAGTCACTCAGCAGACGGATACAAACATCCAAACATTTCTGACTTCGCTACGCTTTGTTTACAGACTGAAAATGCTCCGAGTCGCTCTATTTCTCAGAAGAGGGAAGTTAGAAAAAAAATTTAACTGAGTGATGTCCAAAAGATCAAGCTCCCTGAGATTCATTGTATTTTGTTTATAATTGTTGGCTGTTGTCCATAAAGCATTTAAAAAGGGGTGATAATGGAGGACAATCCACTGTATGTTATTCAGGCTCTAGCTACTGTTTTCATCAGACAAATATTTATACATATGATTAAATTATTGGATCTCTAAAATCAAATTAAAATATTAAACCACTTAAAATTTGGGGGGCAAAATCCAGATTTTATATTTTGCATGTGCTCTGGGTTAAATACAGAGTGAGGCAGTTCATTTTTACATTTTTAGTTCATTTTGTAATGCAATGAAACGCTGTGTGTGAAATAACCTTTGGGAACAAAGGTGTTATTGTCCACACTTGACCCCACTCCATTTAATCTATAAAAACAACAAGCATGATAACTGAGTTAAATGAAGATGGGTATTAGGGAAGAGTATAGAAACACAGACCATCAATCACCATAGAGCCATAGAATTGTCTAGATTATAAACTGTGATACTTGCCCAGTCTTCAAGTTCTTTGCAAGTTCAAAAATCCATGCATGTCTCATTTTCTGATGCGTCCCCCTTCACTTTGTCCCAGAGTGGCCTGTCCCCACTTATGATTCTTTGGCATTTCACCATTACCTGTCTACTATCACATCCCATCTTCTCAATTCCTCCACTTGAACTTTGCAGTCTCTGTATTTGTATCCTCTACCCAAGATTTATAGTGCCTGTCTCTCGCTGGCCTGCAGCTATATCTTGACTATTGTTAAAACCCAGAGGCTCGACCAAGGGGCACCAGCAATAGCTGTAGGTCTACAAAGCAGACACCTAGCGACTGCGACTCTGTTACCACTACAGAGAGAGACAGTATAGCATTAAAATGGGATAAACAGTAAGAGTCCACATAGTTCTCCTGACCCGTTCAACAAATATATCAGTCGGCTCAGTATAACAGCTAATCAACCCTTACCTGCTCATTGTTTCCTGTGACACCTGAATCCGAACTACAGACTTTGATGAGTATGTTTGGATCAGCCTGAGATCAACAGAGGGACAGTTATTTGCCAGTTGTTTTATGCCCAGGCAGTTCCATGGGAGTCAGCACATGTCTTCTGTTTCATCGCTAACCCTGGAAACTGCCACAGTGGAAACGTAGGGTGACCAGATAATTCATGTCAGGGAGGACACTCTGAGCTAGGACAGGAATTGTAAATTACCATTTCAATTAAAGGTACCTGGATTTCACTTGAGGACTGAGTTGTTGCCGTGTGCTGATTGGTCAGTCTCCTATAATCACGCATGTGTCACTAATGCTAATGTGAAACAGCTGGATGAGTCTTTCAGTCAAGGAAACAAACCAGTCAAAGCACTAGAAGAGTTGAGCTATTTAGCTGAGCACAGAAGCCTTTCAATTTGAAAGTAGTTTGTAAAGCCCGAAGTAGCTCAAAGTGTCCTCCCTGACATGGATTATCTGGTCACCCTAATAAACAGCTGCAGCCTAATACTGACCGTATCCCACAGAACAATCCTCACATCTAACGCTGGGGTACATTTCCCAAAAGTTCCGGCTAGCAACTTACATAGTTGCAACCGTTCAGTTGTGTGGTCGCGACATTGTGAGTAGCTGACGTTGTTAGCAGCTATGCTTTTGGTAAATGTCCCCCTGGTCAGGTGGGGGCTCTCTGGTGGCTCAGAACACTCCCGCTTTACCAGCCCCTGCTGTGAATTAGCAACACAGGCCTACGCAAGCAAATATCTAGTCTTGAAACAACCGCCATATCAGTGTTAGCATGTCAACATTCCCAAACACTACATTGTTTTTTTTTCCTTTTCTTTTTGACCAAATGCTCACAGTGCTGTAACAGCCAGCGACATTTTGTGATATTAGTTTTCCCCCCAAGTAGGCACTAGGACAGTATTTTGAGAATCTGCATGACGGAACTACATTATTCTGCTGGTCCTGAGCGTGAAAATATTGATCATGTGATCCTCTTTGTTTATTGGGCGTCTGCTTGATTGACAGTCACCAATACTGTCTACATCTATCTGTAGGCTGCTACAGATCAAGTGCTATGAGTTACGTATATATTATGTAGTGTAATATTTAATATATTTCTGGTAGCAGCTAATGCTAACGAAAAATACTCGAAACATGCATATCAGGCACACTGATGGCAAAGCTAAACCCAGCAGCCTTGTTCCAGGTGATGATGACCTAGGAGGATTTAAAACAGCGCTAAAGCCGGATTGGGATACGCCAAACAGGCAGGAAATCGGTGACATGCAATTGAAGTCCCAACAGCTCTACTGCTGCTGTGATGTCAACTCGTTTGTTGCAAGAAGCAGGGAAAATTCGCCCCCCAAGCACATTTATAGATGCCTGTGATTCTGTTGTGTGTGTGTGGGGGGGGGGGAGGAGTGGGATGAATGGGATCAATGTTGTGTTGAGCAGGGTCTTTATCGCAAGGCCCGCATTCCAGTAGCCTGATGGGAGTACATGGCTTTATAGTTTTCTTCCCCTCTTTCTTTCCCTTGGGCGAGGAACCGCGGGACAGTGCGCAAATGGCAGCCTCCTCCGTGTCCTCACTGATGCCGGGGCATCATCTGCTGCATGTTACAAAGGGCAGAGCCCTGGCGTGGGTCCAGGCCCCGGAGGCACTGAGGAACCGGTCCAAGAAAACACCAAGCCCCTCTGCTCTCAGAAGGGAGGTGCAGAAGTGCTGCCGCCTGCATCTGGTCTTCACCAGCAATTTTACGATGCTATTCCACCACTAAGTCTGCTGTACATCATGGATATAGATGGTCTGGCAGTATAAAAATTTCACAGTTGCTCTTACGAGCTGTTAGTAGGTATAGATTGAAAAACAGAGCACTAACAAGCAGAACGACAATATAAACAATCTTTAGCAGTATTGCTGATTAGCAAACCGCTATGGTTTTGAGAAAGAGCTGTTGTTATGATACATAGCTACTGTGTGATGAAGCCTTACTGTGTGATAAAGGCTTCTTCATGGTGGGATAGTTCTTCATGGCATTCTCAGAGCGGGTGTCCAGTTCCACCAGCAGTCCAGCACAGCTGTCCATTCATCTATCAAGGGAAGTAGGGTGTAATATATATCAGCAAAGATGCCTAATGAAACATGTACCTGGGGTTAATATTGCAGAGACGGCCCTGCGTTATGCCAGATGATCATCACATCTGGGCAACACCAGGTGGAAAGCAAGATGCCAGCACTGCAAGCACAAGTCAAGCATACAAGGCAGGCTGAATAATCGACAGCTCTACAGAGATGGCCTATTAACTAAATGCAGCCAACAAGTAAGAAAATTACAAATTCCTTTGATTACATTCTATGGAACATTCAACTGCTGAACTGAACACTCATTTGCGGACATATTTCCTGCTTTTTTGATGAGTTGTGGGCATCATTCAATGCAGTCAAACAAGGAGTGTAATAAAATCTTGCTGTTGGCTAATGGTCGTAGTGGAAGAATTCCACTTAGAAAGATTCTAGCACTTGCAGTTACAAAGTGTGCTCTTTACTGGATTATTCCAAGAATAGAGTGTAAACATGTAGATTGGCTCAGGACAGACAATTCCTCTCTCTTGCACAACATCTTCCATTTACTTAAAACCAGCAAGCTAAAATAAGGTTATTACATACCACTCTTTATGAAAAAAAAAGTCACATTTCATATGAGTCTATGATGCTGAAACATATGGCTAAAAACACCTCTAAAACTCTATGTTTTCCATGTTCCAGTGACCTCAAAAAGATAGGTGTGTTCTGTCACTATCCTGATAAGTTTTTCATGTTTTTAATTCTCTGTAGCAGCTCAGTAAGACAACCACACATCCAATTAAGACCTGTATTTAATTTGGCTTATGTTGGCCAACCTGCCTTTTAATATGTAGATCTTATAGATGTTTTACAGATCCTGTAGAATCCATAGAATCAGCATGTCAGCTAAAAATGTTTGGAAAAAAAAGGTTAGCTTGACAAAATAATGCCGGGATGGTGGTGTGTGATCTCAAAAGTCAATTTCCAGCTGTGAGATGCCAAAAAAAATAAAAAATGAGGCAAAGGTAGACTGCAAAAAAATAATGATAATTTCACCATCAACTGTGTTTTTCTGCAATAAGGCCATTAAACACAAACGTCAAACATTCACAAATAACTGAGTGTGCTGAGCCATCACTGACAACATACTCTTGTCTGAGGAAATTGGTACAGACAGACAACTAGTTAGAGTTTATATTTTTAAATAATGTAAGGTTGCAGGCCTATATAAACAACAGAACTGATCTTAAAGGTTAGCATTGAACTATCATTCATTAAATACTCACTATGGCTGCCCAACAGGTGCTAGTCTGACAACCCCCTCTGAAATGCTTCATCCTACTACCTGGAAGTTCCTGAAGAACTTCTGAAGACAGAACAGTATCTTGTGAATAAGCATGCCACACCGATTGGTGAGGTTCAGCTAATACCTGATGACACGGCTACGAGTGTTGTGATTATCACCAAGACCTCACTATAGGTGCATACCTATCAGCTACGAGTGTTGTGATTATCACCAAGACCTCACTATAGGTGCATACCTATCAGCTATGAGTGTTGTGATTATCACCAAGACCTCACTATAGGTGCATACCT
>JAODUD010000127.1:25149908-25174699 GCA_026784285.1 Stomatorhinus walkeri
CCCCCCCCCCCCCCCCCCCCCCCCCCCCCCCCCCCCCCCCCCCCCCCCCCCCCCCCCCCCCCCCCCCCCCCGCAAAACTGTGGACCTAAAATGTGATCACAGCTACACGGCTATTAATGTGCACTTTTGCATCACTAATTGCATTTTTTAATTTAATCATAGTTCACATCACAGGTCATTTTACAGACACTTAAGTTATTTTTTTGGGATGTAATGGAACACCACCTTTCGAGATTCCAGTTCGTTTAATTTGAACAAATTCCTTTAATTAACTCATTCACAGAGACTTGCATATATGACAGCTTTATTCACTTATAACTCATGATTTCATTTGTTTTATACAGTCGTGTGAAAAAATTAGGACACCCATTAAATATTTAGTAGTTCTTTAAGAAATATCAACATATCAAAGTTTTGTTTCTAATTATTTTTGTAGGTCACATATGCAAAAGCAAGAAACAAATTCACTATTTTACAAAATAAATCAAGTAAGACTACTGAAGAAAAAGTTAGGACACCCTGTCCCCAAATAGCTGGTATGTTCCCACCTTGGCTGAAATAACCTCAATAAAACGTTTCCAAAACCATATATTAATCTCTGAAATTGCTGGCAGAAAGCTTTCTCTACTCTCCAATGCAGAATTCCTTAAGCTATGTATTGTTTGAAAGGTGTCCTGCATGCACGGCCCGTTTCAAATCACCCCACAGCATTGAAATAAGATTCAGCAAAGTCAAAGCCTGGATCTATTTCAGAACTCTCAATTTCTTTCTTGTAAGCCTTTCCTTAGTGATTTACTGTTTTGTTTTGGGTCCACTCCCACTTCAGCTTCAACCTCTGGACAGATGATCTCACATTGTCGTCAAGCACCCTCTGATACGATGAAGAATTCATAGTGGATTCTATGATGGTGAGCTGGCCAGGTTCTGCTGCAGCAAAACAGCCCCAAATCATGACATTTCCACCCCCAAGTTCACAACTGGTATGAGGTTCTTTTGCTGTCTTTGGTTTACACCAAACATGTCCTCTGTTACAGTGTACAAATAATTCAATTTAAACTTGATCTGTCCAAAGCACATTGTCCCAAATGTCCCGGTCTTTGTCTAGGCGGGTCTCCGGCAAACTTCAGTCTTGCCCTGATGTATTTTTTTGACAGCAAGGGTTTTCTCCATGTACAGCTCCCATGTAAATCAAACTTCTGCTGTCTCCTTCTGATGATAGATGCATGTACCTTGACATCAACTGTCACAAGAGCTTCCTGTATGTCCCATGGTGACATTTTAGGATTTTTCAGCATCTTTTCTGACCTGGCCATGTTTAAACATTCTCCACTTAAATTATCTTACAATGAAATGTCTGATTTCCATCTTTTTATATACTTCACGGACTCATGTGCATCTACAGTCTTCTTTCTGAAGGCCTCAGAGAGCTCTTTGGATCACACCACGGTGATCCCACTCACTACAACAATCAAGAGCAAACCAAACTAAATCGGTTTAAATAAGATAAGCTCCTCCAAAAAGCCTCTGTAATAATGTTCTAATCATTTTCACCTGATGTGATGCACCTGAATCTAATTCTAGACATTTTAAATAGTGATGAATGTGAGGGTGTCCTAACATTTTCCTCAATGGAAATTGGCATCATAGTTAATTTCTTCTTTTAAATAAGTGAATTTGTTTCCTGTTCTTGCCTAGGTGATACAATTACATCACCTCTATCTACAGATATGATTTGAAAGAAGATTTAGTATTGATATGTTGATATTTCTTAATAAAGAACTAAATGGGGTGTCCTAATTTTTTCACATGACTGTATATCAACATGTTTTGTATGCTGAAGTGTCAGAAGGCCAGTATCTGGAGACAGGAGAAGTCATCTTTAAATCTACAGCTCCTTGGTTTACCTGTTCACATTGTAAAACAGTTCCACCTAAACCCTCATTAAAGAGACAGTCTATTCACCACAAAAGGGCTTTTACTTTGTTTTACTATATTTTATGTAATTTATTAACCTTGTTTTGATCATGTTTGCATGTTGACAGCATTTTGACATCTAAAAAAGCAACATCCTCTGCTGTTTTCCCAAAGATATACAAGCAATCCTGGTCATTTAAGAAGCATGGGGGAAAAAAAGCATATGAACTCATATGAGCTGATTAAATATGGGTGTCTCCGATGTTGCCTGATCTAAATAAATTACTGACCAGCATTGTTTAAAAACAGTAGTGGCAATGACCAAACATGGTTTTATTTGAATGAAGATGGACTAGTGAGGTTGTGAATGGGCTACACATTATACATTTTAAAGCTGTTATATTTCAGCTGTCTTGTTTCTCACTGCCTCTATTGGCATACTGTGAAGAAACCCTTTAGGACCCTTTTACACCATTCTATGAGCTGTCCCTCCATGTTGCCACAACAAAAAAAAAAACAAATTAAATTGTAATGGTAGACGGCACACAGAAATTCTGTGCCAGAAGTCTTATCGTCTACAATTAAAGTTCAGACTGTTCACAGAAACTCTGGAAGTGGTTATAGCAAATTTAAAGTTGGTTGGTAGACGTGGGGGTGGGGGGGACAATTTTCCTTTACTTTTTCCTGCAATTAAAGGTGTTTTGATAGTTTGAATGTAAATACAATTAAATTTGCCTTAGTTTAGTTCTGTTGTTACCAAACTGAAGTTACTTTTAGTTTTCTCTAAAAAAGGAATAAATCAAGTAATGCTGGAAAAATGTTATACAGGCCTGGAAAGGTATTGCAAAATCTCAGTGTGATTTTTTTAGTAGTTATTTAATATTTTATTTATGTGTTTCTGGTGAATGTTACATAGCAAATCTATCTTTTGGTTTGTAAGCTTTGGCTCATTGTGAAATAGAAATTCTTTTTGCTTCATATTAAACTATATTTCAATGTCAAAAATCTTAATAACATAAAGGTTGTAATCATAGGAAACAATATTCTGTTTGAGATCTGTCATCATTCACATCTATAAACCTAACATTATAAACAAGTTTCGATGCTGTTTTGGCAAGAAGTAGCATTGGTTAATAATAGCTTAAAGGATGTTGTGTTTTTTATCATCACCAGTAAAAATTCTAATTAGCTTTTTGGTATTTTCTTGAGTCAATATAATCCTACCATGATCTACTATAACTCACACTCCAGAGTAGTCTTTCCATTTTAAAGCAAAGCATACATTTGCTTAAAGAATGAGCAAATGAGGGAAAATACTTGTGCCTGGGGTGGGATTAGTAAAACCAAATATATATATAGGCTGATATGGTCATTTATATCACATTCTATATCCTGCTAAAAACAGACAGTTCATTCCACCGTACTTCAGTTTTATGGC
Organism: Stomatorhinus walkeri; assembly: GCA_026784285.1. NCBI lineage: Eukaryota > Metazoa > Chordata > Actinopteri > Osteoglossiformes > Mormyridae > Stomatorhinus > Stomatorhinus walkeri. The sequence goes on from JAODUD010000127.1 coordinate 25,153,261, forward strand.
TCCTGTGTAAAAGCCACAAACAGGCTGAGTAACAGTGTAGCACCGTGCCATTCCATACTGATACTAGAAGGGCAGAGCCTGCAGCCAGGCCTCCCCCAGGAGAAAGGAAATAAACCCATCAGAGTTCTGATAAACCACAGCTAAGGATCGGCACGGCCGGCTGATCTGCCAGTTGGGCGAGGACGAGTCTGTCAGGAGGTCTGTCAGAAGGTCCAGTATGACGCAGATTTTAATCAGAAGAGGTGGCAAATGCGCTCGCTTGGCATTGTAGCTCCGTGGCTGATGAGGATGTGATGCATCGTGGGGACCCTTTTCCACCCCCCACCCCCCCCCACCCCCATCGTCCTTTAATTACAATGTCACTCCATGCAATATTGACGGAGCAAACAGGACAAAGGGAGGAAGTAAGTTAGTGCCAGCTCAGTTTACGGCAACCATTTCTTCCTGTTCAACGGCTAAAAACTGGCCAGTGTTTGTTTTTTTTTGTGGGGGGGGCATTCAATATTCTTCCATGATCTTCACAATAACACTATACACTGGCATTTATTCAGGCTAAGCTGTACCCTGCTTGTTTTAAATTGGAAGGAATTGATTCTGGGCTTCAATGATGCTTGTATAAAAGAATTATTTGGTAACTAAGACAACAAGCATAAGATCCTACTTCAATTCGGGGGCTAGAACCCCGGGTGGGAATGGTCCCGGCACTGCAACTTCTGCTCTCATGGACCAAAGGTCACTTTGGTGTTTCTGCGAGTCGCTGCTGATTTCTTGGCTTGTAGCTGCGCTTCCAGCTGCCAACACAAACTACTGAACAGAGCTCGTGGAAGCTGCTTATTTTTATCCCAACAAAAATGAAACACACTGAAAAACAATAAAGATAAACGGCAAATAAAACAATTAAGCACTGGCATGAAAGTACAAAGTCAAATGGAGTTTGACCAGGCATCAAAATCTGTAAAAAAGAGAGCATATCAAAATATATGTAAAAGCATGTTATAGAAGAATTTTTCCAATGTGCATTGATGAGGTATGAGCTTTTCCAGCACATAGACATGAGGGTATAACCCCCCCCCCACGACTTGCCACCCTCTTGGCTTTGTTACATTGAGTCACACTGAGATGGCTGATTCAGTGATGCATGCTACCGTGGATAGCAAGACAACCATGAGGGAGAAGGGAAAGCACAGGCTTTGAGACACCGCCTGCTACCGCCTGCTACACGGCTTTGTGACTCACTTCCTACCTTGAGGTGACCTCTGGAAAACTCCACAGCCATTTCTCGTTCATCAGGCGACTCCGCACAAGCTGACCGCATGTGACCATAGCTGTGGCTGTTGATCCTGTCTGGAATTCAAAAATAAGGCATTACTCAGGCTAATTCTGCCAGTTTTTCTCTCCTATAATTACATGCATATGACTCTTTTAAAGCCAAAATACACATGAATTAATTTTTTTTTTTTGACTGAATTCATAGTCGTCAGAATGGGAGATAACTAAACATTTCCAAGCATAGAATGAGCCTCCAGGGAGAGCTTTATTCGAAACAGACAGACATATAATGTTGTTCCATTTCCTCCTGACGATGAATAAAGTTACCACTGGTCTTCAGGGACTTACGAGTCACAGTCCCACGTGTCACTGGGCTCTCCAACCATAACTGTCCCAGGTCACTTCTCATGCCTGCAGTGCTTCTCACAGTGCTGGCCAGGAAATTTCCATGTTCCTGCAAACACTGTATGATTTCCAGTGACATTCGCAGTGTTATTTAAGAAAACACCATTTTAACCTTATTTCTCGCATGTTTCACTTTATATAGATGTTATTTTTTCATTGCATACTTAAAATTAACAAGTTCTGCTCGTAATTTTAATCCATTTCTTGCAAAACCAGAAAAACCATAAAGCTTAGTTGATGAAAACTGTTGTCTGTACTGCCAGTTGTTCAGTTGACAAAGTAGGCTACAGATTGTCGTGACCTTAATAATTATTGTGTCTGTTAAACATGAAAATGATTTATTGCTTCCTTATGGTTTGTTTTAATTGGCTTTGTTATTAATCCAATTGCACATTTAAGAAAAAGAATGTTGTACTACTGAGATCAAACATCCAAAATGGGTGGGCAAAAACTTGTTTTTCAGGTATCTTTCATCATCTGGAAGAATGTGGAAGATAATGGCACCAGGAATACTCTGCTTACTGTACTTTAAATGTATCCTGGCCCACCAATAAAACACAGAGACTGTTTAGAAGTTCAGGGGCGTGTTTATCTGAAATCCACTCCTGCCCACCTCAGTGCTGATTTATTTCTGTTTTATGATTACTTTCAGCCCCGCTGCTATTAAACTTTAACTCTTCTATCCAAAGACAGAGCCGCAGCTGAGATTGAAGAGCAGACACAGCTGTTCAGATTGATAGCCTGCTGGGAAAAGAGTTTAGACTTAGATCACAGTCAATGTAATGGATTAGATTTGAACATCACTTAGATCTGACTAACAGTGAAACTTCCAAATTTCTGGCTTTTATACTGTCTAAATTCTTAGATCTAATAAAAAAAGATTAATCTCATACTTTATAACCGCATTTCTAATCAAATTCTAGAAACACCTGTTCATATATCCATCGACCCATCCATTCATGCATGCATCTTTCCTTTCTTACATTTTTCCACAACCAATTATACTGTCCAGGGGAGCTGTCCAATCTGGGAGAAGTTCATCCAATCCAGGAAAATTCTCTTGAAATAGCTCATCGACGTTGTTTACAATACCCCTGGATGAGTTTAATAAGACTTCAACAAGAAAAGTGGTTTAATTAAGAAATAATGAGAATGTTTATTACTGCATTTATAAAAATGTTTCTCTGATAAATGTGATTGGCTAAATGCATCCTGTATACCCAGTTTCTTTTACGATTGCAACAGGAAAGTCTTAGAATACTTCAGCTATCAATTTTTTGTCATAATAATTCTCTCTTATTAAGTTATAACCTATTGTTTTTTTGGGGTTGTTTTCTTTCAATGTTTGGAATATGTTCTCTACAGTTGGGGCCAAAAGTTTTGAGAATGATATGCGTATTGGTTTCACAAAGTTTGCTGCTTCATTTTGTAGCTTAGATGTTTCTGTGGTATACTGAAGTCTTTTATTGACAATTTATACAGAGTCAGTATCTGCAGTGTTGGCCCTTCTTTGTCAAGTGCAATTGGCCCTGGCTGCTGTCAATCAACTTCTGGTCCAAATCCTGACCAATGGCAGCCCATACTTGCATAATCAATGCTTGGAGTTTGTCAGAATTTGTGAGTTTTTGTTTGCCCACCTGCCTCTTGAGGATTGACCGCAAGTTCTCAATGGGATTAAGGTCTGGGGAGTTTCCTGGCCATGTACCTAAAATGTCGATGTTTTGTTCCCCGAGTCACTTAGTTATCACTTTTGCCTTATGACACGGTGCTCCATCATGCTGGAAATGGCATGTTCATCACCAAACTGTTCTTGGATAGTTGGGAGAAGTTGCTCTCAGGATGTTTTGGTACCATTCTTTATTCATGTCTGTGTTCTTAGGCAAAATTGTGCGTGAGCCCACTCCCTTGGCTGTGAAGCAACCCCACACAAGAATGGTCTCAGGGTGCTTTACTGTTGGTGTGACACAGGACTGAAAGGAAAGGGGATTCATCAGAGAAAATGACTTTACCCCAGTCCTCGGCAGTCCAATCCTTGTACCTTTTGTAGAATCTCAGTCTGTCGCTGAAGTTTTTCTTGGAGTGAAGTGGCTTCTTTGCAGCCCTTTTTGGCACCATGTCATCTCCCAGAAGTCTTCACCTCACTTTGTACGGAGATGTACTCACACCTGCCTGCTGCCATTCCTGAGCGAGCTCTGCACTGATGGTGCCCCGATCCTGCAGTTGGATCACCTTTAGGAGATAGTCTTGGTGCTTGTGGGACTTTCTTGGCCGCCCTAAAGCCTTCCTCACAACAATTGAACCTCTCTCCTTGAAGTTCTCGATGATCCAATAAATGGTTTATTTAAGTGTAGTCTTATTAGCAGCAATGTCTTTGCCTGTGAAGCCCTTTTTGTGTAAATGATGACTGCATGCGTTTCCTTGCAGGTAACCATGGTTAACTGAGGAAGAACAATGATTTCAAGCACCACCCTCCTTTTAAAGCATCCAGTCTGCTTTTCCAACTCAATCAGCATGACAGACTGATCTCCAGCCTTGTCCTCATCAACACTCTCACCTGTGTTAATGAGAGAATCACTGAAATGATGTCAGCAGGTCATTTTGTGGCAGGACTGAAAATGGGTTTTTTGGGATTAAGTTCATTTTCATGGCAAAGAGGGACAATTAATTGTAATTCATCTGATGACTCGTCATAACATGATAGAGTATATGCAAATTACATAAAAACTGAGGCAGCAGACTTTTTGAAAATTAATATTTGCTTCATTCTAAAATCATTTGGCAATGGCTGTATATCACAATTACCGAGGAACAAAATATTTTTGCAAAACATTATATTAATATAAACAGTACAAATATTTAAAACATCCTGTACTGGGTTTTCCTGTGTGTCGTGCCCTATTTTCTTTGGTATAGATTAGCCTGTACTGGATATGGTTGGATGGATGGATTTTGTTGCACTTTATCGAGCAGGAAGAGGAACTAGTTCAAAGGCTGCATGGAGACTGAATTTCTGGTGTCTGTGAAGTATCTCTGCAAGCAGCTAGATAGAAGAAAGGGTAAAATGGATGGGGCTGGGAAAAACTGCTCTTTGCAAGATGGTCTCACTACTCCTTTATCGCCAAACTGAGTTTCTTTTGCAAAGGTCCTGGACTTTAGGGGTCTCCAACTACAGTCCTGGAGAGCTACTACAGTATATTTGGCTTTTCATTGCCAGTCTGCCCCAGTTTTTTTTTTAACGCTAACTAGCAGAAATGGTTGATATAACTTCAGATATCTAACCACAGAGGTAAAGTGCATAGCAACTGGTTTTATTGATGAAACAATAATGTATAAAGGTTATTAGTAACTACAATAACCACTGAGATAATACAGGAGACAGTCCTTTGATGGCAGTTGCTATGCCATCACAGTGGAAGATCAGGAGGAGACACAAGCAAGGCAACCATCCAGGGTTTGAGGGGGTTTAAGTGCCATGGGAGCGGTTCAGAAGACATCAGCAATGACGCACACCTCAGGGATTCCAAGGTTTTGTCAATTAAGCCTGCTGTTGGGAGAAAACAGGAGGGGAATTAGTGGTTCTGTGCTTCAGATTTCAACATTTCAGGTGCATAGCGCTTTGCCTTTTGTCTCTCTGCGTACAGGTGCATGTGTGTGTCTGCAGTGTGTAGGAGTCAATTTGTGCATTCTTGTACATCTATGTGTGACTTGGCTCACGCTACAGTAGGGTGATCGTTATTTGTTACAATCAACGGAAACTGTATTATATGCATTACATACAAAGATGTAATAATAGTTGCGAGTTCTACCACCCAGTGGGACATTAGATTTTAAAAGCCTAAGATGTTCCTTGGTACACATGAGCCCAGGAACATGCTCACCCAGCAGAATGGAATTTCAAGCAACAAGTCATACGTAAACACTAAACCAGCAGATGTAGACTCTTGTACAGGCACCAGAAAGATTCTCCATTAGACTTCCACCTCCCTCACTGTCAGGCGCCAATGATAAACAAAGTATAATAAAAGGCTAGACTGTTTATTTCTTATAGGCTTAAGCGTAATGATTCAAACTGACTGGCAGACCTATTGGCTAGAAGTTTAAGTCAGTAGGCCCCAGACAGAAATGTATGATCTGTTAAAGTGGGTGACACGAATCACAGGCAATGGCATTTCCAACATGGGGAAAATGTTTAAGTACATTTGCACAGCAAAACCAATAATGGCTGCTGGTAACTTCTGGAAAATTTAAAAAAGTTATGGTCTAACAGCCAGGCCAGTAGTAGGGAAAGTGTTGAGTCACATTGCTCTCGGGCTGATAATTTCAGTAATTACGCAGCCGTTGGTGCTGTGGACGTCATGAGTGCCTGGTTCAATTTAGTCAGCACTAGCGAATGCCAATACATTAATGCAAAACATTCTCAGAGGACAGTATGTACAGAGCTGGGGAAACAGTGAGAGGTGATCTTTACTAATCCCTGTGCCAAACTGCTATTGTAACACTGAAAAATCAATTGGTCTTTTTGGGCTGGGAGGCTAAACTGAATAGTTGTCTTGGTCAAGTGCCAGTGTGTGGGAACCAGGGCTATTATACTGTCAGAGTAATTCTATACTGTGCCAATGTTACATTTTTCTTTCATTTAAGTAAATTTCTTCTATAATCCATAAAAAAGCCAGTGGATCAGCCAAACCCCCACACACCCAAGTCATCGCTCAATGAATGGTAAGTGCCTAATGGAAATTACGCAAAAGCCTGATTCACAAGAATGGATAGCATACCTGCGTTCGTTAGAACGTTGAGAACACATGTGCTCTATGTATGGACGACAGGCACAGTTGTCACGCTTTTGTGACTCATTTTTGTCTCATTTTGGAAATAGCAGAGCACGATCTGTGGTACCACACAATACAGCAAGTCACTTAATCACAAGATGTGTATGAATACTTCCATACTTAAAAAGTTACTTTGTGGAAGAAAAAAACTCTAATCAACTTTCCCTATTTCTCCCTCAGTTGAACTATGAATCAAACTACAGACATCACAGATAGGGAATTTTGTCCTTCATTTTTTTCTATAAATGAATTAACCTGATTTGCATACTACTTGTATTTATTTTGCATGTTCAATGGCCTGTTTCTGACTAATGTGTTCTTACATATTGAAATGAAGGCACTTTTCGCTGGTATTTATTTTGTGCTAATGATTTTTAAGATTACTGTATATTAGCTCAAGGATACAACTGGAACTTCCCTTAGGATGTGTAGAAAATACTATGCTGCTTCTGCCCCATTTTATTTGATGGTCCAGTGACATAGAAGCAATGCAAGACACTTAATGTGGTAGCAGGTGTAGGTACTGATTCCTGTTTGGATTTGTTTAAGCGCTACATTTAAAGGCATTTAACCTGGTGTCTGGAAGAAGGATTTTGACATGACACCTTGTCTACCGCGGCACACACAGTTCCAAACTGTAAATAAATCATTTTGGGTGGGCTGTCTGACACACGTGTCAATAATTAGGACTGTCACACCATGGTTTGATTTATTTACATCACTTTTGTCTTCTTAAGCAGAAACAGCCCCTGTTTAAAACGACTCTCTGCTGCTCCTTCAAGGAGCCGTTGTTGAGATTTACTTTGAAGCTTACAGCAGATGCTGCTCTTTAAATCTTTACAACAGGAAATTTCCCCTATAAATAATGACAATAAAATCCATAACAAAAACAATAGTGCAACAAATTGTTGAGCTAAAGTGCAGCTGCTCCAATAACAAGGCGCGTGACCAGCTGCAATAAAATACACCACATTCTTATTATACACAAAGTGGTAAAAAGTGAAAGAAAATAATCATGCCATCTGAAAACAAATGAAATCAGTATGTAAACCGACTCCTACTAACCTTCAGTTAAATGCTTTCTCATTTGAGCTGCAGATGGCGCAGTGATTAAGGAATTTATTACTTGTAATCGTTCTAATTCAAACCATGTAACTGAATAGTGAGCCATGCTTCAAATCATATGCTTGTTTACATGAACTTTACTGAGCATATTCACTGCATATAACAAATGTCTTACTTATAATTAAAGTCTTGACCCTAATTTCTAAAATAAATTAAATGCTGAAATGCCTTTTTAATGTTTTAATAGAAAGGGCAGTCTGGAAAAAGCTACAATAGTAGTTCAGTTCAATACAAGAACAAAACTGTAAGAATTAAATGGGGAGCCAGCCAATCATTTTCAGTTTCTTTTTTCATGGCTTCATATTTGTCTTGTCTATTACTGTTCTCTTCATTCGTGGTTCTCCCAACTGCCCTCAACACCTCACTCTGCTCCTAGACTCGACTCCCCCCGACTTTCACCAGTCTTTCCAAAAAAGGTGCCCAGCTATCTATGCGGGGGGGGGGGGGGTGAGTGCAAGCATTGCAATCATCGTGAAAAGCGGGCACTGAACAAGATCCCTTCACGCCTCCCGATCCCCGACCCACGCTGATCATTCAGGCTGGGTCACACTGCTTGCAAGCTATAAATGATGTGTGTGATTTCAGAGTGATACAACATACAGAAAAGTGCACACGGTCATTCAAATTCACAGGCAGGTGATGCGTGTCTGGGTGGTTTTGTCATTATTACATTTGTCGTGTGGCGATCCAATATCCCCACGGTGTGATACAATGCTTTACCTTCAAACGTTTTTTTAATCTTTAACTTTTTAACTTATGGGGACTTTTTTCTGGTCCCCACAAAGATAACTTCAATTTCATAAAAGTCTGTCACTGCAATCTAAAAACTAAAAGTGTCGACAGACTTGTATTTACAGTAGTTTGCTTATGTGTGGTTAGGGTTCAGGCTGGGTAAGGGTTGAGGATGTCAGGATTACGATTGGGGTTTCTACCATGGACATTAATGGAAGGTCCCCATTTAGATAGTTATGCCAATGTGTATGTGTGTGTGTGTGTGTGTGTGTGTGAATATATAGCATGAATTCATATTTTGTGATACAATACATCAAATATCTTAATAAGTTCAGTTGTAGGGCCCTTCAGTTTTGTTGAAACTGTATTAATGTGATTCCAGATTTATTAGCAACCAAAGGTAGAGATTAACCAAGATTTTGTTTAACCAACCAGTTGAGTATAAACAGTCACAGTCACACGTCCTAAAATCTCCACCTCTGTTAGCAACCTCTTTGCGTATTGGATATTGGATATTCCCAAGATAATAGCCTTAGGTTACATCTGATCTATGATCTATTCAAATTTGAATTCAAAAGCAACACACACAGCTACTTTTGTCATACTTAGCAAATACGCAAGAAGGCTTTAATGGTTTTCTCTCATGCTGAACTTCAATGTACCCTTACAGCATGGTCCACTGAAACTAATGCAGAAGCAGCTGGTGTGCCCTGGCTGGAGCTGAAAAATTGCTTGTTCTCTTGGGAACCTGTTGATGCATATAACATGTTCTTTGGAAGACAGGGCCTTTTTAAACATATTGTCAGCAGGTGAACTGCACAGTGTATGTTAGTGCGTAACCAAGCACTTGTTAGACAAGCTCTCCGGCTAAAGCAGGCCAATGAGAATGGGAAATAGCTACCTAAAGCAACAACATTACATGGATTAACAGCTCAGAAAGATGGCAAATAATGCCATGAGCATTCATTGCTGTTTATTGTCTGTTGCAAATATAAACAACAAACAGACGTGTTACAGCTTTGACTCATACTTCATTTTGTTTACTGAGTTGAATCTAAAACAAGATGTCTGCCGGTTGGAAGAGTACTGTCTCTCTTCATCACTGGATGTATTTGTAAACAAGAAATAATGCACAAATCAATTTATAATTCAATGATTTTAAATGGGAGGAGTCTTGCAATATCCCTTCAATAGACAGCAGCCTGTTATTTTAATGTAATAAATGACTTCAATGTAATAAATCAGCCAGTTGACATATTTCAACGTTTAACATACAAGCGAGGAAAGTTTTGGGTTCAGAGCAGGACTAGCTAGCATCCCTGGAACACTTAGGGACAAGGGCCTTATTCAAGGGCTCACCAGTGATATGACACTTTGTTTTCACAGGATTTGAATGCACAACATTGAGGACACAGATTCCTAAACTGATAAGATACATACAATACCATATGTGTGTACAGTTTACATGAACCACTTGCAGATTCATAGCCTATGCCCGGTGAATCAAACAATAAACGAATAAACCAAATCAGACGGAAGACAATAATGCAATATTGAATTGAATCGGATAGATCAAAAATACGACGCCCAAAGTCGCCCTAACAGCGCCGACATGAAGCCACTAAAGGAAGCAGGGCTTCAAAAGGCTAGCAGGCCATCAGCAGTGTGCTTCACTGTTGGGCTTCAGGTAATGTCGGAACAGGAAAAGCATTCCTGGTACATCGAGGTCTCCGAGTCTTCGACGCTGCCGAAACTCTGAGGTACATATGCGCTCTTTCATCTGGCACCACAATAGAACCTGTCGTCAAAAGCGGTATCCTATACACACAGCCACAGGCAGACATGAAAGGGGCCAATCCATCACTGTCCTTGGATAACCACTCTGGAGAGAGAAGGCTAGTAACAAAATTGCCAGCAATAGCCGGTGATAAGAAATGAGGATAGTTTTCAATAAATAATAAATGAGACCCACAACAGCGCTGAGTTCTTTTATCTCAAAGGAGTATCTTTGTAAATGTAAATCTATGGCTAAGGAGCAAGTCTACTTCTCAAGTACTGCGTGTAACCAGCGATCGATGGCATGCCCTCACTTCAAAGGAAAGGCCTTGTAACTAATAACCCCTGTGTAAACAGTTCTTCAATGTGTGATGTGAATAGGGTCTTAAATATAATTAATTGTATTTTTTATATCAAAAACACCTCCTGTAGACTCCGTCCATAGATCTGTGCTTTATCTTTTTGATTTTGTCATTTTCGGATGCTTGTCGCTGAACCTGCTTTTTGTACTCTGTGCTCTCTTTAGAAGGTGGCATGGTGGGTCATTGGGTAGCACTGTCGCCTGATACCTGTGATTCTTGGAGTTTAAATGCTTCCTTTGCTATGTGCATTTGGAGTTGCGTATTCCTACCACGCCTAGTAGGCTTCCTCCAGGTACTCCTGCCTCCTCCTACAGATCAATGGTCAGTAGCTAGGTTAATTGGAATTTCTAAATTGCCTAGTGTTGATAGTACATTTAATTAGAGCAGCGGTGTCAAACTGCAGTCCTGGGGGGCCGCAGCCCTGTGTAGCTTAGTTCTTTCCCTGTTCCACCACAAATGATTCAGCTCTACAGCTATGTGGTAATTAGCAAACGTAGTTGAATCAGGTGTGTTAAATGAGGGGAAACCCAAAAATGTGCAGGGCTCCGGCCCCCCCAGGACTGGAGTCTGACACCTGTGAATTAGAGAACTGAACTTTAATGTACCTCTTTTTGGGCACTCGTCTTACCACTGTGTGCTTTCTGGTTTGCGTGTGGTTGCTGCATACGACTGATGTAAAAGCGTAAGCTTGTCGGATTGTTGTTCCTATGATGTAATCGTTCTCATTTGATACAGTATCACATTCTTTTTAACTTCATAGAAATATTTCTATAGTTACAGTATTAATATTTAATAGATTTATAGTTAATTGTATGGTTTTGGGGAGTGGATGTAGGGACCTGGCCTACAGAAAGTGTAGCCTAGGGGCCCCCAAACTTGTTAATCTGCCACTGCATACCACTGCATACCACTGCATGTTTTTACTTTAAATTCACCCCTAATGCATCCCAAGACCCAAGCTCAAATGCCGTTTTGGAAATTTGAAATATTTGTACATTTGTTCCTGTAAATATTTGCTGAATGTGACAAGGTAGATGATGAGTAAAATTGTTGATCCTACTTGCAGCAAAGCTTAAGCAGCCCATAATATGCCAGAAGCATGTACAGCACCTACATTACGCTGCATTTGTGTTGTGCTTCAGATAAGGACACAGAATTCAGTGCAGCTCTTCCACGTTACACTGTTGTGTCATCTCTCCCTCTGTCCTATTGTGCTAATTCTAAAAGCATGTTATTGTAAATAATCATTGATCATTTTTTGCAGTTTGACTTGGCTTAAACCGTGACATAGAACAGAAAAACACATTTGCTCAGTCATTAGTCATTAGTAGACCACATAAATGATTTAAGACGAAGATGAACACAAGTAATGCATATGGTAAGTGGTACCCTCTGTTATATTTTAGTTACCTTATTTTACTTACCTTTATTTTCTTATTCAAAGTTAATTATTCTGAATTTACGTGCATGTGGTTGTTTTTTGAGCTGAAAAATGCAGATACATGTTAGAAGAGAGAAATCTCAAGGATACAAAAGCTTTGATCATCAGGACAGTACTACAGCCGCTACACCATCCTCTGATAAGAACATGGATTTTCAATCCTTGACCATTTTTGTTTCAAGTTGCTCTTGCCACCCTGAAATAAAAAATAAATATAAAAAAAAAACTAAAGGACGTCATTCCGTTTCCAAATATATTCATCTTATTAAATATGTAGGAAAGTGTGTTAACTAAGCACCATTTGCAAAACACCTGCTTGATGTGTGGTCTGCGGCTGTCGATGTTTTAAAGAGAGATGCCGGAATCATACTTTCCCACTCTTGCTCTGGGGACCAAATGTACATAGTGTATGTGGGTTTGCAGCCCAAGCTGCCTCTTAATTAATGAGGAACGTGATACTGTTCTAGATGTCAGATGTTTAAACAGGAAAATACGTCTGTGTTTCTAAAAGTCAAAAAAGGCTTTATTCTTTTACATGATTAATGGGGTGCTTTTATGCTTCTTACATAAAACAGTTAAGACAGAGTAACAGTTAAGAAAAAATAAGTTGAGACTATTTAATGATAAGTATAATTGCAAAATAGTTACTACATTACAATAATTAAAATAATTCACTTAATTTAACAAACAAAAAGAATGATTAAAAACAAAAGAAATACCTTCATTTTCAAATGTTAAATTAAAAATTAATTTTAAAATGTTTAATTGAAGCAGAAGAAATAGAAGTCTATTAATAATCAAACAACGGTGTTAAGTCAACAATAACCAAATGTAATCAAATAAAGACCCCGCATACATAGAGGCAGGATTCATGTACAGTATAAGGTAACCAATAGCTATTACACCGGATATTTTCCATTTACACACGGTAAACTACCAACTTCACTTGAAAGCTGATGCTGCCATTCATGTAGCAGGATGTGAAATATTATAGATTTACATTGTATTCCCACTCTGAAGTTTTTCATCATTAACGACTAACACTCTATGGCCAATCTCCTCCTGAAACAAATAACAGGTGATAATTATCACCAGCATACCTTCAAAAGGCATTATGATTCCACACAGGGGAGCATAGTTACATGTGGGTCCTAAGTTATCAGAGAACACGACGTGCGTGAGTGTTTGTGTATGTGCTTGTGGGCAGGCACTAGGACCTGTGGGATCTCACAGCGAATGAGACTGACACACAGACTTCTCTGACTTTGTGAAACAATCAATGTCTCAAGCAGTGTAGAAGTTGAGCTGGAGTGAATGGAAGAGGATCAGTCTTTCCAACCTGGGCTTGGCATTTGGGATAAGACTCTGGATTAACACGCAAGGTGGACTATACCCTCTGTCTGCTGGGACTTTAGCACTTGCTGGGGAGCAGGAACAGCGGTGGAGGTAAGAAACGATTTTTCTTCGCCGCTCTTGCTGCTGCTCTCCGTCTGCGCTGAACTTTTCTGTCTGTGCAGTCTGCAGAGAGCTCCCGTCTGCCTGTTCCAGGGGTACGCAGAAGCTGCTCGTGAGTTTCCTCCTGACAGAGTTGCCCTCTCGGCAAGCCGGGCTGAGCCTGCAGGGCATTATGCTGTAAAATGCTACGCTTCCCTCTGGAGAGATTTAAAAGGTGTCATGTTTACTGAGGTCCCAATTCTGGCAGATTAGTAAGTCAGACATCAAGTCCTAATGTGGCAACAGGGTCTGTTTGTCTGGACCTGCCAAGCCCCAGGTGGCTAAACGACATTCACAATTGGCCAGTTTCCTTGAGTCTGGCCAGTTCTTTACTGAGTCTGTCTGGTTGGTGAGATGTTGGGTGCTAGGGGAGGGGGTGCTGGGATCGGGCCCTGAATGGGAACCAGCCGCTGCCTTGATCCCCTCTGGGAGAAAGACCCCCCCCCCCCTCCTTTCCCAGATCCCCACCCAGCAGTTTGTCAAGTTCATCCTGTCGCGGGGATCGCCATTACCCCGTCCGCAGCCTTGAAAAAGATATAGCATAATCACCCCAAAACAGCAGTTTTTACACGCCTATAGCAATGTGAAATCCTACTCCATGAGATGGCAGGAGGTCTACACATGGGAGACAGCAGACCACACTGTTGGCGGTGCATACCTGTGTACTCATGGGCTGCTCCCCATAACACTTGTTAGTCATACAATTAACCCCAGGCAGAATCGTTACCCGAGTCAGTCTGTGACTAGGACACAGACAGCCACATGGAATACTTAGCATGTTTCAAAGCCTGAAAACGTGTTTTGAAATCAGAAGTCTTTCCCCGCCCCCTGATACCTCCCCATGATCCATCATGCTAATTGTGGACAGGTAGTGAGCTGGGCTCCAGTGCAACAAAGTGTGTGATTATTTATGACCCAGATCTGGTTTCCCATTGAGTCCGAATCAAAGGCCCCTGAATGCAGGTGATGCCGGCCCAGGGTGGGCATTGAGCTCTGAGGAGGCCCACCTGGCTGGAGCACATGCACACACAGCATACACACCTTCCAAATGCTTCCAGAAAGCCCCCTCGTGCCACGCCACAACTTCCTCCTCACAGTCCACTTAGCGGTTGTTCTCTTATGTGAGTAACTACTTGTCTGAGCAGCTGCTAGGGCAGCCAGTCCGTGCGCAAAGTGAGCATTCATTCAGCCTTTTAAATTATTCACAACTTGCCTCTATTCGTTTCTTAAACAAATAAACTTACACATCTAACACTTGTACCTATTCTAACTGATGGACGTTCCATTGAAGTGGAATGCGTGTATGCCGTTCTCTGGTGTACAATAACAGAATACTTTAACCCATAATTCAGTTGCCAAGGTCACTGCTTGAAAATGCATTTTGCAGTATACTGCAAATCAGTTCCATTCCATCTTGTCACAAAGCTCTGGAGAAATGTCTCAAGAAATATATTTTGCATACTTCTTTAGCTATATAAACGTTACATTCTGTCTTTGAGAAAAATCCTGCATTATAAATGCACTGATATAAAACCAGTTATTTTTCATTAAATTGTGAATGGTTACAGGAATGTCCTCTATTACTTCTATAGATCATTGTACTGTAAGACAGTGAAGCATGGAGACATGGAGATGAAGCAGCGCTAAAATGCAGGCAGGTTGTCCAGAAGACCATCCGTGGTATAAACAAACCACTAAGTGGAGCTGAACAGTGAGAAACAGCCTCACTTGGCATGCGTTCACAAATTAGGGGCACCATTCTTACACACGGTGTAAAGATCAGCCGCCACCTCCCCATGCAAACGTTTCAAAAATATTTACCATTTTCACTCAAGAACAAAAATTCAGCAAAAGCAAAAGCTAAGCCCAGGCATGTCCACACATTTGTCGGAACATAAACAGTTTAGATGTGTGTGGAACTCTTCAATCCCTCTAGAGTATTTTTCCCTCCTTATTTCTGACATTCATTTTTTCCCCTTGCACGAGCTCATTAGTTCTCCTTCAGGCATTGGCGATGCTGGCTCTCGCGTACTGCTTAACTCCTGCTTTTGAAACTACTACAGCCATCAACTTCGCTCACCTGAGAGAATCCATATGACATTTTTTTGGCTGCCATTTTTGGAGAGGACCTGCAATGCTATTGTTAAGTGCCGTTTGGAGAATCCTCCCGTACCATTAAGAATAAATGCCATAAGAGCGTGGTTACTTAGCACGGATAGATAATAGTGACTGTTTGGCTGACCTTGTCGCAGGACAGCTGCAGCGCTCCAGTGCCTGGTAACCTAGAGTAGGGTAGCATCAGACATGGATGGCCTGTTCTGTGTTAAGTTCTCTCTTGACTACCTGAAATCTGCCCAAAACTAAATCCATTGAGAGTCATATTGAGGATTTATTTCTTAGCAAAACTTCCCAGGTGCTGTAGTAAAGTCAGCATTTCTTTAGTAGTAGGAGCAAACAGAGCTGGGAGTTTCCACACAAGACAAGTAGTTCTTATATTATACTACTTTAGCGTCTTTTAGTACCTAATAGTTTATCCACTGAGGTTAACCTGGGTAGTCTTCCTGCTGAGATCCTTAATATCTATAATGATGTGTATGGTTTTGTTCTGGCTATAAATATTGGCACAAAAACAGAACGCATCCTGCCACTTTGCACCAATTTCCTGGCCGACTGTATGTGCCTCAACAAATTCATGGTATGTGTGTCTACTGACAGAGTCATCAAGCAAGGTGTTCCCTGCAAGCGATGATCTCAAAGCTCCGGTAGACACCACCCATGTGTGTCAGTGTTCGAGCTTCAGTGCTCGAGCTTCAGTAGCACTGTTGTCGTTGTCTTACACCGCATTGTCACACACTGTCAAATCCAAAATTTAAAGGATGCACTCACGCCTTTGTCAGCCAGAGCACGTCCCATATGAGAGGGTGTCCATCAACGAACAGTACATGCACCAAGCGGTTGGGCCCAAGCGATGAAAAATAGCACAGAGAGACAGGTGTGGCCGTGCGCTCATGTTGTTTGCATGTTTCGTTTGTTAATGTGTTTCCCTAAACTGCTTCTGTCTCTCAGCGCCACCTCATTAGCCTCAGACCTTCTTGCTGGAGCGGTAGAACACAGGCACCTCCTCCATGATTCACACCAGCTTCCCTTTTGTATCTGAATCCCGACCAATTACATTACGACTGTCTTGAATAAACAGCCCGTGGTATAGAAACACCATTACATCATCTTTTTTTAACCCTGCCTTTTATTTAAGTGAAGAAATACGGCACAGTCACTAGTCTGGATTTCACATGAAATACATAATTCACAAGAATGAGTTTTGTTTTGGGTTGTTAAATGTTATTAAACTGTGGTCATAGATTATTGCTGAGGCATTATGGTAGTATGGTTGCAGGTTCAAATACTGTCTGAATGGAGTGTCATCCTTCTCCCTTGGCTTCTGTTGACATCCAAACGATACAGGACTTCGGTGAATCTAGGTTGTTTCCAGATAAATAATGTGCACGGGCTAATGCGTTTGGGCCGCCAAAGCTGTGCATAGTTTCCATAGCCTGGGCTCTCCATCAGCCACGATCTGAACACATTTCCACAGCATCACGCCCTGGATTACAGCACTGTGTGGCCTGTCAGTCTCGCTCATCTGAAGCATAAACAGTGCAGTTTCTCACCATTATCCTTCTGAGAATAAACTAAATTCCCACAAAAATAGACAATGTGCTTAAAAAAATGTGTATCTAAGGACTCAAGTTGGAGAGCGTGTGTGTGGGGGGGGGGGTGGGGGTGTACTCGCGTACCATTAATGCAAAATCTGAAACCCCCCTGTTACACACAAGCCTTGGGTTTGGTTTATTTTATTAATTGAGGGCAGAATATAAAATCCTTCAGTTAGAGAAAATAAGAATCACATGCAAAGAAATGAAGAGCACAGAGAGGATGAAGCTGAACATCTGAACAGCCCAGGGTTATGATCCCACTCAAATGCATGTAAGGGACGGGGAGGGGGGGGGGCACAATTAGCACTCAATTGAACCCCAGGATTCCAGGGAACTCCAGGGTTGGAGCTGTTGATGGCAACTGGACTGTTTAACATGGCAACCAGAAGTATGTTACCATGGTAAGAACATGGTGAAGAGGCGTTCGGGAGAATGTTCTGACCTGAACCATCTCAATTTCTGAGGCAGTTTCCAAGCCCCTTGCTATATATAGCTTCCAACAAATTCACACCCCATGAACTGCAGAGCTGTAATTAAACAATTAGCCAGTGAAGCACAGAGAATATGCCTGACAACCAAACTGAAAGTCAGAAATACTATAACCACTGGTGTATTCGGCAAGCTAATGCAAACTAATAAGATGAATAAATCGATCTTACACATAACAACACCTAGTAACAAAACCTATTTGCTGGATGCTTTTATCAATAGAGTCTGCTGCAGCTTACATTTTTACACTCATGTCTATTTATTTACCTGAGCATATTAGATGAAACATATTTTTGTAGAATGTAACAAAGGCCCCTTCTGGGATTTGAACCAAGTTTTATTTTTTTCCCTAAGCAAAACATTTTTACCAACTTATACAAGCAACTTCCACTTTTACCTATTCATACATCTGGATTTACTTAGGATCAAGGGCAGGATAGCAGTACCGCTCTAAGTCACAATGCTAAAAACCATACAGAAAGGACTTGGATTCTTGGATGTCTTCTGTCAGTTCATATGTTCATCTTGTTAAAATAATGTTTGTATATAGTGACATCTAGGTTAAAAGGACACCCCCATTGACCCGTTTCAGGTCATTATCCTGAGGTTGTCAAGGAACCCCCAGTGTTATGAAATGGTAAAGACTACATACTGCACACTCAGGGACACAAATACCATAAGTTAAACCGAAAAACAAAAGGAACATTATATGTCTTATGTAGGGATTGCTTTTATAGAAATGTTCAGTAACAGGCTTTGTAATCATCAAATTCTGCAGGCATGCACCTCTAGGTATATGATAATATTGTACAAATGCAGACAGTTGTCTTGTTGGGCACAGTAAGGTAACTTTAGTATTAGGTAGGTAAAGCACTGAATTATTTAACAGCATTAGCATGTGGACAATCAGACAATGATGAAAAAGTGTGTTGCCTGTAAGCATGGTTGATATCTAGGCCTTGGGGTGTGTGGTATTGTCTCTCCTGTATACTATATCACCTATATCATCTAACATCCTTGTAAACCCATCCAGTGCACCTTCTCAGTAAGTAACATGCGCCTTTCAGTAACAGAGGACACACATCCTACATTAAGCGTGTGTGGGTCTACCTTGGAATTCCCATTCTTTTCATAGCCCCCAGCTTGAATATGAATTTCCTATGCATCGGAGAGTCAGCTGCAATACCATCCGAGGGGTAAATTTGAACCTTAATTGCTTGAACCTTCCTCTCAGCAGCCAGTACAAAAGGAAAGCCACCACCAGTTCCGTTTGGTAGCAATGGCTAACCTGAGCTGTTATAAGTTAAAAGTTTGTTTTACTTGCAAAACAGAACGCTTGTATTTAAATGTATTTTTTTTTTTTTTGTTAAGCAATATGCAAAATTGTATATTAAATAATAAGAAATAAATTCAGAATAATAGCCTCCAGCTTTTCTGGATTGGTATTTAGATTTAAGAACAACTGCAGAAATAATTGAAATAGAATGAGAATCAGAGCTAGAGACAAAGTATTTTTGCATAAAGAAAAACCCTCAGCCAAATTGTTGCTGTCACAAGGTCATTCAGCCACGCTTATGTGCGTCAAAGTAGCTATTCATGAGATCATTGTATGTTGCTAATAATTCCAAGAATCTGCATGTCAAAAAATACCATGTGGAAAAGCAAGCACTATCCAGGACATCTACTTTGCATCACAGTGGACTTATTCTCTTTTTTCCTCCAATTATCCACCCCTTGTTCTTTATTTGTCCTCAATCAATTATAGATCAAACATTAATTAATTAATCAAAATTTCCCCCATTGTATTAAGACATTGAAACAGTCTTATGTTACACTGCTGCAGCACATTGCAACGCCAAACAAACTCGAAATTTATACAGTTTACATATTCAAAGCTAACAATTGAGCTAGACATATTATTTATGGTTTATTGCACATTTTCATTTGATATCTTTGATCCATATGCGACCGTGTAACATAATCATTTTTGTATTGTAGACCATTATGAAAAGCAATGTAGGTATTTAGGTAGGTCTAGTGACCTGTATTGTCACAGGATGACCATGGTTGTGTGTAACTGATCTATGCTGTATCTAAGAATTATCAGGAAACATCACAAATTCACTGAATGAATGTCACCTCTGATGTTAAAATGTGGGTGGCTCTGGTCTGTCAGAAAGTGAAATCTGGCAATAGGAACTCATTTAGTTTTACTGCCCAGACCCATTGCATATTATAACAATTGCAGTGTTTATTCTCATCAGGGAGTTGACACTCCAGAACTCAAATAATTACTAAAGAGAGAAAATGAAATCCAATGAATTATAACATTACATGAAAGCAACTTTATTATTACTGGAACACGTGTAAACATTGCGGTGACCCTGCGTGATTACGGCTGAAATTACTCTTGTCTGTTTACACTTGCTTTTAATGACTCCACTGCATATGGTTAAAATCCAAGATGCACTACGTGCCCATTGTGCCAAAATACTGACCACAGAGCGGAGGGGAGAGATAAGACAGTATGAAATGTGAGAATGGAGACAGGGAATGTGCTGCAGACAGGATTCAGGAGCACCTCCTAAACTTCTGGATCTAATTTCCGCATTTTGGGGGGTGGTGCGACAGTTGTGTACATGGCCGCGGGATGTAATGTAAATTTGAACATCTGCTGGAAGAATGTATGCACAGCAACAGTATGGTCAGGTGCTGCTCCTAAATTTGCCTGTAAGTACAAGATGGAAAGTTCCAAAATCGAGAATCTCAGACGCGTTTCGTCATTCTGGCGGCTGTGAACGTGCTGAATTCACTCATGTGGTTTATTCTTCCCTGTTATGATGTGACCTTACTTTAACAGCCGCCGTGGGAAAGACGAAGAGCAGAGGAGTAGCTGCAGCCCTTTGAAATTCACGACCTCGTTATGTTTCTCAGACACAGCGTTAGATCTTTTGAAATCACATTTCTGCCATGCCAGGGGTTAGACTAAAGTGTTCGTGTAGTTCGTGCCCCAGTGTTGTTCTTGGTAAGCTAACAGCTTTCCTTAAGCTGACACATACACTTGAGAAGTAATTACAGACACGAATAAGACCCGGAGATTAGGAAATCAAATGAAAACGAAAAAAGTGAATGTAACATTAATCCAGATAAGATGATACAGAACTGCTACTGTTACTCAAGATAACCACAGTAATTAGACGTCTCTTCTTTTATAGGTGAAACTACAGCGTAGAACTAATAAGTCAATGCAAGGAAACAGGTATATTATAAAGTAATATTTTTTAAGAATAGTTCTTTGATGACTTTGATAAAAGGGAAGCTTACTGCATAATGTTAGTTTTTGAAGAATAAACTGATCCGAGCTGATAGGGCAGATCTGGGGTGTTCTGGCAATATCCTGCTGAACGCCGCACCCCCACCCCTTCCCAGCAGCAGAAAATAGATTTTGCCAGTTTATTTATATTGAAGCATTTCAGTAGCACAGGGTAGCTGACTGCTAACTAGCTAGTTGGTGTTTGTTTTATAAGAAAAGTAGTGACATTTTAGAACTAGCATAAATAACCATAATATCATATGTTTTTTGCAGACTTTTTTCACCCTGTCCTTTGCACTCCCTAGTCAAAGACCCCCGGTCAGTCACCTTGTCACCTATATGGCAGAATGGCCCTGAAACTGCCTAGAGACACCTTAAAAGGTTTATTAAAGAAATTCACAAGGAAGATGGATACTTTGTGATACTTTATTAAAATGCAGACCAACAAAAACCTACTATAAGAAATAGGAAATCATAACATACTCCTTAAA
>JAODUD010000127.1:25179541-25204673 GCA_026784285.1 Stomatorhinus walkeri
ATTTCCATCCAGCTGAAGTCTGTGACGTTTACATGCTCAGAGACTGAGTTAAGCATTTCCATCCAGCTGAAGTCTGTGACGTTTACATGCTCACAGACTGAGTTAAGGATTTCCATCCAGCTGAAGCCTGTGATGTTCACATGCCCAAAGGCTGAGTCACAGCTTCCCAGAAATTCTTCAAAAACAAAGCACATCCTCCACACTGAGATCATAAACCATTACAAACATCTATCTGGGAAGCAGCAGTTAAGAGTCTAAATGTACAGTAAGTCATGTGGGAAAAATGTCACCAAGGCCGTGTTTAGTGCCTGAAAGCAGTTGCCAAGAAACCATTTGTGGTTTTATAACTTCCACAAGGGCATATATTAATGTCCTTTAAACACTACCTACAATACTATTACCCAGAAGTAGAGAATACCAAGTGTGTTTATTTTAGGCCTTATTGAGTTATTTTTTATTTTTTTACTTTATGCAGTTTGCAGCGTTGTACCTAGAGTCTGTGATAATTAGCCAGCGTAATTTCAGAAGTAGATGAAGATTGAGATTTGGGGAGGAGATGGAGTCTTCATTGATCTGTTGAGTACCTGCTGATTAGACTGCCACCCATTCCAGAAATGTCAGTAAGGGCAACTGATAGCATCAACCTGTACTAAAAGGGTATCAGAAAATCTGTGGAAAATCTGACCAGAGTATTACTTGAATTCATTCCAAAAGCGAGACAAGGCAAACCACCTACAACCAACACCGTTACCCTTTCATGTTTCTTTACATTAGAATCAAAACACAGTTGTGGGGATAAGATTGAGCATTTTTGCCTGCCGAGATATGGCCAACACCTACCAATTCATACCAATCCAAACCGATACTTCCATGTCTCAATAAAGAAGGATGTGAGGTGGAGGGGAGAGCAGTGTCAGTGCAGTGAGAGGGTTGGGTCTCCGCCAGTCCTGGCACGCTTGATGCCTATCGGCTTTATGGGAGTGTCCGTCAGTTAGTAACAACGCCGCTCCCCGAAGGCAGCGGCATTCCAAAGAATCGTGCCATCAAGAGCTGCAAACGTCCAAATGAGAGGCCATCATCAACACTGAGCAGTGTTACACAGAGTGTCATCTTAGTAACGGGGGCCAGTTCCGAGAAAAGAACTTCAGGGAGATATTAAAAGTCGTTCAGTTTGTGATAGCGAATGTCAACCATAGCGCCATCTGACCAGTGATACTGTAAAAGTTTAACGGGAATTTTAAGCCAGATCTTATTTTAAAAAAGGGGTTTTGGTGGAAGTGTACAGACAGAAATCAACATAAAACTGATAACAGTGCTGAGCTGGAAGAGAAGCACAAAGAGCGGCAATATTTCCTACATTACAACTGCATCTCTGGATGACTTTGGCAGCCATGGAAGGGAAGCACTTAAAGGGGAAATTATTTTTATAGAAGTAAAAGTCAGGTGCATTTAGTCATGGTGTGTTGTTATCTTCTGCTAAACTGATACATTTTATGGGAATTCTTTTGAAAGGAATTTATTTCAATAGATACTCAAACATGGAGATCTGTTCATTTAGACTTCGCTACTCTCCACTGTTATCAATCCTTCTATCCATTCTTCCATTGTCCGAATGCTTACCCTGGCCAATGTCACAGGCCGATTACACTTGGTTTTAAAATGCATCTTGGGTGACCAGATCATAAGTAGACAGCTGAGATACATCACCATTTACTCCTGTGTCTCTAAGGTGTCCAGCTGACTACTTGTGTTCAGATTTCATTACTTCCTACGCCACTTCCACCAGAAGGTCAAAGGGCCCTGCCCTCAGTTATTGTGGCATCCTTGACGGGGACGTATCAGGACGCATCAGTGTGTACATTACAAAAGATAGGTGGTCAGGCGTTTCCCAGACCACCTCAACAAGTTGTTTGAGTCAACCTGCAATCCAATTGCACAAGATGCTTTGAAAACCAAGTGTAAACAGAGCCACAGAGAGCTAATTCCAGACAGCATGGACAACAAGACTGGGCAACACTTGTGGACATAACAGTCTTTATGCTGTTAGCCAGGCAAAAATATTTCAAAACACATTTATATTTAGAAGTAGGTGCGACTTATACTTTCTGACAGCAATAAGACATTAAGACATACAATTTAGAAAACTAGTCACACAGCCAACAAATGCTAATTGAAGACAGGTATTGTATCCTTGCTAGAAAACCATGTTAGGATACATTGAAGTTATTTATACATTTCCTTTCGTGTATTCACATGACATTTTTGACTTTCTTGAAGGAAGTACCAAGCAAAACCACATTTGTGATTCAAACCTGCAGCGCATTTCCAGGACTTTTGGATCAGCACTACTAAAGAGCCCTAAAGCAGGCAATGTCCATTAGTAAGCATAGGAAGCTAGCTGAATGTTCATTTACAACATAAGTAGTAACCGTCTTTTGCTGGGACACTTAGTTAAGATCACACTGGTTAAACCTTAAAACAATACAACAGCACCTTTGGATGTTTTTTTTCAAAAAAAGAGAAAAAAAAACTATTTTGCAAACTACAGATAATGCAAGACTAAACAATAGTGTTTTGTTTTGTTTATTTTTTTGGCTTGCCAGTCTAAACATTACAAAGCTGGTATTATCTTGATGTTTTCTTGGAGCTGTTGCTAAGTCAGTGTTCAATACTCACAGTAAATTGTTCAGTGAATTGTTCAGGAGCATTGGCACTGGTACGTCATAAATGATTTCACTGCAATTCTATACAAGTGAAACAGAAAATGGATGAATACTTCACTGATACAATACGGACTATCTCTGATACTGCTGTTTTATTTTGGAATTTGTTGGAGTTTGACTGTTATTACATAATACCCTATACCTATCTCAATTTATTAGGGTAAATTCGAGGTTTTCTGTGAAGAAAATGAAGATAAATTATGGCCAGACTTCTCGGATAGAGTATCGTATACTCTAGTATTTTGTAAAAAGACAGTTTTTGTTTACATCCCAGAATGAGGATGGATGTTCAACCTTTAAAATAGGTATTTTATATTAATCCCACCAGGTGTACAAATTAATACAATGTATTTATGAAATCCTTACTGAAGGAACAAGACTCTTCACCGGGGGGTGGGTTCCTGTTAATGTAACATTCATTACCTGACAGTCTGCCAAATGAAGTTTTAGCACCCACATTTATTGAGGTGGGGTGAAGTCCAGGTGCTTTTTGCACTACAGGAGTGTCCAGCTATGCCACCTGAAGGGGGGGGTCACAATCACCTACAAATGTCTTGAAGATTGACCAGTCAACTGGTTGGCGACCCGTGGCTTATATATTTGCAGCTCCAGACTTCCCCTGAATGAACGACTTTAAACTTCTCTCTCAGCATAGAGGGGAGAGCTTGAGAATCGACATAGACTGATAGCTCCCAGGACCAGGGCTGGTGCTCCCGTTTTATAAAGGTCACTCAAGCTGGCAGAAGCACAGAGATGTGGTGGGAATATTTGCTTATTGTTCCGTTTCCAAGAGGTTCTGAAATACTGCGGTCTAAAAGGTACCACAAAGGGCACAGATTATTTAATCGAATCAGTAATTTTCCATGCATTTTTTAAAATGCCTGTGGGTTCACTCCATGCTTGTCTGTCTGGTTATAATGTGACTTAATTTTGTGGAAAGAATCTTAATTGGCCACAGAGGGATAATCAGTGACTTGTTGAATAATTCTCTATGACTGCATCTTATCCGCCAGTCATAGATTGGGTGTCTTTTTCTATTCTGGCAATTTTCCTTTAAAAACATTTTTTCCTATCCATTTAATGACTCTCAAGACCTAAGATTTTGGTTTCGGCAATTAAGCTTGGCAATGCCAAGAAAGGTGTGCCTCCAAGGAAGACCTAAGATAGCTTCCATGCCAGAATAATTGTCATGGTACTGTAATTGAGGAACTCCCATGCTTCATAGATGTTATCATGATATGCTTCTTTAACCTACTGAGCACAGACTACTGCTGAAAAAATGAACCATACTCTACACCTGTCTAGAGTTATCCTTGCTGTGTTACGGACATGTCTGCGTTATGAACTCTCTCCCCTATTTTGTGCTGTCACACGCCGGCCTTCAGCTGGAAAGTCAGCCTTGTACGACAATCCCATTAAATGCACACATTTTCTGAAATCTGTACGCCTAATTTGAAAAAAAAAGAAGTAATATGACATGGTAAATATAATATGTTGCAAAGAAAGCAGATTTTGATAATATTCATTTAGTGCCGTGGTCTGTTTGAGGAGAATAACTGGGCTTTGTTCTTACTAACAAAGCGAGGTTCTTGCAGGAACATGCTTCTGCCCAGGGACAGACAAGCTTTCGAAGGACACACAATGAGAAATGTTAACTTGAGTGAAGTACATACAGACGGTCATGGTTGGTGTGAAGGCTGAGAACAGCGAGATCAAAAGAGAATCAAGCGACCGCAAAAAAGATTTATGATTTAGTATTTGTTGAACATTGCCCAACTGTCAGGTTTATGATCTGATCATTTTCTGTAATCTACAGATAAGTGAAGAGAACAGTCTTTTATTAGCTCCCCTAACCTCTGGCATGGTGTTGGCACAGCCCGCATCCAGGTAGGTGGTTACAGCAGGTGGCGCCAGCCAACTGACCGCCTTTCCTCTGTTGGCAGAACGCGAGCCCATGAGGTCGTCGATGCTGATCCTGCTCTTCCTGATTGGCGTCCAGGCTGCAGCGAACATGGGGGGGGAGGATCGGGCATGGGAGGAGTCCAGGCCCGAGAGCCTATCACAGAAAAGGGCCGCCCCCTGGGACGATACTGAGAGCCTCAGCCAGACAGACACTGCCTCCTCGGACTCAGCCCCTACCGTGGACCCCGAACTCTTCAACAGTAGGCAGCGGCACTCAGCTCGGGTGCTGTTCAGCACCCATCCTCCAGAGTCAGAGCCCGGAACCAGGGTGCGCAGGCATGCGGCGCCATCGCAGTCCCGCGGTGTTTACTCCGTGTGTGAAAGCGTCAGCACCTGGGTGGGCAATAAGACCAGGGCCACGGACATCTCAGGCAATGACGTCACGGTGCTGCCCAACGTCAACATCAACAACGTCATCAAGAAGCAGTACTTCTTCGAGACCATGTGCCGGGCTGCTAAGTCCGGTTCCTCAGGATGCCTGGGTGTGGATGCCCGCCACTGGAACTCCCACTGCACCAACACACACACGTTTGTCCGGGCGCTCACCTCCTTCAAAAACCTGGTGGCCTGGCGACTCATCCGCATTAATGTGGCTTGTGTCTGCGTGCTCAGCCGCAAGTCCTGGAAGCCCCCCCCCCAACAGGCAGTATGACGGACAGCAGAAGGCCATGCCAGCAATAATCCTCTGCCCAATGGCGATCTGTCACAATCCAAACCCTGATCTCACACTGTAAATTACTGGTTATTTTAAGTTATAAGGACCGCATATCATATTTATAGTTTATACAGTCAAAAAGTATATATAAGAATTCATGCGTTCATTGTTGTGTTGCTGTTGATTTTGTTATTTATTAAACGCTTCCTATATATGCAGATGCCGGTAAAGCCTTATTTTCCAACACAAAAGGACAATCACTTATGTCCCATCAAGTAAATGGCAGTCTGGCTTCATGACAGGGACAGGGCATACCAAAGCTCTTTGCGTTGGAGGGTACTCCTTCTCCACCTTACGTATTTTTCTTAAGTGTGCATTGCTGTACACTGTTTCATGAATTTTTTCATTGCATTCCCAGTACTTCAGCTGATTCGTTTACTTGTGGATTTAGATTCTTCTCCCACTTTGCTCAGCCAGTGTAAGCTCCACCCCACAACAGGATGATTCCTTGAGGCTTAAGCTGATGACTAAAGTTGATTGCGGACCAAATGTACCACTGGAGGGCTTGGTAATCCGGTCCTGTGCCTGGTATGACATCAGGTAAGTGCAAATAAGGAGCCCAGAGTCTGGTATTGGAGGAGTAAGGAAACCACTGGCGATTTCATAATTGTAACAGTGTAGTCGTATCAATGGTGTCTGTGAGGCCATGGCAAAGGCGGCTGTTTCCTTTGTTTTCATCCAACAATGTAAACTGTGTGGTCACTGATGCAGAGCCACAAATACTGCACGAGTCAAGTGCCAGACTGGAAACGAAAAGCAAACTCACACTACCGTAAATGAAGGGTCATAGTCAAGCATTTACGTTTAAAGTCGCACTTCTGTAATTCCTACTTCCCATCAACAGCACTTAGAAAACACAGTTATAGAGGAACACTGGTTATCCACAACCTAAAGTGGAAAGAGTGCTACAGAAATATCCATCAGGCTCTTTATAAAAGCATGCTCTTCAGCTACTCACTTTTCAGATTCTGGTTGTGCACCTCCGTCAGGAAACATAGAGCCAGACGGTGCTGCTCCATGCTGCTGAGAGGTGCTGAACTCTTTTTATCACTGTTGGGCCATTGTCAATGGCTGCCCACCGTAGAACGGGACCACGCTTTAGGCACCAAGGAGGCAAGCAGTAGAACAGGAGAAACATCAAATGTCAAAGCCCACTCCTGGGTAAAGAGGTCAGGAGAAACATCTGGCAAACAGAGCCATGTGTTGTTGAGATCATGGGACACAGACTCAGCCAATTCATTACTCAGTGCCCCATCGTCAGATGTTTACGTAGAGTGATTGGACGGCTTTCAGGCAGACAGGCACCTTTTCATGAATTGACCAATAAGGTTTGCAGCTCCAAAGTGATTCTGAAAACACTGAAAGGGAAATGCCCTCCAGGGAAAAACTATTTAAGGTCTTTTGTGTACTTTTCAATATTCATGTATTCTTAATGAAAATCACTGGACATTCGCTGCGATACAATAGACTGCCACCAGTCCAATCCATGGACTTAAATCACATGTTACTTCTCTCATTTTGGATTTGGACTACATCAATGCAACATTTTGGGGTAAAGTCTAGGGTTAGAAATTACAGTACTGCTATTTAATAAATTTTGTAATGTGTGTGTGATTCATTGGAATTATTGTGCGTTGTTCTTTAGAGTATTTAAAAGCCTTCACCTGTAATACAACAGCCTTTCAATGCATCCTGTAAGTTTTCTACTGATTTATCATAAAGATCACTGATATTATATTTCATATTGTACCACATTACATGATGCTACATTATGCTCTATCTTGCACTACCACTTCTGGGTAGTGGCAAGTAAGTTACATCAATGGAACTAAGGAAACAGTTCAGCACAGGGAGTTCCTGTAACAATGTGTGTGTGTGTGTGTGTGGGAGGGGGGGGGCAGCACCTGGAAACGACCCACACCGCATAATAAAACCCACATACATAAAATCACATGTAATCTTAAAGCCCAAATGCCCTTTACCTTTTATACCTTTTATACGAAAGTCAAGCTAAATTTCAAGGCAGCAGATGGCGACTTAGCGGCACCCAGAATATTTGACGTGGCAGTTCCGCTCGCACTCAAGCCGTGATGCACAGCAGGAGCAGATCAACCCCACAGATTTCCTCTCGTCTAAACCGGATACCAAGTTATTCTGTTAAAATATACCGTTAAAAGAAGTCATGGAAGCACTTCACAATTAATGCAGGCTAGGGGGGCACATTTGAATACTAAAGAAAATATGTTTTGTTCTTTAAAAAAGCCCTGGAAATGAATTTGACCTGTGGTTAATGCCATTAGGTATATGTGCTTAGTAAATCAGCACTGTGCAAGTGCATGAGTTTGTGTGTGTGTGTGTTCTTCTTTTGTTGAATACAAATAAATACAAGGAAATTATTTTCTGGATGTGAGAGACTCATGAACACCAGTGGTCTTCACTGCCCTCTAGGTCCCCTTGGACAGAAATGTTAGAAGAGCCATACATTTAAAGCAGAAAGCTAAAGGAATCTTCCTAGCTGCCTTCCGGGTAGAAATGCAAACACACTCCTCAACAATGAAGTGAAACCACAGGCACACTACCCCGCAATATTATAGAATGAATATCTTTTGAGTGTGGGAAGACTGAAAGAGCCACAAATACCACAGCAATACTGGTAAGAAAGGGGTGTGACATCCATACATGCATTAACAAGCAATCGTTTTGTGAATAGAAGTAATCATCAATTTTTTGTGACGCTGTCTTAGAACATCCCACACACTCAGCTGCAGCAGAAATTCCATCCTGGGGTTCTTACGTTTGAAAGGTGACACGTGCTGAAAAATCTGTTGTTTTTTTTTTCGTCTTTTTTTTTTTTTTTTTTTTTTTACAGATCCCTGGAGCAGACACAGGCGAAGTTCTACGTGTCTCAACTCACACTTTTTTGTTGTCACTTGTTTAACCTACAGAACAGGAAAAAAAGTGCCAATAGAGTCATAACCCGCCCCTGTAATCAAGATATTCCTGAATTTCTAAAGCATGAATGATCACTTTAGACTGCAATAAAACTTGCATACAAAACGTTTTACATGTAATTCATCATACACAATTGAAACTATACTATGTGATCCTGTCTTGATGTTTCGATTTACAGCTGTGATCTGAGACTGAAAGCTGGTTATACAGATTATATATTGTTATATATCTTATGTTTCATGCATGGAATTCTGGGAGAGTGGGCATCCCCCTCTTAGATGCACGTTTTACTCATGTTATAGCTGGGATTGCTTAGCCAGCTTCTCCATGTACACATAAACATACATATACATACACAACTGTACATATTATCTTCCTTAAATGGCACTTTACATAGAAGTGAATTTTCTAATAGCTGTTGATTACTAATTACTAATTCACTTATGAAGCAGATTACTGGGAGTCACCTGCGCATACAAACTCCGTGCATACTACACACACTGAATTGATTTCTTTTTCGTGTGTGTTACTTTTGGAGGCTTAAATTAATTTTGAAGAAAGAGTTGAATCACAACAATATATTTTTTTTCTTTCTTTACACGTGAAGTCTAATCTCACAGAGTTATAGATCACTGGTGTTTGCTCAGACCCAACACTTAATTTCTTTATTAAAAGAAAAATTTTATAAGGAAATGATGTGCAAATTCAAATACAGATTCTATATCTTGCATGACAGATACAGTTCAGCATCTGAAAACTTTATTTTTAGTAAATCCTGCCACCTAGCGTTCCTTTTAAAAAACGCATTTTTTATTGTTAACTAGCTGAAACTGGGAAATTAAAGAAATTTAATAAAAATGACAATCATTTAAAAATCACCCTTCCAATCTATATAAAACACCATAACACTGGAGACAACACCAAAAAATGTCCATACTACTTAACAAAACGATCAAAATGAAAAGGAAAAAAGGAATGCAGAGATCAAAAGCAATATTAATATATGGCTACCATGTACCGTCCAAGCCCAAAAGGTGGTGATAATGGGGGGTGATATTTCATACTCTGCGTGTGCATCTATATGTGTGAAATATTACTTGTAAGGTCATTGTGAACCATGGGCAGAGGGCTGGCTTCTCACGCTGCGGTCACGTGGGGGGGTAATTTCATCCACTGGCACCAGACTCACTTGCAGGCAGCATCTGTTCTCTGTCCTCCAAGGGAGAAAAGAAAAAAAAAACTTTATTCCTTTGTTCCAGGAACAAACTGGTGACAGGGCCACACCTCCACAGCTGAGCCAGACCCCGGGGTGACAGGAACTGCCCAAGCCGGGTAAAGTGTTTGTTCAGCCATCTGAGATGCTGAGCTTCCAACTGAACCAATAAATTCTGGATTCCAAGCTTGTGTGATTCCCTCCTGTACAAAACATGCCACATGCAGGACTGTTTTAAAAGCTACCGATCATGAAACAGTTGTATTACAACATGAGGCTGACATCATGGTCGCCATCATCATCATCATCATCATCATCATCACGTAAGTAAATTATGACTGGGCCACTCCATATCTTGTGGATCACAAGTTTCCAGGTCTAATGATTCTCTGTCACCATGAGATGTGACCCCTCCAAAGGTACAAATGACAAACATCAAACACATTCCTCAATCAGTTTCCTGCAGTAAAGAATGAAGAACAGGCCCTTTGTGGATAGACTGCCTTCTTTTTAGAGATTGTGTCCCAATTTTCCTTCCCATGTTCCGGAATCAATGTCACAGATGTCATAATAGCAGCGCAATGAGAACTCCATGGTCTTCTGCCCAGAAAATGAATACAAAAGAACAGGTGGAACAGCAGATCAGTGATTATATGTTTACATGTAACGATAAAAATTTATTTCAATTCAATTATGGACAAAAGACAGGACATCATGATTACTGATTTTCTTTAACACCAAAAATCATTTCTGGCTGAAAATCTCATTTGCATGCCTATTTTAAACCAGCATAAATAGTTCTCTAATGGGAAGCATATAACTTGTGGAACACATCATTTACATTTGGAATGAGGACAGGACAGTTAGAAAACTGTACCGACAGAACAACTGTCATGCACACTCATAGAAGACATTACAAATACACCTTGTTAACTAAATATGGGTCAGATTTGTTTCAAGGGCAGTATTAAAGAGAAAATGATC
Organism: Stomatorhinus walkeri; assembly: GCA_026784285.1. NCBI lineage: Eukaryota > Metazoa > Chordata > Actinopteri > Osteoglossiformes > Mormyridae > Stomatorhinus > Stomatorhinus walkeri. Next base: position 25,190,091 of record JAODUD010000127.1, read on the forward strand.
TATGATAAACCTTTCCTGCCATATTGCTCTTATTGTGGATATGGAACATAAAGCAATGATTAAAGCAACATGGTGTTTTTGCCTTCAACAACAGGGTACCAGCATCTTTTGCAGTTTGTTCTCAGACTGTGGGATTCTCTCTGCGAAGGCTTGAGAAACAAACTTTCCCACAATACACAAACCCATTAAATTTCAACAGACGACAGTGGAATCAGACACCGTGCCAACAATGAAATGTTATACCAGCACACTTGCCCTGGACAGGATCCGCAGTGGCCTATGGAGCAGTGGTGAGTCCTTGCAAGTCTTGGAAACTCAGTAGAAGGACAAAAACAGGCCCTTATATCAATGCACTCACGCGATTGTCTGGACATCACAATCCAACAGCAAGGGACAAAAAGAGCAAACTCTGCTTATTTCTATTGTGTCATGTTTTTATTTATTTAATGTAGTAAGTAACCATGACATCTCTAATTGTATACTGTGGTGGTACGTGCTATGTATATAAATACATGTGCATGTTTGCATTTGAACATGTCCTTGATTTTGCATTGGTTTCACTCTTGTTAATTAGTATGGTTTTAATGTACATGTCTAATTCTGTGCCTGAGGTCTACAGAGCTGCCTGGTGGGTTTGTTATTGCTTTAATCTGACAGATCTTCATTTCAAATAGGGTCTGGCTTCTATAATCTTGTAAAGGTTAAACTTGATTACTTGATTTTATAAAATCATTAATCAAAATCTGCCTTCTCGATTATTTGCTAATATGGTGGAAGGAAGACGGTTTGTCACTACAGCAGGGCTATTCGAATCACGGTCCACAAGGGCTGAGACCTGCTAATTTTCCAGCCTTCTTGTGAGCCAGGTATGAAGCCTCAGGCCAATAATAATCAGTAATTATTAAATTAACTGAAAATAAGGCCTGGATTTGAGGTCCAGATTTGAAGAGCCCTGCACTACAGAATCTCTCAGCCAACCATGGATTTGAGTTACACATGCTTTGGCAATCTGAGTCAACCATGTTAAACTATTAAAATATTAAACAATTAAGTAATAAAAGACTTTAGACCATCTGCCGAATAAGCATATATATATATATATGCTTGCGTGCGTGTGTGTGAGGTTGAGTGTGTGCGCGTGTGTGCGTGTGTGTGTAGTGGTACTACACAACTCGAACTTAATCCACTCAGAACTCGGGTTAGAATCCTAAAGTTCGAGTCCTGATCGAATTTTTAGACCGCGTCTCAGTTTGTTTTCCTAGTCTGGTCATTAAGTTGTAATGTTCTGCCTGTTCTCAATTAAGCCCTGTGCTTCCCGATCGCAGTCCAGGCCAGTCCCTGCTTGGCAGATCGTGACAACCCCAAGTCATGCCCCAACATTAGACTATGCCATGCCGTCCAATGTTTATTTTTAGTATTACTCTGTATTCGTTTATTTGTTCGTAAATCGTAAACTTTTAGGGTGTAACATTTGTACTAATTTTTCAAATTTGTACGCACTATTGCGTAACTTTTTGGTGGTCAAAATGATATAATGTGTATTACCTAATACAGTATTTTCAATTTAAAAAGCACTATCACCAACAAATGATACTATCTCTGGGAATGCGAGGCTGAGACTAAAGCGTTACCCTTTCCGCTGAGAGATGTGCCGCGTGACTCATTTCCCCGCGCTTACAAGTTATCTTACGAAAGGGACCAGGTCCAAAATAATCTAAATGTGTAAGGCAGGAAAAATGTAAGCCACAAATGCTGTTGATGTCGTATATTTATTTTTCAATGGGTATGCATGTATGATGTCAAAATACATGAGAACCTCGCACACCAGCCCAGCTTGCCAATATAAGTAGGCCTACACGTGGAAACTACCAGATCATTCAAACGTTTTATTCCAGGGATATGGTAAAGCACTTTAAGACAATGTAATGCTATAAAAAACGTCATACAAATAAACTGAATGAAATTTAGAACAGAAATCACTTAAGTTTTCACCGTGCGATTAAACTGACTGCAAGTTGTAGAAATATATAACAGTCAGTAGATGGCGACAAAGCAACCTTAATCTGTTTGTTCTATTTGATTTGCATATATTTATAATCTCTCAAGTACGCTACAAGCACGCAGACAGCCAGAAAAAAGACGAAATATTTAACCGCGCCAGCGTCTTCAAAATCGTATTTATTTAGAGTTGCCGGACACCCTACGAAATTTATTTTGGTCAACAAGTCTGAAGTACACACGCAATGCACACCTATAAAACCGAAACTTAAAAAAAAACTTTTTACTGGTTATGTTTGACTGCCATTTTTTTTACTTTATTGGATAATAATTAAAAAAAACTTGATGTTATAGTTTAGCATAATTCAATCAATCAGTTCCAAGTTGCTTTAAAAAGCAAAAAAAAAAAACAAGACAAAAGCAGTCCCAGAGACGGGATATGATGGAATCAGATGAACATGGTGACACATGGGAACATAACGTCAGGATGTGTCAGGATTTCGATGAGGCCGTCGTAGCAGTCTATTTCTTACCTTAAAAACAACAATGTCTATCACACTATATATTTATGCCTAAGTGCACCTCTTAAATGTGACCCAGTTCGTGCCCGACTGCCACAATGGACCAGAATGGTGACGCGTTTGACAAATTAAGCTGAGCTCTCTGTGAGGCTGATATTGTCTTCAGCCTACAGAGGAAAACCAGCAGTTCCCTTCAGTGGGATGGTGGTCCATGAATCACCTACTGTGAAATAATCAAAACAATAAAAGGCTGCAAAACACAGGTCACCCTATATAAATGCAGAAAAAAACATATTTGTCCCACTTGGTGTAACCCATATATACTGTACGCCTCTAAATAAACCTTTTTTATCATTTTCAAAGCAGTGTGAAACAATTAACATGGTAAACCATGTTTTTATCTCTGTGAATTCTTTTACAGGTCATTCTTGAGTCAGGATAAGGCAACATGAAACCAGGACCACAATGAAAAGCTGGACTACAGGGCAGGACAGGCCATGGTGGACTGAGTGGTGTTTAACCAAGACTCCACCCTACCGTAGCCTCAGACTTTCAGAAATGGGGATCTGGAGGTTCCTCAGCAATGGCAGTAAATCCAGAAGAACGTTCTCTAAATCAGTACCCCCCCAAAGGGACACTTGCTAGCTCCCACCTCACAAACCAAAATGATCATATAACTTCAGATAGCTGACATCACCAGAAACTTGGCATTCCAGCAGAACATAAATTCTAAGATTTCTAGAGCCTTGTGGCATTACACACTTCAAAAGCTTGCCGTTAAAACTGAGTCCCTTTAAAAGGCTGGTTAGTTTTATTGTCAGTGTGAAAACCAAGGTCTGACTGTAGAAATGTTCTAATATATACAGGATAGCTGTTCTTATAGCCTCCTGTGCTCCCTTACTGTATTTAGCAACAAAAACAGTCACCATTTCGTACTGGGAGCAGAATGGAACTCTTTATTCAACTCTGTAGCTCTGGTGTTAGTGAAGCAACTAAGATTGTGGTTTTTCACATTCTGTTTTGCTGTCAATGACTTCATTGTGTACAGTAATATCTGAGATTCCTTGGTTGCGTTACGTAGTTTGCTGCTTATCGTAAGTGTTTCTAAAGGAGACTGTTGAGGGCAGTAGCCGTGCTAAAACATCATGGCTAAGCACAAATATTTTTATTTTATTTCAAGGCGAGTTAGCCTTGAAATACAGATAATCTCATGCAAGTAGGGGTATAGCAGGCTTGATACTAGTTTATCTGAGATTTGTGACTTCATTACCCAAGTTAAGTTGTTAAATTTAATCGTATGTTTAAGTTTATTGATTCTCCTGCCTTCCCTGTCATCTAGCCATTATACTGCTCTATATTTACATTTATTTTACATTTACACATGTACTGCATATATGCACATTATTCTTCACATTATGTATGCAATAGTGACATGTTATGCTAACAAAAAACACTTACATCTGACATATAATCAATAATATTGACGCACAAAAGCATGGACTGGCTCTTCATATCTCTAGGATATTATTGTGAAATCATGTTTTTTTTAACACACACCACGGGAAGACTGGAAGAGAAACAATGAAAATCTCAAGTATTGTTGTAACACATTTGACATGTGAAAATGCTGTGTGAAAATGGTTTTTCATCCAAGTCAAAATTCAAATTCACGATTCAGATTCGTTATATCAGGGGCAAAGCCAGACCTGTTATAAGGGGTTGGCCAGCATGAATATTACTAGGGTGGCAATGGATTGAAGCACAAACTCAGCGTCATCAGATAAAATGATAATGCGGGGAAAATGACAAGTATCACACTACGCATAATAGAATGAACAAATATGGGTTTTATTGCTCAACGCCACAAAAAGAGAAAATAGTATATGTACATGCATGTGTTATCTAATATCCTTCAGTTTCCTCCAGATGGTGTGTCACATATCTAATACAGCTTGAATAAAGACTCAGTAGAGAAAACAGAAATTGGTAACTCATTACATTAACTGCACATTCATAATGCATTCATAGAACATTCATAAACAGCATGTAAGTATACCTTAACATCCTAACGTAGCTTAACAGCTTTAATATACATTAATAGTGAACATCATATGATAATAATAAACATTATAAATGTATAATAGTATAGTGTTTATTATAAATATGTGAAGCAGTATGTTATTTAGCTAATAAATCTTCTTGCTACGTTCCTACCTGTGATTATTAACACCCGACTCAAATAACTTAACACTGCTCATGTTTTCATCATACCAATCAAATTTGCACATAAAGAATTAATTCTTCCAACACCTGAGTCCCCATCGTTCTGGTTCTGAATGAGTTTGGCAGCTCTAACTGGTGTTCCTCCATCCTGGGTTTTTGTGTCACTATGACATCAATAGGAATACCAATGAAGCAGGTTTTATAAGAGGGCAGTACTGTCTGTGATGATGAGGAGAATAACTCTGTATCTGGAAAGGATAATACCGAGGTTTCAAAGGGTGCGATATAGCCATGCGGGATAACATTTGAACTGAAGGGTGATGCAACGATGTTATGCAGTGTATAATTCCTGAATAGACAAATGTAGGTGTGACTATCGGAAAAACTGATGGGCAACCATGTCATTCAGGGGATTCATTAAGATGCCTAACATCCTTTGAGTTCCTTAGGTAGGCAGGATGTATCTGTTCAAAAGTCTAGAGATGCTTCAGAACTGCACGACTATGAAAACAAAGTTGCCCTTTTCCATTAAAATCCACAGAGAGTCCTTTTTGTTGTCTTATTAGAGAAACATAACCAGTTTAAAAATAACCAGATTACACAGCAAGCATACAGTACAATGAGCAACAAACACTGACATATGGCGGTCGTATATGGCTCCAGTTGTCACAGAGATGGCAGTATGTTAGCCCAAATTTATTTTACTGGTGACATTCACACTCTCGGTATGGGGAGTATGACCACTATGAATGTTCCTGCGAAGTACGTAAACATTGCTATATATACACTGTTCAGGAGCTTCTGCCACACTCCTTTTTTTGAATAGATGAAACTAGCTTGTTGTTTATATAATGTCTGACATTTATTTCACTGTTAAACTTAAATTCCATGATTTCACACATGAACATATATGTAAACATGTATATATTATAGTATTGTAGTGGACTGGCAACCCGCCCAGGGTGTACCCTGCCTGGCGCACGATGATGCTGGGATTGGCTCCAGCTTCCCCACGACCCTGATGGATAAAGCGATATAGATATCGGATGGATGGATGGATATATTATTGTATATAATTAATATAAATTCCTATAAATAAATGTAAACATATACTTTTATAATGTAACCGATTTCTGTGTTTGACTTTTGGTGTCTACAATGCAGTAATACAGTGATTATTTACCTCACTCATCAGTTGCACATTCTATCACATGTAGAAAACTTGTCAATCAGAGGTGGAGATTTCAGGATTTTGTTTCAACCAACTACTCAACTGGTCAAAATCCTGGTCTGGATTTGTACTGAAATCTCCACCTCCACCACAACTTTTTCCTGAGAATCATGGATAGACGCCTTCTATTGCCCACAGACTCCATGTGATGGCCTATGCACAGAAAAGGAATAAATACGAGTTACCCTTAGTTAGAGGTTATGGCTGGCTGTTTGAACTTTGACAGGAGAAGCAGCGGAGAGCACGTGACATGACCTGTGACAGCTGACATTTACACGGGTGCTGTCACCGGAGCCGTACTTAACCGAACATTATATAGCCTACACACACATTTAATCCATAGTGATGTGTATAGCAATAACATACTAGATTATACTGCAGGCTATAGCTCGATATTCTACAAGCAGCATTCACTTTCAGCGAAAATAAACTGCATATTTTAAAATGCAGCATATTTTAAGACAAATAATAATAATAATAATAATAATAATAATAATAATAATATTTTCCAGACAAGCATGTCGGACAATATGTACTTCTGAAAACTGATTGACATATAACAGCTTTTTTCATCAGGTAGACTAATATAAGCGGTCCCTATACGGGCGCCATCTTCTGACGGGGCGCCGACATTGCAATCTGGAGGGTAGGGCGCCCGCAATGAAGCTTGTCACTTGGTCTTCTACCAAAACTGGCTTTATGTTTATTGATGCACCTATTCATCATTCAAGGGAATCCCCGGGAATTCCCAGACAAGAAGCGGATAGGTTAGAGACCTATAAAGAATAGGATGCATTTTTGTCGTGATGGGTTAATTGGAACTTCATTAAGATTCTGGACTAATTTCCGCAATACGGAACTTGAAAGCCTTCGATTTTAATTAGGCGCCCTCTTAGATCTGCCCCCCCGCCCCAGTGCAGCTGTCCCCACAAATCTATCATTCTTGGCGTCCTGCTTATTCTCAGCTCTGCGCCTCAGTAATTGCTCAGTCTGCAGATTCTTCTTTTCTCACAATGTCACAGCATTGCACCGAATCGCTTGTCGGATTCACTAACCGTGTAATTATTATATGTACAATGAAAGTTATTAGGAAATCAAATAAAAACCCAGAACACTATTCAATACAATGCAGAAATATCAGATTAATTTCCTTCCATTTTGGGGAAAATGTATGCACTTATATTTGAGTATTTTATTTACATATATAGGGTCATTTTCCATTTACTTAATAGCATGTTTTAGAACGTGTTTTATAACGTGTTTGAAAACGCTTTCAAAAAAGGTCAGCATGATGTAGTAGTTTACTAATCAGTAAATTATTAATTTATTAATAGCAAAAACCATAGTTACTACGCGTTCAACTGAAACCCACTTCATTTTCACCTGCATAAGAAACCCATCCATTTTATTTCCATTAATTTTCTTTAACTGCTTCTGTGAAGGTTGCAGACAGAATATATAGTGCAATGATCAATTATATATATTATATACCGCCCCGACAAACGAACGACATAACTAATATGTAATATTGTAAGAGCTGCCAAACGTGTTGTAATACAGCGTGTTGAATGTGACAGGCGTGTGTACCGCCTGTCCGAAACCCCCCCATGGCTCCCCACATATTATATGGGGCGGTCTGGAAAGAAGCGTAAAGAAGCGGTTTCATTTGCAGACGCTGACAGTGCGCGCTGGTCTGCTGCTCGCAAGCGGAGTGAATTCGGATCGCAAAAGCCGAAGGACGTACTGTCAGAGTGAAACTCAGCCAATATGAGCAAAGTTCAAGGCGCGATGAAGTGTGTGAAATACCTGCTGTACATATTCAACTTTATATTCTGGGTAAGTAATACACAAAAGCCTTAAGATCAGTATGTGTAAATACTGAATGCGTCAATTAGATGATCTGCCACTAATTTCCCGCAACCTGCAAGTACCTCTAGACATTGAGGGGAAAGGATGAGTATCATAGAGATCAAGTGCGTTTCATATGATACTGAAAGCTGAAATGTCTTTTAGGTCTACTTCATTTGCCAGAGTATATTGTTTTTAAGGATATTATTATTTGTTATTATTGTTATCGTTGTTGTTAATGAAGTCTGTCAGCATTCTGATAATCAGACCAGTGTCAGCATTAACAACGCAAGCGTTTGGGTTGATTTGGTTACAACCAACTCATATAGAAGTGATGCTCTTTATGGATCGACCAGACTACGGCTAAGTTTCAGGCTGACATTATAAGTAAATATATTTCAGAGAAACTCAATATACAGTGGTCTAAAAAAGCAGAACGATACATAGGGGATAGCAGTAAAGAACAATAATGAAGCTTCTTACTTGCGGCCTGTTATTAATAAACAATAGTCACGTTCAGTACCGATTCATAAATAGGCCTACATAATGAACATATCCGTGACGCAGAGTCTCACAGAAATTATAACGAATGGGCGTTCAGTTACTTACAAATCGTGAGTACGGTGAGTTCATAAATTTAGACTCCATATAACTGTAAGCTAGATTAATTGGACCACCATATTAACTCAAATGAAACTCGAAGCACTTTTCCGCTCTGACTGATTTGATAGTAAAATATTTTATTAAACTTGCGGGAAAACCGGAATATGACTGGTCCGTTTTCTTGTGTTTATTATTTACATGCCTGTCATTTTTGGCCAAATGAGGCGCGTTCGTCCCCTGCCCATGTAACATAGCTGAATTAAAGGTGCCTAAAGGAACCTTTGCACCCAGAGCCATTGGTCACCTAAATGCAAATTAGCCTACCAAATAAAGTGCTTGTGTACATTCTCTTAAATTGCGTGTGCTAGCGACCATTTAAGAGGGGTTAACAAAAACGGGGCATTGAACCACCTTTTATCCAGACTTTACACACAATTAAGCAGTTCCATTGGCTACTCCACCATTCACGCCCACAAAGTGCCGAATTTCTAATGTGTATTTGACTTTTACTTCTAGGATTGTTCTTTCATTACACCAGAAGCTTTAATTAATTTTTAATCACTGAATATTTATCAGTTTGCATGAAGACTGCCAACTGAGCTTTGATTCAGGCATTACACATTTAAAAGGGACCCCCCCCCCCCACACACACACACACACACACACACACACCACCAGCACCACATTAGGATTGCTGGAAAATACTGCTGTTTTCTGCAGCTGTCATTCATAGTGGGACTTTTCCTTTCATTTTATGACAGAACTCTATATTATACAGTGTAGTTTTCCACTCACGCCACTCAGAGGGGTGTGGATGTTAGTAGGGCAGACTGTGGCTTCCAAAAAAGACAGGCAGAAAGAGAAAAGAAATATGAGAGACACAATGACAAAATTACATCATTAAAATGTATCCAATGTTATTTTCAGAAGTTCAAGATCAAATTTTTAGGCCTTTGTTGATGTATACAGCTCTAACAATTTAGGTTAATTACTTTGTGTAAAGTATAACAGCAGTTTTCCGCTTGGGACTTTTAGTAGCATGCCTTAACCACTGCGTGACATGATGCTAAATTGTTTTACCATTACTTCTCAAGAGACCACATTTCTAAATGCCTGTCTATAAATTCTTGAATCCATTTGAAACATTTTCCATCTCATTTTCACCTTTTTATATGACATGCCATCTCATTAACGCAGATGCCTGACTAGCACAGCCCAGCGAGGCTCGGCAAGGTCACGGCAACAGGCTCGCAAAAAGGAAAATCAGCAAGTGTGGGATAAAAATGCAGAAGAGAGTGATGTGTGGACAGATAGGTGAGGACTGCGAGGGAAACAGTAGGAGAGAAGCTGGGTCCACGTGGGGCTCATAGTGTGAGAGAAGCAGGACCGTCATTAATCAGACAGGCAAAGCAATTTGTCTTCTTTACTCTACACAGTCATTGCTTGAAGTTCGCAGCTACTCACCAGTATAGCAGTGCTAGCACCGTTGTTTGGCTTGGCTTCAGGAAGGAGGATGCATGAAGTAGCTCCAACAAAAGGGTTTATTAACAAACTGAACAGATCACAAAGGGGAAACTAGAAAATAAAAGGGCCGATGGGTCAAAACGGGTAAAATTAACACTAAATCAATTGCAAAATAAAAACACAAACATTGGAACTACAGTTAGACTGGGACCACTAAAGCACAGAAGAGTTGGAGCACAGAGAAGAGCACAGCTACAAGCACCAGAACAACTACAAGCTACAAACTCCAGAAATACATAAAACTACAGATTACAAGTGCAATGACTGACTCATATATGGAGGGAGTGCAGGCACTTAAATCAAGATGGATAACAATGTATAACTTGGGGCAGAATAACAGAATCAACCAAGCAGTACAGCCATGGGACAACAAAAAACAGGTGGAATAAATTACAATTAACAAATACTCGGAAAAGACTAGGAGCAAAAGTACAAGCAGAACATAAAAACAGGGGTAAGCCTAAACAGGGGCAGGAAGATAAACCATAACAGACACTGAGGCAGGGGTGTCAAACTCCAGTCCCGGGGGGCCGGAGCCCTGCACAGTTTTTGGTTCACTCTTGTTTAACACACCTGATTGAACTCCGCGTGCTAATTACAACAAGGCTCTTGAGCTGAATCATTTGTGGTAGGACAGGAAAGAATTAAGCTACACAGGGCTCCGAGCTCCCCAGGACTGGAGTTTGACACCCCTGCACTAAGGAAAACAGAAAATCAATGAATTTTAAATAATAGATGAGGCTGGTCTCTGGTCAGCTTTAACCAGAAGAGTGGAGAAGTTGAACGTCTGTACCACACACTGATCCCATTGAGCTATGGGCAGCTCAACAAGACAGAGTCTATCTTACAAGACAGAGAGGAGGGAGCAGGGTGACCAGCGCCACCTGTGGGCTAAAAGAGGACAAGACATATAGGACAGGGTCAGATGGGCAATACTCCTGACAGTTTTTCTCTTATGAGTACTGGCAGCTATCAATATCTGCTAGTACTGAATAAAAAGAGCAGTACTAGCACTGGTATTTCCCCACTACAAGCACTGTTCACAGTCCTCCCAGCTCCCAGACACTTTTTGCAAGTCTTAATCAGCACTAAAAAAACAGGGATGAATGGGAAAGAAACCAGAAATCAGGAGTGCCACACAGGTGGAAGGATCTGAGCCTCTCAAGTGCGGGATGTGACCTTGTATACATCTGCCGTGATTGTCTTCCCTTCTGTGGAAAGCACTCACTGGATTGTGCTCTATCCCTGCCAGCCATTGTTTGAAAAGTTTCAGCTGACCTAGTTTCCATCTTGCTGTAAACAGAATGTTAAGAAACAAACCCCCAAGGTTCCAGGGCCGGTCCTTTTCAGTCTGGTTTAAATCCAAATGCCATTTCAATCTTTTACTAGGTAAATTAATGTGTAGATACTGCACACAACCAATAAATGGCTTTTTATCTCAAAGTAAAATGCCTGAATTGCCTTTATCAAAGTAGAGTCTAGAACAAAATGATCATTGTCATTCTTGTACTCCCATGATATGCCCGTTTCTGTGCTTATACTGGAAACAGGGAATGTTCTGTAAGGGACAACATGTGGAGGCAATATCAGATCGATGTTGTCGTAAAAAAAGCTGGCGTGAAGCTCAAGATGACACGCAGTACTGATCATGTGATCTTCTTTTGATGCATGCTGATGATGGGTAATCCTCAGCGTCCTTCAAGCTGCAGCATTTGTCAGCTGAGAATAGACCCCAGACTCCCTATATATGCATGCAATGGCTCAGGAGTGATGCGTTAGAAGACTGTTGGATCGATTCCCAGTGATGTCAACTGTTGTTGCAAGGTTGAGCATGATATTGATTATAAATTAAACCAGCAAATTGGAAATATGCAGGGATATGCAGGGCTTTCTTTGTATTTCGATTTTTTTGTGAGGATAAAATGGCGTGTCTTTTGGTAACCCGGGTGTCACCAACATATATGCTTTCACCTATGATGAGTACGTTTGTGGGGAAGTGTGGTTCTTGGACAGTGGTGCCCATTGAGTGCTGTGGGGTGTTTAAGATGTAATGGGAACTGCAAGGTAGAAATGGGGGCCTTAGACACACTGGCAGTAGCCTCAGTCTTTCTCTTCCTGTCACTGCACTTCCTTCAGGCACTGCCACACGTTTGCATTTCAGTGCAGGCCGTCCGTTTTCCAGCTCTGTCTTCCATCTCTCACTCGCACTCTCTTTCTGTCAGGTTCCTCAGTTGGAGCACCTTCTTCTTGGCTCTGCCACTTAGATTCTAAAGCACACTTAGAACCCTTCGTTTCTTCCTCTGTTGCAGTAAGTTAGCAGTAAGCACATCAGGAGTATCAACTCAGGGAACTTGTTTAGTTTCAGGCGGCACAAAGTCAAATCTTTAAAGGATGGTAGCAGTAGCACGTCGCTGCATTTGCAGCATCGCAAATTGTGCCAAACTTGTTTGTCGTGTTGTCCTGCGACTCCCCTGCTGGAACATTATAGAACATTCACTGTGCCCCCCCCCCAGGCATCAGCTGAGAAGGGGCTGACCTGTGAACTTTCTTCAGGGATGTAGGAATGCACAGGGACAGTGGGTGATCTTACGAGTGCATGAAAAGTGGCAGTTAATTGCTGGAGACTGTTTCTGAGGTGACAGTGAAATACCAGTAAAGCAGAAAGAATCAGGTAACTCTACACTTGGGGAGTTTTTCTATACTGTGGCTTTAGTGGTAAGTAGGGTAGCCTCACACCTCCAGGGTCGGGGGTTTGCATACTCTTGTGCTGGAATTGGTGGTGCATAATAGCTGTGTCCTGCGACAGACTGCCATCCTGCCCAGGGTGTCCCCTGCCTTCTGCCCTCTGATTCCTGGGACAGACTCCAGGCTCACTGCGACTCTGTAAATGGTTCTGGAAGATAGATGGATGGATGGATGGTTTTTCCTAGAGATCTATGTTATGCTGCACACATCTCACCACAACAGACCATTTGGTCCTTGTCAAAGTCACCCAGATCTTTATCCCTGCACATTTCTTCTGCATCGATCACGAGTACAAAATGTTAACTTACCATGTAATAGATCTCAGACCTTGACACTGTTTATCTGAGTCAATATTTAGTCAATATTATTCCCTTCACATGGGGGTGGTTGTAATGTTTTGGCTCATCAGCATAAGTTCCGGTGTAATGATACAGTCTGCTCACGATTTGATTTGATAGATGATTTAGGGCTAGTTGATGCAGTCAAAATAAGATTTAACATAAATGAAGATCTCACCATTCTTATGTATTTCTTTTTAGGCATGTACATTTACAAAAAAGGGTATTTTCAAATCAATTATTTTATTCTTGCGTGTTTTTCCTTATTCTGCAGATTGCAGTGCAAAATGCGAAAATAAAATCTCAAAACAAAACTGCGATTATGCCTATTCTGCCCATCTGTGTTAACATTAATAAATGATTCCATGCCACAGTGCATTGTTACATCCTTACAATGTGCATCATCATATATTTGAATCATGAAATATCGTGCCACAGTGCATTGTTACACCCCTGGTGTAAGTCCAAATACTCTCCACAGAAGCCTGTTTAGAATTCACACTGCTGTGGATTTATAGCTGACACATAGTGACTGTACTCTAGCATCAATTTCTTCTTTCATTCCACCACAGTCTTTGAGCTTAGGCATTTGGGAGGTGTGTATTATGTGAATCTGTTTTTCACATGAACAATAATGCACTTTGCTCATTAAACATAAGTAAAACAAAACTGCTCTGTCGCATTGTGTTGGCCAAAGAGAAAACACCTGAAGCCTCTGTTATCATAAAACTCCCTCTGTAACACACTTTCCATAAAGCCACACTAGACAGTTTTAAATATATTGTCTTTTATATTGCTTTGTAGCTGGTTGTAAACTATAATAACTGGAACTGAGGTCAAAGCTCTGTACTATTCCTGTCTAAAAGCTTCGCCACCATGCAATACTTGCCTGTGCTTCTTTTTAATCACTGTAAGCAATCAAATTATTACATGTAGGTATTGTTGTCAATACATTTAAACAAAATTATTCAAATAAAAAGAGCTGCTTGCTGATATATCCCATCTTTATCATAAATACATCAAAATGTGTTTTATCTACTGCACGCTATAATTACACTCGTCATGACTGAGCTCATTGCTGTCAGCTTGAGATTGGAACATTACCTTTGCAGCATTTTTTCTTTAACATGTTTTTTGTATTAGTCACTGTTCTTCAAGAAGTGTTGGAACAAGTTGAAAATGGAATATTTACAAGTTTAGTTTAGTTCTAAATTTGAGCATGTGAGTATCCGTCAGACTGGGGGCTTAACTGGGTTACGTTCGAACAATGGCCTTATGGGGACAGGTCTGTGCTTGGATCTTGTCTACATCTCTGGCCCTGGGGACAGGGCAGGGGGGGGGGGGCATGGTGGGGAGTGCATCTTGTGAGTGGTGTCACTTGGGCCGACAGCAAGCCTTTGTCCCGCGTCTGAGGGGACAGGGTGGCTGTTGTAAGTGGAGTGTGGCAGGGAGTGGATGACGTGTCGGATAATGGCCGCCCTAGGCGAGCATCACTGCAGGTGTTACACCACGTTTTGTGACCGTCGTGATATGTGACTCCAGGGGGCGCTGT
>JAODUD010000127.1:25212174-25229774 GCA_026784285.1 Stomatorhinus walkeri
TTTAGCATTTAAACACAAAATGAACAGGATAAAACAAGAAGAGCATATACTGTACTAAACACATCTAAGCACATTTACCAAAACAGTAATTTGTAAACAAATAAATGTATTTTATTATATGATAATAATTACTGTTACTGTCTATCATTGTCTTAATGTATTCTTACTGTCTAAATATATGTATTCAGTTAGCGTAAACAAGCACAATGCTATCACAGCAAATGCGAGGCTGAGACTGAAGCGTTACCCTTTGTTTCCGCTGAGACGTGCCGTGTGACTCATTTCCCCGCGCGTACAAGTTATCTTAGGTCGGCATTCACGGTTCAACTTCTGAGATTCAGATCGAGTTATAGGTTATTTTTAAGAAATTTGACTTCTAATTAGTTTGAGAGCTGAGGTACCACTGTGTGTGTATACATATATGGATCCCGATCACCTAGCTTCTCAAACGGCTCTGCCATAGTGATGGTCCCTCTTTCCACCAGGCGTGTACATCTTGATCGGTGTCGGAGGACTCATGATGCTTGTGGGTTTCTTCGGGTGCTGTGGGACAGTCCGGGAATCGCAGTGTCTTCTGGGATCGGTGAGAAAACACTTTGCCTCAAATTGACCCCCAATGTATATAGTGTCCTTCTCCTCCATGAACACTGTGGATAGTTTACATACAGCCCAAACAGAGCACCGACCACTGTGAGAAGTGCTCTCTATCTGGCCACAGTTGATGGGGGATGTTCTCCGCTCTCTGCTTACAGTTCTTTGCCTGTCTCCTGATCATCTTTGGCGCTGAGGTTGCTGCTGGAATTTTTGGGTTTTTAAACAAAGATAAGGTATGTGTAACAGATTCCCCAAGAAGAGGGGAATTACATAGCTCTCCTGGATTGTTGGGGTTTTGAAGCAAGGTACGTTAGGTGAAATTTTTGCAGGAAAATTCTAGGCAGCTAAATCATACAACCAAAGAGGAAATTACCTAAATGCTGGTTGGGAGTTCTTAAAACTTCAGCTTTTGAAATTAACTAGTATCTTGATTCGTTTAACCCTATAAAATTCAATCAAGCTCAGTGTGAAGTGTTAAACTAGAATTTCCAGTGAATAGTTTGATTATATAAATAAAAGTATACAATAAATCCCCGGCTCACCTTTAAATTGGAAATGTGTTAACTGGGGCTGCACAGTGGATCATTGTTTAGCAGTGTAGTTTCACACCTGCAAGGTCATGTCCTTAATTTCAAGCACTTTCTGAACAGACTTCCCCCAGATACTCCTGTGCCCCCAGAGTCTAAGAAAGACATGCTGTTTTTGTAAATTTGCTCCTCTAAATTTCCTATTTCAATATGAGCCATATGACTGACATTTTTCATCACAGATCATTGAGGAAGTGCAAGGCTTCTACAGTGAATCAGAAGATGAGAACAACAACAGTACAGTGGTGAACATGTACCACAAAGTTGTAAGTGCAGTTTCAGTCCATTCTAGTGCTGATACCTCCTTCAGGTCCCATCAGTTAACAATGAATCTGATGAGAGCATGAGTGGACGTTCCAGTCCTCCTGTTGCCACTAGTCCAACCTCAGTGAGAGTTTGTATGTCTCTGCTCTGCTGCGTTCATTTCTTAAATGGTCTGATGGTTAAAGCTCTGCTTCTCCTCTTACAGCTGGATTGCTGTGGAAGCAGCACATCAAATAATTCCCTGTGTCCCGAAACTGATCCAAAACCCAAGGTGGGGAGTTATCCTCTGTGGAATGTTCTGAGATAGCCTGATCTCTGAAAGAATGAACTGTGATAACTAAAAGCAGGTGCAGAGTGTAACTCACCTACGAAATGTGTTTCAGGACTGCGAGGAAGCCATAAAAGACTTTTTAAACAGCAAGCTCTACATCATTGGATATGTGGGGATTGGCATTGCAGGAATCATGGTATGGAAGTACATGCCTGGGAATTATACAGAAGCAATATGAGTGCAGCTCACATTTAGTGGTCAGTTTGTTGAGGACACCTGCTAGCTAATTCAAACAGCTGAATAGACACAGCACATAGACAGGGGCAAGAGGGTCAGGTGTGGTTTGACTAAGCTTTCAATGACTAAGCCTCCAAATCTAGATGCTAACGTGGTGGTTCTAGCATCTCAGAAATAGTCTCAATCTTGATATTTTCATGCACTACAGTGTCTAGACTGGACAGAGAATGGTACAATAAACAAAAAACACACAGCTTTGTACAAAAGGAGTGCCCAAAATGGCTTCTCTAAATGCACAACTCATCTTCCCCTGAAGGTTTTCTGGAGATGAAAATAGGTCCCACTCATACTTACACCCAGGACTTGCTAGGTATTCTTAATTAATTGGCCACTGGATGAATGCTAGATACAATTTCATAATTTCACAGATGCCCTGCAATATCACTGTAACCCAGCATATAGCTCCCACAAACAAAAATATAATTTTCATAACTGGATGTAGTGCTTGACTATGTTCTATTTTCTCTTTCCCACCCTCTCAGATTATTGGAATGATCTTCAGTATGGTGCTGTGCTGTGCGATACGGAACAACCGAGAAGTCATTTAGAGGTCCTCCACCAACCTCCCTACCCCCAATACCCTAACTCCTTCCCTCTGTCCCAGGTCCCCCTGCCCCAACCAAGCAAATCTCCATGGCACCATCCTGAGGGTGGTACGGGCTGAAGAACGGGGGGGGGGATTCCCCCTTCCCACATAAGCGTGCCGACATTACCACCGTCCGGCCCAGTGATGTCACTGATGAGTGCCATTACCAGGATGTCCTCGTGTGGGCCAGGACGGTTTTCCTCGGACCTCTTCCCCTCCCCTCTCACTTGTAACCCGTTAACTTATTGACTGAGCAAGTTCTGCCGGAGACACTTGCTGCTGCACTGTGATGTCCACAGCCTTAATGGCCACCAGAGACCATTTGTCATGGTTCCACAAAGACCAATGCCTGATTGATAGTGATGTGACTACTTTGATGCTATGTAAGGGCGATACTGACCCCTTCACATCAGCAGTCATCCACTTAATACCATTAACTTGGCTTAAATACACACCTTCACTAGTTTAATTTAATCATATTCCTTGATCACTTTCCCAAGGAAGGTCACAAACATGCAAAGAATTTTCTCCTCTCCTCTGAATATTGTCAAGACATATTAAAATTAGTTACGCCATCCCTTCGATGTTGTGCAAGGGTTCGGGAGACACCTATCTGGTGCCCTGTCCAAAGGAATTGCTTGGGGAGGTGTGTGGCACCCAGTCAAAGGGGCTGCCCTTTAGTGACTGCCCACACAGGTCAGGCGATGCCAGGTAGTGTTGGCAGCTGGAATAAAATATGACATACAGAACCAGGAGTGGGCCATGCAGGCTCCCTTACGTGCATGTCATGGAAGAGAAGTGATGGCACGGTGACCATGTACATTTTGTGTCCATTTTTTTAAAGGAATGCACTATTAAGGGTATAATGTGCTGGTGACTTGTAGATGTAGTGTTTTCCATGTTAAGAAAGACGGCTGTTCTAAATATGGCGACTGTTAGAGTGCCTTTGTTTTTGTAAATCAGAAAAATAGCCCTTAATTTATAGAGATTTTTTAAATTATTACTTGTGGGTAGCATGATATTAGACAATTTCTGGTAGAAATTGAAGAAGGGGAGGATCTGACACTTTTTTTTTACATTTACATCACATTTACATTTATTTAGCAGATGCTTTTGTCAAAAGTGATGAACAAGTGAGGCAGATAATAGATCACTATTTTATTTTACTAGCACTGTTGTCGTGATTCCTATCCTGTGCTAAGTCCCTTGTAAGATCAGGGTTTTAACTTGAAGAAATTTAAGCTAAGCCACCTTCTGAGGCGCAGCGTGTCGTATTCAGCAAACATACAACATTCTCACAAACATTTTTCCTACTTTGTCAGCTGTACCCTTTCCACCACCTGGTTTTTACTTGGCTCCTTTAATAAAATTAGGATGATTTCCTGATAGATATTATAGAAGTAGACCTCTGATGGTGCGCATCATCGCAGATTTTATAAAGTAAAATAAAAGGCAAGACTGAAAAGAAATGGCATACACAGTAGCCAAATTTGAGTACAAAAACAGTTACAGGTACTTGCAGTACGGTACTGTTCATGGTCGAAGTGTTTCTTAAGCTCCAAATAGGGTCTTTACTACCTTCTTAACAAACATTAGCAGGAATTTCATCAAGGGCATCACTTGCTGTACATAATTCCTCCCAACTCAATTGTCAGAACAGTAAAAGAGTGTCTAAACGCTGTACCTGTGTACAGAGAGGAAAGGAACCCTTTCAGTTACACGATTCTTTTAGATTTTAACTTCAAATGTAATTGGTGTAATTTGACAGTTTAGCACTACGGCTTTTCAAAATTGTAGAAATGAGAACTAATAAACTTTTGTAGAATTACTTGACCTCTGTCTCCCTGACCTACCTGCAAGTATTGGTGTATTTAAATGTGCTTTTCTTAAACTCATCTGAGTGTTAACCGGGAATTTTGATAGTTCTTGAATTACACATTCACTAGATTTATCATATCTACTGTTTCAAGCCTTTTTAAAATTGTTTAAATGGGATAACTGACCTTGGATGCAAATGCAAATTGCAATCAAGTCTAACATGCATTGTACCACTCAGGGCATTTCCAGTCTCTCGCTTTTTCACATGCCATTTCCTTCCCAATAGGCCAACACCCACACTACACTTGAAAACTGTTTTTCTGGTTCACTGGATTGCATGACTCTAGCTGAATTCTATGTAAAAGCATCAAACCATTTAGCAAGGCAATGATATCCTGTCACAAAAGGTATTTTCTTTCAAATTCAAACAGCCAGCCAAATAAACATGCTGCCATATGGTGCTTTTAGCAGAGAAAATTGCCATATAAATCTTCCATCAACTAAGCCACGCATATTTTTTAAAAACTTGACCGTAATCAAGACCAGGGTGAAAAATATCTCAAAACTGGGACTGCCCTACCTACAATGGTCAGATTCAAAACAGGAATTTTGTGTAGATTTTAAAGTAGGGCTGCAGCGAGTAGTCAACATAGTCCATGACGTCCACACTGAAAATGCGTCCACGTTAATATTTAAAAACATATTTAAAAAAAAAATTATTTTAATGAAATTTCTAAAATGCTTCAACTCATTATAACGGTCATGTATCAGGGCGGACAAGCAGGCCGGCGGACGGGGAAACAGGCTCGGGAGGCGGGAATCGGGAAGGGAAGCAGGGTTTAATACGGAGCATCCAGGAAACACGGCACGTAACGCTACACTGACACTCCAATGACAGATCTGGGGAGACGGACTCAGACGCGGACTAAATACACAAGACAAACACGAACTGATAAGCAAACAGGTGGTGTCCATCAGGATCAGACACGAGGTAACGAGGGGGGCGTGGCACACAGGAGGCTCGGACGGGCGGATCATGACAATAACAAATGTTCTCCTTTAATATCACTACATTATGATGGGAGTAGTTCAAATTATCACAAAGCAAAAGGTGGTTTTCACCCTGCAAAGTGTGATTACCCAGTGATATTAAAGGAAAATATTTGTTATAATGGATTGAAGCGTTTAATGTGGACGCATTTCCAGCATGGTTTAATGGCATACTACAGGGACACTAGTGGTATGCAAGAGCACCTGAAAAAAACACAGTCGCTATTCTGGATGAGGGATGGCCAGAATAAACAAAACCACCATAAGTTGTATATTAATGTTTATTAAATTACCATTAGTACAGACAGCTCTTTAATGTCTTTTGTCCTTGTAGTTGCTACATTCATTATTAAAGCCACAAAGTTGTCCGCCTGCTACCTGAGAATCTCCCTTTAAGTGTTTGATAAAATGTTTTGAGCAAAATCTTGGCCTATTCTACATGGATCGGCGGTGCCAGCGTGTTCGAGCGCATTGGGCTTGTTGGGACCAGTGTTATTATAGTGTCATACCATGCATCTCATTAATGCTTTAGGCCAGGGGTGTCAAACGGCAGTCCTGGGGGGCCGCAGCCCTGTGTAGCTTAGTGCTTTCCCTGTTCCACCATAAATGATTCAGCTCAACAGCTATGTGGTAATTAGCACAAGAAGTTGAATTAGGTGTGTTAAACGAGGGGAAACCCAAAAATGTGCAGGGTTCTGGCCCCCCCAGGACTGGAGTCCGACACCTGTGTTTTAGGCAATCTGCATATCGAATTGTAGGACGAAACTAATATCCATCTAGTGCCAAAAAGCCCGTGTCCGTTATCTAAAGCACTGCAATAAGCTAGTCATTAGTGGCAGCCCTACTTCAAAAACATCACAAAAAAGCGTGTTGCATCACCTTGAATGGTATACTACATAGTTTACCTTGTAGTAAAACCATAAAGCATGCCATATTCCTGAAAGCTTCCAAGCTAAACAAAACAGCTGTCCTCGACCACCGGGCCACACAGAAAGAATAAACTTTATTATTATTTCATGCTGTTTTATTTTGAAAAATTACCAGATTAACTTCCCATCTCATCTGTCTGTGCCTCTGCAGCATTTGGGTGTAAACATGCATCGTAGGATAATTTTTCACAAATAAGTGGTAATTTTATTGTATTTTACCGTAATGCAAGAGAACATGAACAATCACTTCAGACTATTATGCACGTGTGATGGTCGGTTCATGGAAGAGTGCCTTAAATGTGGTGCAGAAAAGGTTGAAGAGTGCTGCAAGAGAATGCTAGAGAATTCATGTTTAAGGGGAAGCTGAAATCCTTGCTTTCAATAGAGAGCTATGCATATGCAACCAGACTAAGCTTTCTGTTATGTACGATTGAAGCTGTGACAAAGCCATCTTTTGAACAGGAACACAACACAAAACATAATTAAGGCAACTGACAAACTTCAACTAGATTTGTGGAAGCAACTCCACAAGTGATGGGTACCAAAAAAACTCACTGATGCAAACAGCTTATGGGGAACTGGCAATTACCAGAAATGTTTTATAGAAGATGCCTTTGCCATTCTATCTGTAGATATTTAAAAAGCTGGTTGAAACTTCTCCAAATATTGCACAGAATACAGTCTAAAACAGGAACTAACTGTTGACAAACATGACAAGTTTCCTCAAAAGCCCATTTTATTAAATATTTTGAGTTTTAACCACAAAAACATTTGATTCATTTTTACAATTCATTTTACTTTGTTGCACATTAGTCAAAAATACAATGTAGTAGTAATGCAATACCAATGCACAAATTTGCAGTTCATATTGCAGTGCAGGGATTAGCAAACCAGAACGGTCAGAATGATACCCAAAATTAACATACAATTAACAAATATGGTATATACACACACACATCAATTCACACCACCCAGTCACTCAACACAAGACCACTTACGTGATTAATACGTACACAAACGATTACAAGATTTCTGTATCTTGAAACGGTATAGTGTATGGCAGCAGTATTGCTCAAGTACAAATAAAGTTCTTGGTAGAAATATTCAGATACTACCCAATGTCTGGTATAAATCTACTGCCATACTGTCTTCTTGGTCCCTGTCTTACAGGCATGTTAAGATTCAGCTTGTTAATGAGAACATTTGCATATACTGACTGATGTTCAGCTCACAGTATTCTTTACTATTTGGTCTTTATATCTCACAGGTAGAGTTAGGTGCACAAAATGAATACTTTCATGATTTCACCCTGAAATGCAGACTTGTATGTTCTGCATCAGAATGCCCATTATACTTACAAAAGTGATAACCCATAAGAAATTGACAGTCCACAGTCATTTTATTGAGGTGGCTGATGCCATATTTAAACCTTCCCTCGCTGAGGGAAAAAATACTTAAGGCATTGCTGAAATCCAGGGAAGACACGATTCTTCTTCTCTTGCTCATAGCTCATGCTGCCAAGTGCATTGATGTAAACCGCCTATCAAATAAGCTGGTTTAATGTGTCCATGTGGCCAGCAAACCAATATGCTCTGAAAGGCCTGCCACAACCACAAGTCTAGATGTTTCACTTTTGTCAAGTAATGATATTCGCAGATACTATCTGTCAGTCGTCTTCAGCTGATTCAGCTGGATAACGGTTTGGGTCCAGAAGAGAACAGAGTAATGTTGCCTAGGAAGAGTACAGGCTGAAGGGTGCGTGGTCCAGGATGAACTCACCCACACCCATAAAGTACATCACCTGGGCAATGCCAAAGAGTGGGGCGATGACCAAAGCCCTGCAACCAGCACCCTTCAGGAAGGCAGAAGGACCTTCCTTTCGCAGGATCTTACTGCAGAAACAGCACACACCAAAAAAACGAGTTAGAGAACCGGAACAGGAAAAAGTTGATTGTTATTCTTAGCATGAGGTATCTGAAGTAGAAGCAAACAAATCTCATCTGATGAATTACCTTATACAGTCCATCACTCCACTGTAGCTTTCCTCATTAGCACCTTTGTTCAGGGATTGTAGCCTTGTCTTGACCACTGAAAAGAATAAGCGTGTATTCAGACACCCAGAGGAATTACCCCATTGCCCAGAAACCTGATTTAAGAATCCCAAACCCCAGACTTACCATCACAGGGATTAACAGCCACAGCAGCTGTAGAACCAGCTAAACACCCGGAGACAAATGACCAGTAGAAAGGAGAATTCTCTGAAGGGGAGGACTGGCCAAGTCGGTTGAAATTGGCAAACAAAGGGAAATAGACCACAGAAAATGGAACGTCCCTGTTGAAAGATGAGCCAGAGCAAAATCAGTCTCAGGACGCACCAACAGAAAACCATACAATTCATTCCAGCCACAACAGCTTCTCACCTCATAAGTGTAGCACCCAGTCCCCTGTACAGGCCCCGCAGGCCCTGTGTGTGCAGTAACTCCTGAGCAATCCTCATGGCAGACGGTGTTTGCACAGGCAAGGTCCGGCTAGCAGTATAAGGGCGACTGAACACTGCGCTAGTGCCAGACAGTTTGGGGTGCACCCCACCTGACGCCTTCTGCTGGGCAACTGTGAAGGAACAATTTATTTTTACAATGACATTACATCAAAGGTACAGTACGATGATCAATAGCCAGTGGACCATTCTATATCCTCACCTAGCCTCCCAGCATCCTGGAGCTGAATCTTGAGCATTTCCATAGGTGTGGTGATGACGACTTGGCACATGCCAGCACCACACCCTGCCAGCATTTCTTTGAATACTGTCAAGCCCTTCCTAGACAGAAAAACAATAATAATGAAACACAAAGACTGATAGTACATCCAGTCTCAAATGTGTCAACCCTGCTCGCTTCTTACCCATGTTTGCTAAGGTGGTGACGGAAAAAGTCATTGGCTGCGAGTTTGATTGCCTTCTCAGGGGTCACCAAGGTCAGGTTGACAGCAGCACCTAAAAAACAAATAATATCGATTAGTAAATCAAAAACTTTTGCTAAGCACATGTTACAAGAACATGGACAAAACACTTATTATTCCCCGCCACAATCAAAACCAAGTTTACTAGGTTTCATACCAAATCCATTTGTACCACTGACTGTACAAGGAGGCAGAGTAGTACAAGAACACGAAAACTCACATCAAAGAACATAATGGCATGATCGTGGAGGGGGATTTGATACAGTTGCACCAAACAGAAGGGGACTTGTACAGAAAGGGATGAAAGATAGCTGAGTAAAAGGCAATGTAAACTGTAATAACAGAGAAAGGTAAGGTGTACAGCAACAAGAACAGAGAATGAGATGGAAAATGGCAGTCAAAGTGAGCCAACAAGCATGGGAACACGTACGTGACACATTTAAACTAGAGAACACTGAACCAAAGAACTCAGTCATACATTCTCACAGAGCAGAAGTGTTAGTGGACAGCGGAAAGACGGGCAAGATATCAGTCAGTCTTTGGCTACAGAGATCAGAGAGCACAACCGTACATGACATGGTGCCTAGTTTTAATAGAACGATGTGGTAAGAACCATGTAACGTTTGCCTCCAGCGTGGCTGCGCCTTATCGGCTAGCCTTCAAAATCCCCGGGGCCCATGTCTGTAACATGAAAAACACAGATGCAAACAAACAGCATTCCTCACAAAAGCCGAGGCCCAAAACAACGGCCTGCAGCTTTTAGCCCAATAGCTAACACTTCAGGTCTATTTAGGTATCTGTACTGCAATTTACAATCTAGGTAGAAATTATAATGCATCAAACAATGAGTACATGGACTTTGTACCAATCCCATATTGAAGGTCAAAATTTTTAGATGCATTAGATGTAGATGCTATTTTAATCCAATTTCAGCAAAAAAAAAATCCAAATCACTAATTGAACAATTTCATGGATGTGATGACAGCTGTAAGTAGGGCTGGGCGATATGACGATATTATCGGTAATCAATACCAGACAAGTAACTGTTGGTATCTCACAGTGACTAACCAACAATTATGGATTTTGGCGGGGAATTAGGCTTAAGCTACACTAAAGAAAGCAAGATAAAGATTTATAAATTCACTTTCAGGTCAGCCTTCCAGCCGATGTTAACAATAGAGTTAAAAAACAAATTGCTATTCATTTTTAGAAGTTGGTGATCAGTGGTCATTGCTGACACACCACAGCACACAGTGCATTTCTATAATTCCTCATATGGTAGGCAAAGGTATGTAGCCCTGGAGGGACCACAGACTGTATTTTTTATTGGGTGTGTATGATGTACTAAAACGCAAGCACAATTTAGTTAAATGTGCCCAAAAAATAATAAATCGAGTTAACAAAATCCTTAAACTTTAGCCTGATTGCTATTTGGGGCTGTTGAGTTAAACTGTATTTACATTTGTAATTGTGGTAGGGTTCTTGTCTTACCACAATTTCACTGTCTCATGTATGTATGATTGTGTGTGTGGGGAGGTGTAAGATGAGTCTATATCATTTATTACAATACTTTTACATTTAAATAATGCATATTAATTTCAATATCGCCCAGTCCTAGCCCTAAGCTCTTGATTAAAGCAAATATATTGATCTCTCATCCTATACCTTAAGTAGTAAGCACATTAGTCTGATTTTAAACCAGGAAGGTAGACAAACTGCAATACCTATTTGTAACCAATCACTATGAGATTAATCAGATACAATTCTGATATAAAAACCCGATTTTAATATATAATGTACCCTTTCCTTAATATATTTGGTTGAAGCTGTAAATGGTGACAATGTACAAGACAAGGACAGTGAGGGTTCAATTCAAAAATGATCCTACCTCTGTACATTCCGAAGAACCCTTCAGATTTGACTGTTTTGACAAGGCAGTCCATCCTAAAAGAAAGAAGCATCTTTAGCTGGGTGCAGTGCAATTTGGAGAGGTGGCCTTCACCCCCATGGCACCATGGATATGCAAGACCAGAGACGTCAGGCCTTGTAACAAATGAACACTAAAAAGCACAGTCCTAGGAAGGAGGGCCAGCCCTTTGCATTCCAGAGCAATTACTCAACTACAGAAAAAGCTAAATAACAAGTAAAACAATGCACAAAGATTACAAGCTGATCATTTTGTTTTTATTATTATGGCTGGTTATACTTACATGTTCTTGTACATCTGCTGGCCATTCTGTTGGTTCTGTAGCCTGGTCTTGGCCAAGTCAATAGGGAACACACATGTAACTCCCACAATACCAGCAATGCCACCATTGATAAGCTTGGCAGGGAGGCTGCAAACACAAATTGGTTTATTGCATAAGTTAATTCATTTAGTCAGACAGACAGTGGGATTAAACAAACCATGCAGTATGAGGATATAAGATCAAACCTTAAGATCATGCAAGTCGTAGCTTGTGAAATTTAACTTGCAACCACGCCTCATTCTCCCCATTCCTGTCTTACTGGCCATAATATTAAAGGCAAGACTCGCTAAGGAATAGTATATTTATAGCAGATCATCTTGGCTTTTCGTGCATAATATTTTGCATCATTGTATGGTTCACAGTAATTCATTTTAATGGGCTTAATTGCTAAAGTAAACAAAAGACTATTTAGCTTGGCATTAGAGGGCAATAAACAGGAACAGGAAAAATAAAATGACTTCCACATTTCAGTGAAGTTACGAAGAATGATTTTAAATGCACCACCGCGATCATGAATAAATAAATGCCCTCCCCCCTATCTGCATAGTTGTTCTAAAACAAAATTCATTTTAAAGTAATTCCCAGTCAGTTTTGTAAATCAGGTTAGATAAATATAGAAAGAGCCCAGAAAGTCAGCGGCAAACACGCTCAGTCATGACCCGCTGAGTAGATTCCCAGAAAAAAATTATGCAAGGCTTATGGCCAACAGAGTGACATGACATTTCACTCCCATAGTCCAAATACGCCAGGGGCCTAACTACTGAAAGTATATCGCAGTGAGATCTGAATGTGCAACATAGATAACGTTGACTATGACAGCTTTTAAAATATTTTTGAAGTTTATCTTATTACATAAAATATCATAACATGACATAATACAAGGCCACTGGAACATATCAAACAGGTGAGAAGAAATATAACAAAGAGTGGCATGCATACCTGATCTGTTGCTGAGACATTATGACTTCAATCAATGAAACTGTGCAACGGCTGTGAAGCAAAGGTCCTGCAAAGAAAACCACATTATCACTCTAAGAAGGCAAAGCCTCCACCCGGATCAGATAAGTGCTCGAGGAAAGCCGTTTACAAGCTACCCAGAGTGCCAGGAGAAAACATGCGGGGGCGCAAAATAAACAAACAAACAAGATTAATTTACACAACGTGCCCACAAATACATACATATCAATTAAAATTACACA
The DNA here is from genome assembly GCA_026784285.1 of Stomatorhinus walkeri. Classification (NCBI taxonomy): domain Eukaryota; kingdom Metazoa; phylum Chordata; class Actinopteri; order Osteoglossiformes; family Mormyridae; genus Stomatorhinus; species Stomatorhinus walkeri. Next base: position 25,224,977 of record JAODUD010000127.1, read on the forward strand.
TATTTTATTACACACACACACAGGTTTGTAACTATATCTTTTTGGGAACTCTCAATTCACTTATATGGGAAAATCTCTAACCCCAACATTACGACCTAAACCCCGGCTCGGCCCTAAATCTTTAGCATAAGTAAACAAACAAAATACGAGACTTTTTGGTATTTTATGTTTTTGATTGAATTCACAGATCTTTGTGGCATGTGACGTCAAAATGACAGATTAACAGATTGCGAGGGACATTTAGTCCCCACTATATAATATAATCCTAATCTACACGCAGATCACGTCACGCATTTACGTCATAGGTTAGCAAGTAATACATGGACTAGCGAGAAATGAGAAACTAGCAAATTACAGAAAAACAACGTGCAAAGCGGCACGCTACCGGGCGGAAGTGGTGATGAGGCATTTCAAAGCTAAGCAGCGACCGTTAACTAAGGGCCTCCGCTGCTGGCTATGGAGCCATGACTTACAATCAAACCCGCCGATCTATGCGGAAGACAAGACATTTTCATTCATTATATTACAGATCATACACGTGTATAAATAACATATTTCTTTGGACTAACACAAAAAAACGTTCAAGAAAATATTACCATAATCCAGCGAATTACTTCCAAAATAACACATAATTCAAGTTACTACACTAACAAAATATACACCGCATGGACAATGACCGATTACCTAGTTAAACAGCTTACCAACTACAAAACAGTTTTGATCGATATTAGTTAAATATGGTTATAAAACTACATGCAAATTACTTTGGTTGATGCGGTCTAAACTGCTAGTACCCATTTACCGAAACGGAACGGATGGTCTGAAATGTATGAAATCATATTTCCTAAGCTAACAGAATAGCGGAACGTGCTATATTTCACTATCCATTTGCAAAACTTTTTGTGTTTGTAATCAATTACATACTTTATAAGTCATAGGAAACTATATATATATATATATATATCCTTGCACCGGTAAGCTAAAAAAAACTAAACGGCTAATAAAAAATATCTAAACTTATGTTAATTTATATCTCTGTTTGCTAATGCAAATTACCAGAAAAACACACTTACCTAGCGCTTATCTATAAAATATAATTGTACGAAGCAGAACCCCAGTAACAATTCACCTTATTCTCTCAAGGTATGAAACCGATTGAATGACTGGCTGGAAAATTCCATTCACATATATAGTAAGAGGCGGAACCAAACTAGTCAGCGTGGTCCAATCGGCGCCTCGGACAAGCCCTCGCGTCATCAGAGTGGCGTCAAATGTCCACCAGTGCAGTCAGCTGACAGAAACACTACGAACTGTCATGCTAATTACTATATATTTATATTCATTGACTCAAGCAGTCCCCCCACCTAGTTTTTTTTTTTTTACCTCTGGTGTATGAGTCTTATTTAATTTAATATTACATATTTCTTAGCCCGTGGATTATGATTTAATTTCATAGGTATTTTAATTTTACTAGTGTATTTTTTAACAGTGTTTTGCGTTAAAGCTACATTTAACTCACAATATTGCTTGTTTCCAAAAATGGAAGTGGGGAGTGTGCTGGATAAACGGTTTCGACTGCTACCTCAGTCACGTGACACTCTGAGGCGTTTTACGCAAAGGGTTTACTTTTGAATATAAAAATTACTATAGACCTCCAAACTAAATTTTGTGACTGACTGTCTTTGGGGTTCTGTGACTGTGCTAATGCATAGTTTCCTATAATTAGCATCAGAAACTCTAGGTCTACGATGAACATAGCATCATAAACCAGGAAGGCATTAGATTAGTTTCTGGCCGGAAGTTGGGCTAGTAGGGCTGATCGAGATGATGGCACACATAATATTGCAGTTTTTAAATAGTTTATTTATGATTTTTTTTTCATTATATTTACCGTAACTGGTGTAATATGAAGTGGATTTTATCTTTGGCCAAACCTCCTGAATTTACCTTCTGTCTTTGTTTATAATTGGAAACATTTTAATCGCCATATCCTGTAGTCCTTTTCATATATATTTTTAAATAGTATAAGATTTCAAGACTGTATAAGTAAAAAGACTGCTTCAAGCCCTAATCTATGATAAGATATGTTTGTAGTACCTGTATCTTCTTAAGCACGCCTATACTGTAATTCTTTTTAAGGACACCACACTATACCTTCTGATGAGACTAAATAATAACGTACTTTCTCAAGCTTGGTTGCTTGATAATTACTTGTTTTGTCAGGTTTCAGCAGTTATTATACTTTTGAAACCACGTATGTCACTGAAGGTATGAGTTTTTGTTTAAATATGAGACAGTGATCAGTACCGCAGATAGTTCCGCGTAAGGATGACTACACTTTGTGACTGGGAAGAAGTGTATGTAGAAGGAAATTAATATATTTTATGTTTCTGAGTATTTGGGGTATGAGTATAGTTAGGAATACATACAGTGAGTTAAAAAATTACGAAATTTACGAAATACTTCTGGTGGTGGTGGAATATGCAAATCACGTCAGTGTATAATAGATTATCTAACGACTTCATTTTTTTTTTCAGGTTTGCCCGCTAGCATCCACAATAGCATATAAGTGACATAAGTTCATTACTAACTTTCAGCAAGTGTCAATCATTTGCTCTGAATGTAATTTTGAGGGTCAAGGTTATATACGCCAACATTCCTTACCCGAGGGCAGGGCAAGGACCCGCATGGCTCCATATTTTGTATATAAAGAAGCTATTTGTGCTTTAACTATTTTCACACTTGTGGGAAAAAAAATCTGGGGGTGATAATATTTAGCGACGAGAATGTTGGCTTTAAAGCTTCTTGAATATACGAATATTAAGACTGTTACGAATTGGATACTCTATAAAATAAACCCCCAAACAATAATGAATTTAGAATACAACTGAGTCACCACGAGTATAGCCTGCAACAGTAATAACTTTATTAGACAATACAGTTTGAATACACGTTAGAGGCTTTTTAAAAGTAACAGCCACTTGCACGTTGACAATATATTCAAGCCATCTAAAACTGTTACATGAGTTAGTTATTAGAATTAGTTAGTGTGGGGTTGTTATATTTGGGGCTTGTGTGTTAATGGCTCTTTCTGTCCTGTAAGAGTTAAAATTACTGCTTGCATAAAATGCAAATTAGGCTTTTGTAAATGGAGTAAATAAAAGGCAAACAGGTTGGTCCTTGTACGTTTCCCAACAGCGATCTTTTTCTTTGAATGTTGCTTGGAAGTGTGATTCTTCCTCCAAAATACCATCACCTATTTCTTCCTTATGTGGGTTGAGAGAAGAGAGCCGCGCTGCAAAGCATTCCTTAACTAGGAAGTGGATACAGCCCGGAAGTGGATAAAATTCAAACCCTGACATCGTTTGTTTCCAATAGATATAAAAACTCAGGCGAGAAAGTGGAATCTGAAATAAAATCCGCAAAGGTCAACGAGTTTTGAATTATTTATTACAATGTAATTCCCGTGCCCCGTATCCACCGTCACGCCATCTATATACGCTTCATAAAGCCTATATGATAAGATATGATAAGCTTTATTGATCCCAAGTCAGCTTAAGCTATCGTTAAAAAGATAGTTGATTAGTTGAGTTCCTAATAGTGTTCAGTTTGGAAACCTCTTTGATTTCATTTAGGGGGACATGTTTTAATACAATACACAACAATGGAAACAATAGCTTGCCCCACACTACACGGCTATCTGTATATTTAAGAAACTGAATTCCAAGTGTCTTAAAGACCTTATCGCTTTTTACGGCAGAGGTCAATAATTTGTATAGAGTTCAGGTTCAGTATCTTTCCCGTGCTGTTTCTTCTAGTACAATCAGCAGACATGACAAAAAAACGTTTATACAAATAACATAAATCTACAATATACGTACTCTGTTGTATCAGTATATTTGCAGTTAAATAATGCTCATACTGCCCAAAAACTTTCAAGTTGTACACGTTGATCCAGTTACAGATCAATCGTTTTAACGTAATTAAAGTCATAATTAAGACTGACTATTAACAAACCTGAGAAAAAGTGTGGGTGGGTGTTTCTGTTTGTTTTTGGGTGTCAACAAAACCGGAAATACAAGAATACAAGTTTTTTTCTTAAACTTGTGTGCATAATATGTCTAACACAATATTAGCTTTGATGTTAAAATATCGACAATGTCTGAGAGATAGCATGTATTTCAGGTCACAGTGATTCCAAATGTAATTTCCAAAGCAATAATACAAATAACTTAACTTTGATGGTTTTATTTAACAGGAAAGGGCTACAGCGGTTCTAGGGGGTCGATGTTGGTATAGTAAAAATAAATGTAAATGAATAATTTTACCTATATAAATATATTGTCATAACAATAATGCATGTGTTTTCCTGGTAACGCACTGTGGCACACTCTCCCCAGTTATAGGGCCGGCTTTCTGGATTCAATGAGGAATGCTTGGAATGGCCAGTCCCTTTCTGGTAAGGCAGAGATCGATGTGGAGCAGAGATCTGAAACCAGTTACTCATCTGGGTGCAACTGTATTTTACTGTCCTGTCAGGATGACTGATTAATTCCATGATGCCTTCCCTCCATCGCCCTGAAGGGGAGCTACCAAAGCAAACCTTCCGTCAGTGTAATGAATCAGCCCAACACCGCTAGTAACTGACAGAAACAAAAATAAGTGGTCGGTCATTTTGGTCGTGTGTTCGCGTCTTCCCACTGAGCTGGAGTTCCATAAATAGGCAGCAGCTGTTTTTTTCCTTGACCCGTATTCTGTCTCTTAGCACACATATCCCCCATCAGTTATTTTCCGCTGA
>JAODUD010000127.1:25229831-25243817 GCA_026784285.1 Stomatorhinus walkeri
ATCAAATGCTTGAGCAATAATATTATTCATGAATGTTTCTGCTTAAGACTGAAAAAAGAACTGTGGCAGCTTATTTTAATAAAAGCATGCTTGATGAAATTGTTTTAAAAATATATATAAACATCGAAATATTTTCTGAGCATGTAAAAGAAGATAATCAAGAAAATATATAGTTTGCTGCTTTGCAGTAATCTTGGATTGTGCACCAGGAACTAAATCATTCCTGCAGTACATTATTTAAGGCTAACTGAATTGTTCATTTGACTCATGGGGAAAATGGGGGAAGGTGTTACTGGAACTGACTGAGCTAAGATGAAGTGAATTATATGCCCAGCCATAGGGTGGCATGCTGTCATCACGTGGACAGTGTGTCTGATGACCACAGTTGCTTACATAGTGCCTCCAGTCATGTGCAGAGAATGGTGCTATGCTACACAATGAGCCTGGTGTTTCACTGGCCAGTGTTATTCAAGTGTAGGCTAATGAGACTGGAAAGAGTGTGAGCTGGGGAAAGCATTTAATCCATCCAGTTTCACCGCACAAATCATCCAGTCACACGGATTACCACTGCGGGCGTGTTTCAGAATGTAGCCACCCGCAAGTCCAAGGCAATTGACTTCAAGCTTCTAACGCCCAGGCAGATACAATTAGAAGACATTATCATCGTTCTGTCTACATTAGAATGGAGCAACAGGTTAAAAACAAAGTAGAGAAAGAACGCCCAGGTGGGGTTTCACCTCTTAATGGGGCAGGATGTGGTTGCTCTGCCCTGGGTATGGGTAAATATAGCTCAGCGGTTTAGTGCACTGGGCTCTGTCATCAGGGCCAACCTTGTGGGCACATTCGTGGCTGTCGGTGTTGCAGGTGCTACAGTGGCAGCCCAGTGCCACCGGGTAGGTGAAGTGCGGGTTGGCGTGTGGGCGGCAGCCAGGCAGCACAGCAGTACGGTACTCCACCGAGCGGTAAGTGCAGCCCCTCTGGATCAGGAGCCGTTTCCCCACCGGCCCGACCATGTTGGTGTCCTGCCCAGGAACAAGGCAACAGTCACTGCTATGCCTTTCTTTTTCAATTCATTCTTAACCACCACGCCCCCTGCTTTCAGTCGCACTTTGTCCACCTTTTTGTTTTGCTTTTATGAAAAGAATGTGACATGTGTCATAGTTCCATACATTTATACATCTGGATATTTATGACTTAAGTTATTCTATGTCTGCAAATAGAATGTTTTTCGCATGAGGAGCAATTTTGTAACTTTTGTGATATTTGTTTTCCTACCCCGTGTCTTTTCGTTTTTTTTTCTCTCTGCAAGCAGCAGTAAAAGAAAATGTCAGACATGATCTGGGTTCAGGAGGACACAAGGTATTTATGGGAAGACGTGTAGTAGACTGGAGTCCAAACACTAACCCTGCCATATAATATGTAGAAAGGTAAATAATCAAAGGTATATAATGTTTATTATGCTTCACTGTGTGTTACTGAACTATTGTCAGTTTATGGAACTCAGTTGAGAAAAAGAGAAACTTGATCTTCTATACCTAAGCCTATGTAAACATTTCAAGGATAAGCATGTTATTATTCCCCAGAATCCTAATAATAAAAATTCTATTTCATGATAGATGAAATAATTAACATTAGTAAATGCTCTGTACAGGAATAAATGCTGACATAATCAGAAACATGTTTAATTTTTTTCACAGAGTTCATGTTGCAACTATAGATCTGCTTTGTTTTGAGTCGCTGGAAAGTTTAGTGGCGTCTCTTACCCATGAGTAGCAGAGCCCCATACAGATGGTGGTATTGACAGCCATGCAGTAATCACAGCCAGCCTTTTCCGCATAGAGGGTGTAGTCCGTCAGGACGCACAGGGCCAGGGCTTGGCCGCATAGCACGCATAGGATCCCGCACAGGATCACAGCGATGTTGCCCATCGAAATAAAATCCAACCTGCTGACACCTACTGGCTGATATGGGGACCACACTCTGCAAAGCAACAGAAAGTGATCGTTCTGTTCCCTCGTCCGTGATACACAGATGCTCTCCACACGCAACACACAAAGGTCACTGATCACAATTACAAGCTATTCTGTAACACACCTCCTTTAATAGTACAGTTTACAACACTCTTAAATGATAACCCAATTTCATGGCCGTTTAGCCTATAATTTACTGCATGTCATTTTTGATAATTGCTGGTTAACCTTTTCATTCTACCCTTTATAATTCAGTAATCATTACATGGTTACAAAAATGGCAAAAAGTGCAGCAGTGTAAAATCAAGGTGAAAATGTGTTGATTTAAATACCCTCCTTCCACTGCTGGTAGAAAATTACTTACCTGGCTGCAATGAACAAGTCTAAGACTGTAGGGCAAAAGTCCTCCGGTCCTTTATACATGATGTCAAATCCCCCTTAATCCGTAAGCTTCCTATCTTCCAACCCAGTGAAAGAGGAGAGACATCTTTATGGATGCTGATCATCTGTACATACCAGCTTCCTGCGCAAACGATGGGAGAGTGAGGTGCAACACAGGACCAGTTTGCCATATATGAAATGATTGTCAAGATTAAGATTGCTTGACATTGAGTTCTGCAAGTAGATTGCGTTACTGATCCTTGTCAAGTGTGGGAATATAATCGTGCCTCAATAAACTCCTAAAAATTGTGAGCATAACTGCATGAACAGAAAAACAGCATCACAATGCAAACAGTATCCAAAATGAAACAACTCACGCCAGAAAAATGCTATTGGTTTTAAAAGTTTTCTTCAGTTTCACAGGCGTTGTACAATTGTCTCATGACTACCTCAAAGGCATTTTATAGCTTTGGGATGGCACAAAATACATCTGGATCTCCAATAGAAACAAAAAGTATTACAAAGTGCTTTAATCTGAAAATAGATTTTAATTCATAGCAATTTCTGATGATGATGATGAAAGCTTTAACCATGTCATGCTATACTACAGGAACATCTCTAAGTCAGTATAGTATTACTAAATCTTTTATCTTGGCATAATGCGTCCACATGAGGTGGAAGTCTTGTAGTCTGTTTTTAGTCATTGATCTCCTACAATATGCAGTGTCTAAGAGCATCAATATTCCCATACATGTTAGAAAGTCCTATACAAATCTGACTGGAATGGTCAATATTTTGAAACACAGTGGGTCTTCCATATTTGTGGATTCAACCAATATCCATCAATTTTCTGTAACCACTTGTCCTATTCAAGGTAACAGGAGCCCAGAGCCTTTCCCATCAGAGGACACACTCATATACCATTCACACACACCTATGGTCAATCCCAGTTAACCTCAGCATGTTTTTGGACATAGGAATCCCATAACAACACCGGGAGAATGTGTAAACTCCAAACACATGGAACCATGGTGGAAACTCAATCCCAGGTCCTAGAGGGGTCAATCAACAATGCTAACCTCCGCACCACTATGCTGCTCCTCAAGAATTATCTTTAAAAAATCTTAAACTTACAAAAGGCAACACTTGAATCCACATGAATGAAGTGATGTGTAGCCATACCCTGCTGAAGCTTTTCTATTTATAAATATAGTTTTTGTTTGTACTACAATGCTTTTGTCTATATTGAACAGATACTTTTCCTTGCTATTATTCCAACAATACAGCATAACCACTATTTACATTAGGTATTATAAATAATACAGAGATAACTTAAAGTATACAGGAGGATGTGTGTAGGTTATATGCAAATGCTACACTATTTTGTATGAGGAACTTGAGCATCTGTGGATTTTGGTATTCGATGGGTCTCCCGGAACAGATTCCCCATGGATACAGAGGCACGACTGCTATTTGAAAGATCATGGAAGATTTCAAAATATGAATGTAATAGTTACATATTACATACGTCTTTGTCTAAATGTTAACTTGCCAGAGAAGTCAACAGCATCACTGAAGTTAATTTCATGCAAGGAGGAAAGTGTGGTTTTATGATGTCATAGATGCTTTCTGGCTTTACCTCCCAGGAAAGCACCTACTTATCAGTAATCCCTTTGGGTTAATCAGATGGATATTTGGTGTTCTGAGATGCTACACTCATCCATTTTCATAGAATCTATGGGAAACCAATACAGCAATGGATGGAAACTGTGAGTCACCCATTGAAATCATTAACCGTCCCTCTACAAGCATTAGGTTTTCATGTTTGTGGCTAAGCAAAACATCTCAGCCAACCATCAGCAGAAGAGTCATTTAATCTCTGAGCCCTGAGTTTCTGGGGCTTAGGGAAGCTTCTGAAAATGAACATAATTAGCTGGCTTCCCCAGCCTGTGAAATGAGCTTAGGTCAACCTGGGAAAGTTGGAACGTGCAAGAAGCATGGTTACCTTGCTTGAAAACCAGGTAAAACCATTGAAGTAGCTACCTTCAGTCATGTCGGTGTTTCAGGATGGCTAATCTTTTGTGGTGCAATCATTCACTGCTGCTCTTACACTTAGCAACAATTGTAACAGCTTAAGAACACAGTGTATTTGTAAAGTTCGAGGTATTGGTTAGGTTTCTGATTTACACCAAGCAGTAATGTGCAATAGTGGGTAAAACTAACACAACCTGGAATGGATGTAAACTATACAGCATAGTAAAGTGTGAATGTGAATTCCTCATAGCAACGTAAAACGCATTGTCTGGTTATCTATAAAGGTTAAACGTTTATCGAGACACTACGGAATCAGAGGCTGGAAAGGATCCAGTGTCAACAGGAGAAAGTAAGAGGCAAATCATAATGCGGAATACTAAACATTGTAGTTTGGACTGTGACTTCTTAACCTTTCAGGACATATGTAAGCATGAGGTGCAACTGCAGAGCAACAGTTTGCAGGTGCAGTTTACAGTCGCAGTTCCTTGAACTTTGACGACCATGGTAGGCACTGGGGGCCCTGTGGCCCCCTTCACTGTGTGGGACTATGTGGTGTTTGCCGGAATTGTCCTGGGGGCAGCGGGAATCGGTCTCTTCCAGGCCATCCGAAGCCGTAGGGACAACAGCAGCCAGGAGTTCCTGCTCGGAGGAAGGCAGATGAGTGCTGTGCCGGTGTCCATGTCACTGACGGCCAGCTTCATGTCGGGCATCACCGTCATTGGTACCCCCGCAGAGGCCTACTTGTATGGGACACCCTTCTGGCTTTTCGGCTTCTCGTACGCCATCATGTCCACCGTCAGCGCCGAGATCTTCGTCCCCTTATTCTATCGTTTAGGGATCACCAGCGCGTATGAGGTGAGTAATTAGGAGGGGTGGCACAGTTTGAAGGTTACGAATTCTCTTCATTACTGTATGGCCAAATCAGCTAAGCAAAAAGGACACCACAATATTCATTATATGCTATTGAAGTTTTCCATCATTTATTATAATGGTTTCTTTATTTGCATGCAGAAACTATTGACTCTTCCAAAAATAATTCTAAGGAACTCCACAGATCTATAAATGTAGTGTTCCCTTAGCTGACGGCACACGCACCCTAGATGGGAAATGTTTCATTCATTTTTTATTAAGCTGTGTTGGGCATTTCCAGTCCAGAAGCTACAAATCCAGCTACAAATCCAAGATTTTGTTTCTACCAACTGGTTAAGTGAAAAGAGTCACAGTCATGCAATGGTCAGTAGAAACGACGTTTATATTACTATAAATTTAAGATTCCCCAAGATTTCGAATTACATAAAGGTAATGTAATCAAAGATAAATTATATAAATTAATTTAATCATCATGTGCTATTTCAGAAAGCTGGACATCGAAAATCAAACATGGTTTTTAAAGTTTGTGGTTTTAAAACAAATACCTTTACCACCAATGCATTCTTTTAATTTAATATTTTTTTTCAGCAATGAGCTGATCACTGTTTATACACTACAGAAAAATGTGTTCAATTATAAATAAAAAAAGAATTCTCTACAATCTTTTATGTGGGATTTATACATTATTGTATGTACTTATTCCAGTTCTCAATTTAAAAATAATTTAGGTATTGTAGGATTACTTATTCTGCTACTTTGAGTTACTCAGTTATTAAGATTAAAATTTCAACATTCTTTTTAGAGTTATAATCAATAGTTGCCCAGTTAAGTATGAGGGCAACTGGTTATTGATTAGTCAGCCTTTTGTGTTGCTCTGCATGGTACAGTTGCACTCCTCTATGTATTCTGCTCATATTAAGCTATGCATCCAAAATGAAGTGTCTCGCCCAACACTTTATAAAATCACAGTCTTACACCTAGCAAGTGACATTTCCCTTTAGGGTGTGTGGCTGTATCCAAGAAGGCGAGCAATGGATGAAGCTGTAGCATTCGCTGTTTTGTAGGAAAAGCAATATAAATAAATTAATAGAATAAATTTCGAAAGCTTTGACATAATGAGATTTTTTTTTTGTCAAATTCATAAACTTAAATTGATGTCGAAAAAGAAATATAATTATGGGCATGTTAAGAAATTTACATTGTCAACTTTTTACATTTTATTTTTATTTATAAATAAAAACCTTTCTTTGGCAGTACTTAGAGATGCGCTTCAATAAAGTGATTCGGGTCATAGGAACCAGCATGTACATCACACAGACCATAAGTAGATTAAAATGCGAGCATTCACATTTTGTGATCTGATATGATGCTTGGGCAATAACTATTTTAAAAAATCACAGAAAGCATCTCTTTGTCTTCTTAATTGCTGCCTGTAAAAGATTATTTCCCTCAGAATTTATAGATAAGATTCCTTTTTTTCCCCCACAGCCATTTTCATTTATCATTAACTTTATAAAACTCTCTTACATAGAATGCTTATAGTACCGTCCAAAAAGATGTCCTGTTTTCTTTTTTTCAAGTGACTGAGTGTATTCGGAAAGCATGATATTACACAAGAAGTGCTTATAGCCCTGTTGCATGTTTCATCAGTTGGCATTTATATCCAATCGTCTAATGGCTACCATCTCACCTAACAGGCTTTGTACACAGGGATGGTTATCTACGCCCCTGCCCTCGCATTAAACCAGAGTGAGTCTTGATTAACAGAGTACTTTATCATATTCATTTATTTCAATCATTATCCGGCCAATCTCTTCCAGACTAGGAAAAAGAGTTAGCTTTTAAATCATTGTCGAATGTTATCTAATTATCAGATTAAAAATGTTATCTGCAGGAGTGAATGTTGATAGAAGACGATGGTTTATGATTTAACTGATTTCACGTGTGCAGATAGCTGGATATATGCCATAGCTAATAGCAACACAGGCTGTTCTTTTTTTTGAACAGGTGTGCTGCAGGAAATAATGTCTCTGGTATATATTTTTTTATTCCAGTCACAGGGCTTGACCTCTGGGGAGTTCTGGTGGCCACGGGCGTCGTGTGTATCATTTACTGCACACTGGTCAGTGGGACCATTTGGGAAATTCTTGTTTAACTTGATTCGGGTCTTTGGTGGTGCTGCACACATAATTTTGCTCAGATAAGTTTAAATACTGCATTAGATTCAAGATTCTTTATTTGTCACATGCAGTTATAGCTGGTACAACGTACAGTGAAATGTTTTTCCCTGGCTAAAGTACTCTCCGATTGTGCTAGACATACTAAAAAAAAAATTAGAGGTCAGAAATAAGTACTCAACAAAGGATAAGTATAAAATCGCAGCTGCACATGGGAAGGGTGGAGTGTAACTCACCCTGGTGTGACCATGCTTAGAAAAAATAAGAGTTAAAATCTCAGCAACACGATGATATATTGCAAATACCCACAGACATACAACTTACACATTTACACCTACTTATAATCTTTCTGTGGAACTCTATTGTGATGCACATCCAGCCATTTTGATGTGTAGCTGGTTAAAGCAGGTTGAAAATGGGATAACAATGTCTGTTTTCTGTCCTGCTGTTTCTGTTGTGACCCCCCCTCCCCCACCAGGGTGGCCTTAAAGCAGTCATCTGGACAGATGTGTTCCAGATGGTCATCATGCTGGCTGGTTTTGTGGCTGTCATTGTCCGGGGAGCCATCCTCCAGGAGGGTCTGACTAAGATCTGGGACGATGCCCGTCAAGGGGAAAGACTCAATGCGTTTGAGTAAGTGTCAGCACAAAAAAAGATCCCATGCACCCATAAACCCCGGCAAATTTGTCTGGTACACCTGCAGTATGATTGAGTAGATCATACCAATAAAGAAAATTGGCACTTGCAAAAATTCATAGAAAATGCTACTTCTGGCATGGAATTGCTCAAGACAGAAAAAAAACACAGCCTTTCAAAGCCAAATTAATTTGCGAACTGAAATGTTGCTTCAATGCAGCTTCAGTCCCGACCCTTTGAGGCGGCACACGTTCTGGACCATTGTCGTGGGCGGGAGTTTGATGTGGACGTCAATCTATGCCATTAACCAGTCGCAGGTGCAACGCTACATCTCATGTCGCAGCATCACCCATGCCAAGCTGTGAGTATGTCATTTGCGGTAAGCATAATGACATCGCCAAACTCCTTTGCGGTTGGTCCCGGAAGCCATGGAAGGGCGAGGTAGTGAGACATGGCCTGCTGATTTAATGCACCTTCTTGCTTTTTCTCCGCCAGCTCTCTGTATATAAACATGGTGAGCCTGTGGGTCACTGTGAGTTTGGCAGTCTTCTCTGGCCTCACTATGTATTCCATTTACAAAGACTGTGACCCAATCACCAACAAAGATGTTGGGGCTCTTGACCAGGTACTTGTCAATAAAGAGCCTACGTTAGGTCTTGGTCAATTGAATTGTGCGTTTTGACTAATGTAGAAGATTGTTGTACAGTTTTCAGGTTCATTCAAAGTTTCTTGTCTACTGTTTGTCCAGATTCATACAAAAAGTCATATGCTTCTGTGTTTGTCAACCAGATGTTGCCATACTTGGTGATGGACATTTTGTCAGAGTTCCCTGGAGTTCCTGGGCTGTTTGTGGCAGCTGCATACAGTGGCACTCTTAGGTGAGATGCAGGACAGCCTGACCACCTTTCCCAGGGCCGTGATGTGGATATAGAAGTATCAGAGAAATGATAAAATAAACACAGACACTCCTCTACTTATGAATGAGATACATTTCGAATGGCTGTTCGTGACTTGAAATGTTCCTAAGTCATTATTCAACACCATTTTAAGGGTATATGCAAGTACTAAGAACTAGGATGTTGAGAGTACGCACGCTGACTGCTGTGTGGCGAGAGTAGAGGCCAGAAGTCGTACTAGGTGGAATTGGTGCACAGCGAAAAAATTCTGTTGCAGACAGGACATGGGAGCCCAATGAACACAATTTGGACTTACAGTCCTCTTCGTTCGTATGTCTAAAAGTTCGTAAGTTGAAAGTTCGTAAGTAGAGGAGTGTCTGTATTTCTCAAATGACAACTATCTCCTCCCTGTAGACCATACTACTTCCTGGAAAAATGATTTGTGTTGGATTTCATCTTGTATGTAATGCTCCATATGTTTTAAATATTTTAATCAGTTTCTGAACATAATTTCGAAGTGGATATAAATCATTGAATGTAAATAGGTTATTTATATTAATAAATAATATGTAACTGGCTGAACCACAAGTCTACGGCACACCACCGAATACACTGGTTTTTCTAGAACATTCTTCCATTAGAATGATAATTTTATATCTGCCCATTTAGATCAGAATCAGATTTAGGATCAAGTGAACTTAGACATTTATAGTAAGTTGTAGAAAATCCAAGAAGTTACCTGATTTTTCTAAATTCATACTCTTGGTCTCTACAAAAGTTATTGTTTAACAAGCTCTTTTGCAACTTTGGACTGAATTATAACCTCCATAACATTTCCTGCAAAAGAAGTAAGCTATTTGGTCTATTGTTTGCTGGATTGAGCTTGTGCAACAGTACTTATAGTCCACATCGTAGGGATTAGGGGGGGGGGGGGGCGTAGCCCACCCATGATCTGAAAAACACAGACAATTTTTTGGTTCCCTTGGTCGCTTTGGTTTGCAAAGTGAAGTAAAAACAGGAGACACAAAGATCACTGCGAGATATCACTTGCCATAAACACCCTTTCTGCCCTCCAAACCAGCACTGAACGTATATTTTATGCATTTATGAGTTATTGAACTTTTTGTGTGTCGGCTGGCCTTCGTGTGCCGTCTGTGGTTTCCGTTTAACTTCTTAGGTCAATCCCATGATAAATCAAAACCGTGATGTGCAGAAAGGTTGACTTTTCTGTTTTCATACCTCTAAACACCGTGTAGTAAAGCTCTTTGTATATTACTTTCAAATATACTCATGTTCAGAAGGGTATAAGGATTCTGTTATAATTTTGTATTCTATTCAACGAAAACCAGTGAAAATACTTTATCAACTTAAACTTTTATCAGTTTACTGTTTCCTTGTTGTCTTGCATAATTTTACTTTGTCTGATATATCTTATTGTTACAACTGTAGGAAAATCGTTGAAAAAGCTAAACTGAAAAAAGTTGCTTTGAATGAAACCAATTGAATCATGTACAGTGGTTCCAGACAACTGGAATGAGTTTTTTTTAAGTTGATGCATTCAACAGAACAGAACATAGATGTATTAATCTCACTAAATTTTCTCATGTTTAATGAAACCTAATGAATTGGTTGGTAGATTGTATAACATTATTTGTCGATGCTGAGAGCTCCCCTAGTGGCTATAGGGCTGCATTTTCCCTGGAGAAGATGTAGTGGATGGAGGCTCATTGCTTTTATACTGTGACTTGTGAAAGAAGAACCAATCAACTAATTTTGGTCATTTAATATTAAAATTTTTACTAGGCATAATTTTTAGAAGCCCACCATCATCAAGGATAGTATGTCTTGGATATTAGTCTGTACCACATGTTTGTTAGATATGATCCATTGAATGCCAATTAACCCCTTTGGTATTATAGTTATTAGTGTGTAATTTCAAAGGACTATTTTCAGTGTGTGCAGAGCATCTGAGTTAATTTGAGCAGATATTGATGCATTTCTATGGCGTGTCTATCTTTAAGCTGGGAGGGGATAGCATAATACTTGTACTGATGGATTCGTTGTCCCCAAAGCCCTCCCCAGGAATTTCCAAGAGACCACACACGCAGGATACCCCAGGAAGGCCAAAGCCTCCCTCCCTGCCACTAACCAGAACAAAATCCCACAAACAATCATTTCCATGCAGTCAACATCTAAGTTTTCGAATCTGGGGTTAAGGCGGTAACATGTCATGCTATGCAGTTCCAGGTGGCGTTGCAGGTCTTTTAATATCTTCCTGCATATATAAGGCCATAGCTGGTAATCAAAATAGCCTTACATCGACAAATACACTATCCCCAGGGAGCATTTTATGAACAATCACAGCTGTTCAATTTTTCATACAAATAGAGAACACCTGTGTATTAGGCAGTCTTCTTCATGACGATGGGTGAAATAAACCATGGCTGCTATTAGATTTTATACCTAATTTAAATTGAATGAAAGTCATGAATTTGGTTTAATTAGACATGAGAAAATGATTAACTCAACTACATTCTGTTCTCAAAAATGAAAGTCAATGCATTATCTTAAAAAGGTTTTATTTTCAGAATATTTATTCTAGTTGGGTGGAACTACTTTCCATGATTCAACCGAGTTCATTCAAAGAATTATGCATAAAAACTAGGGCTGCACGATATTGGGGAAAAGTCACATTGCAATATTTATTCTTTCTACGATATATATCGCAATATTCCGATTAAAAAAAATCTAGTTACTTCAAGTTCTATTCATATAAATAATTATTCTAGAAAGATTGAGCTGATTTTGCCCAAATATAATGGTAATGATAACTTAGTACAAAACTGTCAGAGCAGGTGAATAGAGATGAGGCAGACCCCGTAATGCCAGAGAACGCATGACTGATTAATTTTTTTTTTTAACTTGATGATTTTAACTTTATTTTCAGAGCTGTTGCACAGCAAATAAAAAAGAAATAAAAATTCCAAGAAATAAAACATCTTGTGTGTTAAAAAGTCAACAGTCCTAAACAATAAAATGTCATTTGATGTAACACTTACCGATGTCTCCCTTCCCAATAGCACCGTGTCATCCAGCATCAATGCCCTGGTAGCCGTTACTATGGAGGACTTCGTAAAGCCCCTGTGGACCAGCATGACTGAGAAGCAGGCTTCTCTGCTTAACATGGGCCTCAGTGAGTGTGTCTTGTGATTTAATTTGGCTAATTACAAGAGAAGTATAAAATTTGACCATGGAAGACATGGTTCAGAATGTGGTATAACCAATAATTACGTGACAATTGAATTTGCTGTATACAGTCATACTTTTAAGTTCTAGCCATTATGCAGCTTGACATGTAATTGTAGTTTCTTTTAGCTAGGCACTTTAACAAGACTGTTGGTTGTTGCCAAAACTGAAACACCTTTGAGACATGCAGATGCAATGAATTACAGGAAATGTCATCATTTTCTAAAACGAAATGAAAGTGATACAAGGAAAAACTGGCATATAATTTTACGATTTTACAGCGTGATGAGTTTATAAAGTTTATATGCATAAATTAGCAAGTAAATAGGTGTTTTGCAAGAAGGAAGTTTGTCTGTTGGTAGATTCTCGCATTACGAGTAAGCACTCTGCTGAAGCGGTCTGCATTTCCAGGTGTGGTCTTTGGGGCAGTCTGTATCGGGATGGCAGCTGTGGCATCTCTAATGGGAAGCATTCTACAGGTATATTTGGAAATTTTCAAAATGAATAAAGAAATGTTTTCAAGGTGACTATACCTGTTTTTGTGGTCTGTATAATTTTTATTCTCACTCAGTTGGGATAACTAATATTTAATATTAAATTTTATATTGTTAAGCTAATAACTTTATGCTTTATCACAGAACAACTATCACACACATGCAAATGACGTTATCTACAGTGCATTCATTAAAAGTATTCAGGCCTCTATTTTTTCCATATTTTGTTATGCAGCAGCCATATTCAAATACAGATTAAATTCATACTTGAAATCATAAATCTGCTCAATGCACCATAATTTTAAAAATTGCTGTGCTGTAAATGTATTAAATATAAGAAAACCGATGTATCACATACACATTCAGCAATTATTCAGGCATTTGCTATGATACTTGACTTAAGGTGCATCCTTTTTCCATTGATCATCCTTAAGATGTTTCTACAACTTGATCAAAGTTCACCAGTGGTAAATTTGGTTGATTGGGCATGATATGAAAAGACACACATCTAGCTATATAAGGGCCCACAGCTGACAGTGCTTGTCAGGAGAGAAAAGGAAAAACATTAGTTCAAAGGAATTGTCTGCAAGCATCTAAAGCAGGATTGTGTGGATGCACAAAGTCGGAGAAGGGTGTTAATTTTTTTTGCAGTTTTAAAGGTTCTGAAGAACACAGTGTCTTCTAACATTTTTAAGGGGGAGACATTTGGAATCATCAAGACACTGCTTTGAGATGGCTACCCAACCAAACTAAGCAAAAGGGGTGGAAAGGTAGGGCTAGAGGCAGAAAGGTGACGCAAGACCTGAAGATCACTTTGGCAGAACTCCAGAAGATTTTGGTGAAGATGGGAAGACTTCAGAGAAGATAAGAGTACCTGCCCGAAGGACACCCATCTCTGCAATGGAGTGGGCAGCTGGATGCTATTCCTCAGCAAATGTTGCACCTGCAGTTCAGAATAGATAATCCATCTGAACCTAAGCATATTTGGGCTTGGCGAGTACATCGATGGGAGACCAGTTAGGAAAGATGAAAGAGGTGTTGGTGTGGTCAACAGATTAATCAACCCTGTGGTCTGTGTGGATCCCAGTGCAGCGACAGAGACACTGTGCTCTGGAAATGGCCCCGTCCTTCGGATGAGACGTAAAACCGAGGTCCTGACACTCTCAGGTCATAAAGGATCCCTGGGAATTTTTGTCAAAGAGTAGGGGGGGGGGGGGGGGCACTGTGGCCCGATGGAATCTGTGGCCTGTAAAACGAAGTGGGGTGATTGGGTTATTGGGGT
>JAODUD010000127.1:25244127-25257514 GCA_026784285.1 Stomatorhinus walkeri
AAGAGTAGGGGGGGGGGGGGGGCACTGTGGCCCTATGGAATCTGTGGCCTGTACTACGAAGTGGGGTTATTGGCTTATTGGGGTACCACAGTTTAAATGGACTTCATGTTTGTTCACTTACATTTTGCCCAGACTACCTTAAATCCGATAAGTTACCCTGGTAAGCCAGTAACCCCACTTCGTAGTGTAGACCACTGGCCTCCAATCCATCAACCCCTATATCTAACTGGTGAATTCGCTCCTGCCCCTTTACCACTGTAGCTGGCGGTGAGTCCACTGGTGCAGAATGGCTGCTGTTGCATCATCCAGGGTGACAAACTGTGGTGGCGGTTGAAGTGGCTCTCTATTGGAGTTAATTCCAATCAAATATTTCTGGAGAGACCTGAAACTAGTATCTGAGGTTCTGCAAATAAGAATGGGTAATAGATCCCCAAATCCAGCTGTGCCATGCTTGTAGCTGGAATTGCTACGAAGGGTGCCTCAACTGAGTACAGTACTGAGTAAAGTCTGACTAAATACTGATGTATCTTATTTTTGATACATTTACAAAAATATTTTAAGACACATACACAAATTATACAAAATTGTTTGCATTTTGTATTATTTGCAGATTAGATTGCAAATTCATTCAAAAACTCCAGATTACAGCATGGCTGCAACATATCAAAATGTGTGTAAAAAGTGAATACGTATCTGAGAGTCCTGTACAAATGGAATGCAATCATGCCCTCTGCTGGTTAACATCTGTCATGACCAATCAAATATCAAACATTCCATTATTTAATCACACAGGCAGCCCTGTCCGTATTTGGAATGATCAGTGGACCATTGCTGGGACTTTATGTGCTTGGAATGTTTTTCCGCTGTGCAAACTCATCTGTAAGTATTCCCTTTATACCTACTGCTGTCCATGTGGGCAGTTTTCTTGTCATTCTTACAACTGTAATATATTTAACTATTGTACAAGAAGTTTTTAATAAAATCTATGAAATATATTTTCGTTGTGCTATTAATGCTGTTCACCCTGAATATTGCATAAGTAATTCTGGCTTGTGTTATAATATGTTATTTTGTTAATTTCTGCTTAATCAGAAAGCATTTCTGTCTTGTTTAGGGAGGACTTGTGGGAATGATTACAGGCCTTTTGCTGACACTGTGGGTGGGTATTGGGGCCCAGGTGTACCCTCCTCTGCCAGAGAAGACCAGACCACTTCCTCTGAGCACAGAGGGGTGCATTTACAACAACACTCAGAACTTTACCACCATGTCACCCTGGAGCAGCACGCAAACATCAGTTCCAACGATTCCTAAGTAAGCCCCTACACCCATAATCCTCATCAGAGCCTAGTATGTTGCAGTATGACCCATTCATCAAGCTGGACATTTACAGCTACAGTAGGCACAGCAGGGGAAGTGCATTGCTCAAGGGCATACCAACAATCTCTACAGGGAACAGAGCTTATTGATAACTGGTCAGGAGGTGACAAAAATGCTGTGAGCACACGGATCTGTAATCACAGATGTTAAGTCACAGAAAATGTGACTCAGTACCACACAGTGCACCAAGAATCTAAGGCTATAAAAATAAGATGTTATGGTTGCTGTAAATGTGTTATTTTTCCCCTCACTTTTTAGTTCAGTTCAAATTCAGAGATAGACAACAATCACTTTCAGAGGCTAAAGGGCTTTGGTGTCTTGTCCTGGTTATAAATATGTGAAATACCTTAGCCATTCACAGCTTGTATCTGGGTCATCCTATTATGGACTCTCATAGCTCACCAATCTACGCCTTACTAGAATAGCTGAATGCTATTCATTTTGCAGTTAACCAATTTTACTATTGCAGCAGCAGACCAGCCTTAGCAGACAGCTGGTACTCACTGTCCTATCTTTACTTCTGTCCTGTGGGGACATTAGTGACCATCGTCATAGGACTGCTGGTCAGCAGTGTCACAGGTAATGGATATCACATTTCCCATGATCCTCTTTTCCCGCTAGCACTCCAACAGATTTTCATGTTAAATGCCTTCTTAATAAAAGTTCATTTTAACCTCAGTGTTACTATGTACATGCCAAACACTATAATTATTACCATACATTCATGTACCTCCTCCACTAGGTGGCTGCAAGCAGAGAACAATCCGGCCTGATCTGTTTGTTAGGAAGAGTGATTTATTCTGCTTTAGCAGCTGCGATGACTCCTCCACGGTACAGACTGCAAAATAAGGAATATCAGAACCTGACATATTGTCATATGGAATTCGGCTCAAGTCTGTTTTGTGTCTTTTCCTTTTCAGCCACCGGAGTCCGAAACAGCAGTGAAGTCAAGCACCAGTCTAAAGGAGGGAAAGAAAAACCTAGCATTTATAGGTTCACAGCTGGATATTGCAGAAAAGAACCATGAAAAACTTACATGGTTCTGAACTGCAGCCGGATTGTAGATGTGCATCCCCACTTTGATTCTGCTAGAGGAGCAAGCAAGGTCTAAGTCCATTCTGGTGGTTACATCAAATTTGATGAATGGCATTACACACCAATGACCTCATCTGAGTGTATGTAGCTTAAGAGCTGTTGGGTCTTGTTAAGGAACACTGAACCATAAACTACAAAAGTGTGCAAAAATGCATTTGATTTCGCCAGAAACAACAGGGCCTTTGTCAGGCAATTTAAATCTCTGTGGATTTCACACTTCAGTAGATTATATTAATGTAGTATTTCTATTTCACACATTAATGAACACTATTACTAAAAAGACCCAAAACTGTTTCATACATATTGCATAGCAGGGATAATTCTTTTTTTATTTTATAAACTTTTGTGGTCTATTTTAAACAACACGCATATTCTAATTTTTGTGGGCCAAAAACCATCTGTTGTGAAGTTATTGTAGAATTATACATGTACAGCTATATTGAAAATAAATACAGTTTTACTGTATAATAGTACCACATTTTTATAGCTATATCAAAATAAACATGATCCTCCCAGACATTTATTTTGCCTTGATCATGTTTGGTTAGTTATTTTTATGGCATTTTTCTGTAGGTGGTTGAATGACTTTAGTGCAAAAATTCTATTGCGTTGTTCACATATAAATTGATTGTTGAAGGTGTTTCCAACAGACCTTTGTTGCATTATAGATTAAAGAACATATAATAATTAAGGCTCTAACAATATCAAACGAACACTGGGATATAGCTCAACACAAAACAAACATGGAGAGGCCCGATCTGCATAACAACCCCCGTCTCCTAGACAACTGGTTGACAATTCTAGGAGTCAACAAAGCAACGGCCCTCCCACTTACCTGCCCAGGTATCGTGAGCCCTCCTCAAACACTCGCAGGCTCACTGGAAGTAGATAGGGAAAGCTGAACTTCGAAGAGCAAACAATTCTGACGTCTGGATTTTCCAGGGTGTCTGCTGGAACTCCGGTAAGCCAATCATTCCATCCAAGAATATCAGTACTCTTTCGAAAAATATCCTTTTCCATTCTTCATTTAGACTAGTTGGTGCAAATAGGCATTTTGTGCCGTTTGAGATATGGATGCTTGTGTCAGCGCAGCAGGGTAATGATTCTGTTCAGAGGTACTTCCTGATTTCATGGAGACTGGATATACATGCCTGCAGCTGTAATATTCAGAGGACCATAACACAGAGAAGATCATTGATCTTAATTCTTGAATTTGATAGGTGTCACAAATCTCTATTATAATGCTAATGAATAAGAAGGGTGAAAGGGAGTTGCAAAGCAAGGTTTCTCTTTGTAAAGATCTTTGCCTTGAGTACAGTGTATAACAGGTACGGACATGCTCTCCTTGTTTGTGTGAAATGCCCAAGAAAATGAAACCTAAAGCCCTGGAGCCACAAGACTGAATGCTCAGATCCCAGGTGGAGTGCAGGCGGCACAAAAGTCTTGTTTCTCCCAGCATTTTTATCAGAACGTTCTTTCTCCTTATGCTACTCCATGGGCTCTTTTAGGTGACTTGCAAGGAAGAGCCCGTGTAGAAAGAAAGCTATAGACTAGCTGAGTAATTTCCTTCAGTATGCCAGAGCATGTAAACACATGATTCATGGAAAAGCATTTACTGAACAAGACCTGACCAGCTTTACTTTCAACTTTGCCGTGTAGTAGAGGAATATGCAATTTTAAATACCTGAGGCACTATGGTTACGTAAGATGGTCTAAGATGTCCGATGAGCACATTTTGTTATGATATTGCAAAACAAATTCTTATACTTTTACCATTTAGGTAGCCTCCCTTGTGTATTCATATTACACTACCTTTGTTCAGTAAATCATGTATATTCATCTGTTTTCCAATGGCTTCTCCAGTAGAGGGTCATGGGTATGAACACATGCATTATGGAAAATAGGGATGCCAAATTTATGAGAATTCAATGGCTATTGGTCAGAATAGTATTAACTCATATAATAAACATCATTTGTCATTCAACCATCTTCTAACCTGGTGTCCAGTACAGGGTTGCCGGGGTGCTTGAAATCTATTCCAAGCAGCATGAGTCAGGGGACACTCTGGGAAGGATGCCAGTCCTTTGCAAAGGAACACACACATTACGGATTATGGTCATTGTATAATGATATAATGGAATTCCAGTATATTGATGATAAAGGCTTTGAATCCCACAGTGGGTGTGATCAGAGTATACTGCCAGTCACTGAATAGTTTACTTCTCATCGGTTACTTTACTGGTATACAAGGCAGTGACTAATGGTACGTAGTAATCCCACCATTACTTACTTACTTTTCAGATCTATTTGTATGTAATTTTTTGTTGATATTTATGTAACAATAAACACAAATTTTCAATCATGCACATTTATTTTTTCGTAACATTTTAAGGTCTGCTCCTTAACTATTAATAAACTGTTGCTAATCATTTGATTATATATATATATACAAATAAAATTTGTAAATGTATTATTATTTTTTTATTTAAGTAGGACCCAAGACATGAAAATGACCCTCGCACAAAGATTTTGTTGGATTCTTTTTCTAGCCAGTTTTGTGTTGACTATTCTGTCTGAACCTCTTTCCACAATGGGGTCTTCTGATGAAACCAGTACTGCCAATAGCACGGATGCTGTCTCAACAATCTCTGCTCCCAATATCACTGTTTTTTCTACAACAGTTTTGCCAAATCACAGCCAAAATGATTCCACCACTGATATCTTTTCTCCAAATTTGACTCAAGACAACCTGGGATTCTCCAAATCCACAACACTCTCACAGATCACAAATGGAGCTACAACCTCTCAGATAACAACAGGCCTTCAACCTTCAACCAAAGTCACAACAACATTTAATGTCAAGTTCCCCACCACTACCCAAGGAGCCTGGACAACTGTGAATGTCAGCAGCACATCAAATTACACCACTTATGAATCAGAAACAACTGAATCACACCTGAATAAAAACATCACAGCATGGACATCTGCCCCCGGCTATTTCAACACCCAAGGTAAATATTTCTAAAAACTCAATATTTTTATTTAGCACATATGACAACTATATCGAATCTAGTCAACACATCTCATTGGATATAAAAAGATTATCGGCAATGAAAATTTAATAATCTCATATGTGAAGCACCTCAAGCTGCATTCCATGTATGAAAAGTGCTATCTAAATATTATTGTTATATTTATAGGCAATATTTATGTTTTAATATTTGTTCCCCGTTACATCAAAACAGAAGCACCAGGTGGAATGACCTATTCAGAACAGAACATGACTATTTTCTTCAGTGTTGTCACTGGGTTGGCTTTTCTGGTCATGTTCACGTACGCCATATACAGGTGCAAACGGAAGACTCAGTACTCTCATCGTCCTCTCTATAATTCTGAGGAAACAGGTGAGAACTTTAAAATTATTTTGTTTCAGGTTTGCACTTGAGACTGGTAACTTGAGGTCTCCTACCATGATCAAACAACACACAGAAGGAATGCAGGAGCTTCAATGATGGCTGTTCAGTTCTTTGTTCCTTTTCCATATCACCAACTATTTGTTTTCACAGTGGACAGGTTTGTGGCAGCAGATGACACTCTAGTAATCTCTGGTGGACTTTATGATGGCCCTCGCATTTACAACCCCACTATGACCACTCTGCATGATGAGGAATTCAATGCCGACCATCCATTTCACTCCCAACCCACCCAATTTCGACTGGAGTTCATGAATGAAGATGAAGAGAATAAGTCCCCGGACCACGGGACTTGTAACTTTGAAACATTTCAGCCAGTTGTTAATGATGCTCAATAGTCAACCAAAGTGAGGTTCTGAACATAATACATTTTTTCACAAATGTACTTTATTTTCATTTGCTAACAAGGCCAAGTTTCAAATTGCCAATTCAGCTATGACATACTTTGATGAGTTAGAAAGTAAACACAATGTTAACAAGGACATGCTATTCATTTAAGTATTTAACTTCAACACTATTAAAACAACAAGCTAGCATATTTAATGAAACCAACAAATGGAAGCAGAATAAAATATAACATTTTAAATAAAAATCAAATTGACATTAAAACCAGTTTATAAAGTATATTTATGGCTAATATCAAGTACTAACATTAATGAAACTATAAATACAATGTATATGAAGTGTAATAAATCATACAAGTAACAGGCCAACTTGCACACACACATTAAAACCTAAATAACTAATTGGAACCAAAGAACTAGTCTAATTCACTCAAATTTTGGTAAGATTTTGAGATTAAACTCCTAGCCTGTCATTATACAAACAAATCTGCAATTCAGTCAGAACTTAATACTACCTACCCATCAAGTCCTGTAAAACAGGAGAGCTAAGCAAAAATTTTTTCAGATGCTTTTTTCTTCTTTTTCATATCTGCACTGGTTACAGCTGTCCATCCAGCATCTCTCATTCTTTTCACTGCTGCCAGTTTCAAAGCCACCCCAGGGGACTTAGACACAGTGGGACTCTGGCTCGGAAAGAACAGCATGGCGGAATGTGAAAAAGGAGTGAAATAACTCTTTATTCAACATCTGATGACTGAAAAATACCAGGATACTACAATGCAAACCCTTGAGACTTCAAATCATCAACACAGATTAATAAATTCATCACACACACACACAAAGCCTTTTTAACTAAGTGAGACACTTGAAGAGACAGGTGGTGTGCAATGCCTATATTTGGATTGCTTATGAAGCTCTCATCTATAATGTACTATAAATACCTTCATAATGCAGTACAAAGTATCCTTAATTCTTATACCTATAAGATTAGATCTACTGATTAGTGTCATAGAGCATTCATGTCAATGTTTATAATACTTTATAAGCACAATATAATCCATTATGAAGGTATCTATAATGCATTATAATAACTGATTTAAGTAGTTACCCTCAGTTTACTTCTTGAATTTTCTCTTAGCCTAGGTACACATCAGTGTCAGTTTATTCATCAGTATCAGTTTATTCATCACCAGCACTCATTATAAAAACTGAAGCAAAGAGCAAAATATGACTTCATAATACTTCATAAAACAAAATTCTTCAGGCCGAGCAGCTATATTTACAGAACTTAGGACCAATTTCTCACAATTAAGTGGCAAATTAACAATTATTAACTATCATAAAATTTAAAATTATTAAATATGGCAACAGTGAAATTTGAAATGACACATTTTTAGTATTTTTAGACCCCCATACTGCTGGAGGCTACCAGCATCTTTTCAGTCTCCTCTCCCCATCTGAAAAGGTTCTACTCCCGAAAACTTTATTTTATCAATAAAAGTCAAATAAACATCTTACTGCGACTTCTGTGGAAAACCATAAATATAATTAAGAACCATTGATTCAATGCAAGATCACATTGAGCCTGGATCTTATCCCATGGGGCAAACTACACCCTGGGAAAATACTGTACATCGTACTTACAGTGACAGTAAAGGCATATAACCTGCAACTTTACATTTTACTGTACTCTATTCATCATACTGACTCTTGCACTACTAGCAAACTATGAACACGAAAGGTGTGGCACATTATTTGCTACATGGCTATCAATTTACAAACAACAATACAAACTTCTTTATTTAGCTCAAACAAAACAGAGTATTTGTATACTCCTTTACACAATGACTAAAGGCTATTAATTCTCAATTGTTACATAGCAGTATTTCCCTGCATTCTGTAGAAGAGGCATGTATGGCCACAGGGCATGTGCTGAGCTACCCTGTAAAGATCTTGATGCTTAAATTAGGTACACAACTAGAGTTAACTTCCTACAGTAAATACTGTACCTTTAGATGATGCATAGGTATTCTGTAATTATCTGCCTTCCTAACATTGGGCTCACCTTCAACAAGAAAACTCTTCCATGCAACAACAGTTTGAAAAGAATGTTTTAGTGACACAATATAATATTTGTGCATTACATAATACAGTGTAATACTGTTAATGCCTATAATGTTGAATAAATAATAATAATAACAAAATCTTTGAATTTACGAGACAAGCAACCCTAACTTTTATATTTGGGGAAAAATGCTTAAAAATACCAGTAAATCCTGTTGTTCAGAGCTATCAGATGTGGAGTCAAATTCCAGGACAGTTTTAATCCAGGGCACAGATTTTCCAGTGGAAGGTGGTGTACGTATTCTGTATGACTAAAATAAAAAAAACCTGTTAGTTCACACTTAGGACACTACTTTACTCACTCTGCTGCTTATGATTGTTACAATTTTTATAATGGATACAATATTTTAAAATAACACAGTGGATGCATACATACAAATAGGGTGAAGAAATAAAATGAATTGTATAATTACTTTAATCCGTGGTGTGGTCTTTGCCTTTTTGAGTGAAATGCTGGACTGAGTTTTTAAGTTTTCTGTTCCTGACTCCTTTAACATAACACAGATTTAAAATTTGCCAGGAGAGAAGTATACATCAACAATGACATAAACTAACAAGGTTAACCAAAATGGCCATCAAAATCACTGGCCCAGTTTTGGAAGAACTTTACAAACTCAAATCAAAGTATTCTGAGGATGTTAAATATCACACTTCAAGGGCATATACTGGTATTAGAAAAATAATACCAGCCTTACTTTATTTGGTGGTGATTTCATAAAGTTTTTGGAAGGACCCAGAGATGAATTTGTAATATCAGTGCCATTTTCTGCCTTCTTCGTAGACAATGCTGATTTCCTCATGAACCTGAGTGAAGACTGTGTTTCCTGGCTTGTACTACATATTTGTTTGATGTTATGTTGAGGTGTCTAGCAAAACAAACAAACAAATAAGATGGGGAAAAGAAAAGCTGAATTTTCCTACTGTGGCAATGTTATATAAAACTGGATGGTAAATATGTTGCTATACATTATAATAATTTATACCTGCTATAAAATCAAATCATACATACATAAATGAATCAAGATAAATATTTCCAATGTTACTAGTAATTCAAAAAGAATGAACGATAATGAATAAACAGAAATATTCAATTAGACTTAACAACAAGTATTGGATCTTAAAATGACTATACAGTGTACCTTCTCTTTCACATCCTCCTGCACAGACTTCATTTTTAAGTTCAAATCTGTAATTTCCTGTTCAAGTTTGTCCTGTAAGCCACAAGAACCTAGTTTAATTTAGGAGTATTTATTCAGTATTAACATGATTCAATATTTATTAACCATAAAACATTCAGGAAGTTTAAAACTTACCATCTCTCTCACTTCATTTTCAAGCTGCTGTTTTAAATTTGAATTCTCAATTTTTGTCTCTGAAAGTTCCAGTACCTAAAAGATATTCATTTCACAAAATTCTTCATATTATGATTTAAATTAAAATGTTGTGATACTTATCAATACATCTATAAAATGTGTGAAGGATAATTCTGAGAAAGTGACCTGTTAATTTGCTTTTAAAGTAGCTACCCGAAAATATGTTCAATGCATTAACGTGCTTTAACTTAATTCCACTATTGCTGTGTTGTACTGAGTAGGATGTACCATACCAATGAGGTGTAACTGGAATTTGCTTCAGCTTCTTTCAGTCTCCTGTTATCAAGCTCAGCATCCTTTTCTTCAATCATCTTGTCATACTGATTCTGAAAAACAATGAAACACTTTCCAACATACAGTATGCAGGACATTTTCAGAATATGTCTTGGACACACTGATCTTTACCTTGTGCTTTTCCATTAGGGCCACCATGTCAGATATCTTGTGCTGGCATTTGATTTCTGTCTCCTCTTTGATTCGAACAGCTTCCTGGGCTTCAAGGTTAAGCTTTTCTACCTGAAAGGGCAAGAAGATGAAGAAAGCCAAAGAACTAATCCATTTGGTGTTTAGTTGATAAGAAATTGTTAGTATTTTTTTACCTTCTTATAGAGCTCAGATTCAGTCACAGCATTCATTTTAATTTCTGCCTGTAACTTCAAAAGCTTCTCATTATTAAGACTTTGAATGTTTTTAAATTGTTCTTTAATTTCATTCACCTAAAAGCAAAACATAAAATGTAACACTGTTCATTTACACACTATGGAATAACCACAGAAATATACATTGCTTACCTCAGTGTCAAGTTTATTGCATTTCTCTCTTTCTGTTGCCAGCTGTTTTTTTAAACTCTTATTCTGAAAAGATAGTTAATAAGCTAAAAGTAAGATTTCTCAGATATCCAAGTTTGGCAGTCATGATAAATTAAAATAAATGGAACAATTACTAACCGCTTTTAGGCATTCATTGTAAGCTTTTGTTTTATTTTCTGTTTTTAGTTTTGAGGAATTTAGCTGTAAATAAAACAGCAGCATTATAGATTAATTCATTAACGAATAAAAACACTCTAAAAAGAAGCCAAACATAAAACAACACAATACATTAATTTACCTTAAATAGCTTTTTATTTTTAATTACTTCTTCCTGCAAACTTTTGTTCTGTATGATCACCATGACCATTGAATTATAAAAGTAAAAACTGAACGTTTATATTCTAGCTAAATTTCATCACAGAAATATTAAAAATAAAAATGGTACAAATTGAAATATATCTCATGATTAAGGACATTGTGATGCCAGAATTAGCAGTTGATACTCAACCAGTAAAATTCCACAATTCTCAGTACCCAATTCAACACCACAGTAAAAAACAATGTTCCATGTACTTCAACATACACACTCCTTTGCTGAAAACCTTTGAAGATTGCAAAACACAACAATGGCATGTACCCTCAAGTAATAAATAAAAAGAAACAACTATTACCATCACAAAAAGAACAGTGGCATGTAGCTTTCAAGTATCTAAAACAAACTATATTGTGCTTAAAATATAAACAGTATCACCAATTGCAACAAGCTTAAGAATAAATGCAGTCTAAACGTTGTCAGGAGGATCTGTATAAGACTTTTTCTAATAGCTTTGTGGTCTGTAACATTATATGACTGTCAGGACTTAAACTAGACCATGTTTATGAATGGAGGACACATGATTCGAGAGTAGTAAGCATTTTTCGAGTATGTCCTATTGCTGTAGAAAAACAGGCACGTCAAGTTTTCAGAATTTTGGCATCCACTTAAAATTGAGTTATCGGTTCTCGTGATGTCCGTACTCATGATTAATAAAATTCAAATCCAAATATTTGTATCAGTTCACATCTTATTTTTACGAACCACATGTGTAGTCTTACAATGTGAGAAATAAGTGAAAATTAGTTCAGGATATGAAACGCATAAGTGAATGCTGCTTAGCTTACACATTCTTCATAATTTTCTTGCATTGCCATCATCTTTTCATCTTGTTCTTCAACTCTTAACTTCAGTGGTTCCAGTACATCTCTTAGGTAAAAAAGACAGTTTACAAAAATAACAGCAATAGTATATACTGTTACGTCGCGCCGATGCGGGGCAGGCAAACAAAGGCGGTAGCCAGGAATGCGGGTAAGACAAGGGGTTGATTAACGAAGACAGGACCCAGGGAAGTATACGGCAAACTACACAGATGACTGATCTGGGGAAAACAGACACAGACGCTGACTAAATACAAGTAGGAATCAATCGACAACAGGTGGCCACGATCAGGAACAGACATGAGGTAATGGAATGAGGCATGGCACACATGAGGCTCGGACGGGCGGATCATGACATACACTAATGGAATGAGGTATATATTTCTTTATCACCTGAGTCGATTGTTTTCCTCTTTTAATCGCTCAAATTCCTTTTCAGTTTTCTCCTCTGCATTATTTTCCTAATTATGGATTTAAAACAAGCTGATCATATTTTAAATTTTCAAGACAAATGTACCGTCTTCCAAATTTTATATTAACAGTAATTGTAAAATCCTTACTTATACACAATAAGAAAAAATAGCTTATCTAGGCCAGGGGTCACCAACGTGATAAAATAAAAAATGTAATTTCATCCTGTTGCTATTCTTCTTTAATCACATTTTGAAAATGACAATATATTAAAAAAGTATTTAATACATGTTTATTATACATGAAGTTTAGATAAGCTTAGGAGAGGGTTTCAAACTGGTAGCCCTTCGTATGGCTCAGTACCCATGAGGTAGCTTTCAAAAAGGTTGGTGAGCCCTGATCTAGGCCTTTGTTTCACCATGTTCTAGTAATAAATATGTGAATTCCATGAATTTCAGCAGTCCGAACTCATATTTAGTAGCCCAATAATGTTAAGAACCTTTTCAGGTGATGCACTTTCTGATTGTTCAGTAATTGTCTCATTTTGAAGCTGGAGATTGTTGAAGATTGCCATGACCTCCTTGTACTCATTCCTTTAAAGAAAAATGCTTTATATTTTCCACATTGCTATTATTAATATTATTAAAACTACTACTAACACTATTAATTATTTGTTAATTAATCCTTCAAGTTATACATGCTTTTGTAAACTAATTTAAAATTCTCACGTACTGTTCAATGTTCTTTTTTAACTGACTATTTTCTTCTGCAAGTTTTAGTTCATTGCTTTGTGCAACATGTAACTTCTCTGCCATTTCACACAGTTTGGTCTATAAAAGACAAAGAGGTAAATATAATCACAAGAAACATCTGAAAAAAAACTAGATAAACCCAAACAAAAGAAGCCTGACCTCACTCTTCTGAGTAATTTCCTTCAAATTCCTCAATTCTTCTTGTAAATTGTTCAGGGCATTCTCAGCAAATTCCTTTTCAACTGATGTTATACAAGCTTTATTCTACAGGAGATGAAAATAAAGAAGTTGTATTAAAGCAAATGACAAAACATGCATCCATCTTGCAACCACTTTTCCTGTACCGGATTACAGAAGGACCTGGGGGGTATTCCACGAAGCAGGATTAAGGGAAAGTCTGGCTTATTTCGAGAAGTCTGTCTTACTTAAGTGACA
>JAODUD010000127.1:25257614-25273160 GCA_026784285.1 Stomatorhinus walkeri
AGATGCCGCTAACTTGAGTCTCACTTTTTCGCGTAAGTCTGGCTTTAGTTAGCTACTTTCATGGAATACCCCCCTGAAGCTTATCCAAGGCAGGGAAACACTGTGGGATCGCATTCCATATGCGATGGGATACTTAGAGATGCTGAGGTACTGGATTTATGCCGTGTCTTTGGAATTCAGGAAAAACAGCAAAAACTCCATATACACAACAGGATTCAAACACCCAACTGATTAAGCCACTGTCCCTTTGTGAATGATGCCTATGACGTAAAATGACTGAAAATCAAGTGGTATTTTGTATCTGACTTCATAGAACATTAGACCATATACAAAGACAAGCTGGTAAGCAAAAAAGAAGAAGCACTGGGCTTGTGTAAATTAGACAACTGACTTGTAATTAGTGCACATAGTAAAAGTTATGAATAAAACACTGTCACACTGCTAATGTTGTCACCAACAACCAGTAACCTTTACCTAAACTGCAACACAAACACATACTCGTTTACTTGGGATTTTATCAAAATATTGATTGTATAGCTTACTAACAGATGATCAGAATACTTTAAAACAAATTATTACCACAGTGGTTTTGTCAATAATGAAAACAATTACTACTCTCTTCAGTTTGTACTTTCTTCAACTTTAGATATTCACTGAAATTATTATTTTAATAATTTCATGTCATTACCTTAGAAACAAAATTCACACTTTTAGCCACATGATGAAAAAAAACTTTTTTTTACAAATTAAAAATCAAATAATGAAATAAACAAACAAACAAATAAGTAAACAAATAAAGAAAAAACAACTTACCAATAATTCGGAAATTTCTGAATTTTTACTCATAAGATCCATGTCAAGTTGTGATACCTTTGCGGCCTCTGTTTGTAATTTCTCTTCTAATATTATTAGAGATTCTGACATTGCATCCTGCAAAACAGAAGAAATATTTGATGAAATTTTACTGAACACCATACAAAATTCATTATTTTAAACAAGAATGTAAAACATACCATATCCTCTCTAAGAATTTTTATCTCATTTTCTTTTGCTACTTTATGTTGTACTGTTTCTCCTGTAATGGTCAGAACATTTACAGTCAATGTACATAAATGAATTTAACGTAGAATTCTGAAAAAGTATTAATGTTACCCAATTCACTGGTTTTTATCTTCAATTCCTCTTCAAGATCTTTTGTCCTAAAACAAAGAGCATGTACTGTCAAAGCAAAGAAAGTGCACCAGGTATAATTTTGAACCAATTTTCCCTACCTTTGCATTTCAGATTTCAGTGATTCCTGAAGTTCCTGGGCTGTGGTTTGAATTTGCAAAAGTTTTCCTTTTTGTTCATCTTTATTTTTATAAAGCTCATCCAGAGTACTGTCCTTTTCTGCGACAATTTTCATGTATTCCATTTCCCTTTTCTGTGAAGCAGTTTCAAGACTTTGCCTTTTTTCCTGAAAATAATTATACAATAGTGTTTCCCTTACCATTATATAATATAAGGGGGGCACCCCACCCCATCAGCAGCAACCCGCCCCCGAAGGTCAAGTTAATTTTATTTTCTATATAGCACCAGATAATAACAGATATCATTTAAGATTACCTTTCCTATAGAACAGGTCTATACATTGTCTTTTTACTGAACAAACTAAATAGCCTTATGTTATCATATTTACACAACAGCTTGTCATTTTTGTCTCTACATGGTTGCGCGTTTACAATTCTCCTCTGCTTTCTGTATCATGCATGGTGGAGTTCTGCCCCGATGTGCGTGCACAGGCACGAGCGTGCACACACAGGTGAGCACACTCACACCAGTGGACAGAGAGCGCACATCAGAAAATATGTCACGTAATAAATACTTTTCACAATGGGATTTTCTCCTTTCTCCTTCTATTTTAAGCTACTAACTATCACTTTTAAAGTCTAACAGTTAATGTATTTGCAGTTCAAGACAAACATCCTCAACAAGCATGCAAGGAGACCACCTTACAGCCTGCATGTGGATCTCAATAAATGGGCCAGATGTTTCTGACTTCCCATATCAAGAGGGTCTAAAAATGTTCTTCCAGAAGCACAGAAAGATACACTGCAGTGACAAAAGCTGCACATTTTGTGGATGATTGTCATAAAAAAGAAATGTTCTGATGTTTAGTTCAATTGTTATACTGCTGTCATTAAAAGGAACACATGAACACCCCCAAAAGTCTCAGGCAGTCAAACAAAATGTTTAAAGCTAATTATCTGGGTAATATTTGCTCGAAACAAAAATGCAATTTAACGTTACACCATATGCAAATTAAGAATACTGTTCCATGATGTAATGATTAGCCATATGAGGTGTGCTAATTGTCAAGTCAAAAAATAAACAGGTGACAGTTGCTGCAAATATAGGGGTGATTTTAGTAAAGGTTTTGAAATAGATAAGCTGATATTTTGGCAGACATAATACCAGTTTTACACTAACATGAAGATCATTCAAACATTATTTTTCCCATGACTGCCTAACACTTCTGCACAGTACTGTAATTAATTCTAAAAATAATTCTATGCTTGATAATTGCTTAACAATTTATTAAATACCACACAGTACCAACCTCAACCTCTTTTTGAGATTCTTCTATTCTCTGTAACTTTTCAAGCAGCAGCTCTTGGTCTTGTTTGGAAATTTGAAGCATTTCATAGTGTTGCCCTGTGAATTTATATATGTACAGCATTATTTATAATGAGCACAAGACAGCATATGGAAAAGAAAATGATCAATCCATACTTGCTGCTTCTTGTAACTGAATGCAGTCCTCTTGCTTATCCTGCAAGTTTTTAAGTACCTCTTGGAGTTTGTTATCTTTGTTATTCATTTTTGCCCAAAGCATTGCAACCTTAAATGTAAAATACAAATGAATTATACTGTTTTTGTTTTATGAAGATTTTATATATATGTAACATACATAAATCAAGTCTATTTCTATAGCACATTTACAGCAGTTGTAACACTGCACCAAAGTGCTGTACAAGGATCATAGAAGAATCATAAAATACCAACCTCTTCTTCTTTCATTCTTAATTCCTCTTGAAACCTCTGCTCAGTATCCTCATATTGTTTGAGCTCTTCCTTGACTACACACAGGATTTTACAAGCAATTTATTAAAAGAAATTATTTAAATGTAAAAACTAGTAGTAACTAGATTCTGTTTACAAGATATCTTATTTCTTATATGTTCTATTTTGTGAGGCGTTGTAATGTACAGGATACAGTACATAGATGTTTTAGCGATATTCCTTTCCAACTTACATTTTAACTTATCAGATTCAGTTTGACCACGAAGGCCCTCAAAAGCACTGATTATCCTCTGAAATCAAATTTGAGTTAATATGCCACAAGACAGATAATTCCAGCATTCGGTTGGTATTTTATTTCAATGTATATTCAACTAAAATAACAAGTACCTGAATGGTTTCGCTGTTTTGGATAAAGAGTTCATGGGTTTCCAGCCTTTCAGATTCATCTAGAGGAATCATTGTATGTTTTAAAAGTTGTATAATTGGCATATAAAACAGACACAAAGAGGTCCTCTAATAAATATTTCAAAATGACCATTTATACATTACTTACATAAACTCATCTTCTCTACTGCTCTCTCAAAAGTATCATTCAGTACTGTACACAGATTTTGGGTTGCACTGCTTCTGTAATGTAATTCATATAAGTAACACAGATGTTGCCGTTTTTGCATAATGATACATTGAGTAAAATATGATGCTTTCAGGAATCATAGGTCATAAATGGCCATTTAAATTATTTCAACCTGAACATGACAGCAATGTTATATTGCAATTTCTTTCCTGTACATACTTGTTTTTCAGCTCTGCATTTTCACACATTTGATTCTCCAGTTTTATGCTAAGGGTCTCATTTTCAAACTATAAGATCAAAACAAAAGGGCATGATCTTAAATGTTATATTACACAAAAGCCACTGTATCAATTGCACTTTTCAAACTGTAGAAAAACTCAAAATGTACCTGTAGCTCCTGAATTGCTTTGCGTTGATTTTCAATTGTTCTTTTGTTCTCATGCAGTAATTTGTCCTTCCGTGCAATTTCTGAATCTAGTTCAAATTTCCAGCTATTTATTTTTTCAAATTCTTCCAAAAGCTTAGAACACAAATCACTCGACAGTGAAATTTTCTAAAGCAAAAATAAAAATAATCTTTACACTTAGAAATTATTGGCTTTGAAATAAACTGATTACCACAAAATCTACAGCTTTTGTTTATCAGCATGTTTCAAAAACACACTAACAGTCAGCTGTTCATGTTTAAACTTACCTCTTCTTTTTCCATTGGCATTACGACAATTTTCTTTGCTGCATCTTTTAACAAATTAATATACTTGGTTAAAACAGATCTTTAAAGTTTCTCCAGAGCTTTATTTAACTGTTGAAAGTTCAGCTATTCGACAAATACATACAGACATCAATTTATTTTTATTCACCACTTTTGTATTCAACAAACTATAATTAATTTTAGAGGTGTATTTTGTATTACACATTACATGCATACATGGTACAAATATAGTGCTATAATTAAGCTGATCTGCATAGAAATAAAAATTATGAATTGGAATTTACCTGTTTTGAAAGATTTTGAGGAAGCAACCACACTAGTATTTTGAAATGGAATGTTTAAATCCTTCTGAGGGCACTTACTGGGAGCCTAAAAAACATGCCATAGAATGGTAAGTACTCAGTACAGCCGGCTGGAGTTGCCAACTGTCACACTCACGTAAGAAGTCTTACAGCAAATCTGTAATATTCCATTATTAACCTAAATTAGCTACATCAAAAGTGTTCGGGTAATCTGAAAATCCTACAGACTATTTACAAACTAATAAAACTCTCATACACAAAATGTATGCATGTACTTGTCTTGAATTGAAAATCTCTCTCCAGCCAGCTGACCTAAGTTTAACATCACAATAAATCATTAGTAGGCCTACGTTAACTGTAGGGCTTCACTGTATAATTGATGCAATTAAGGATGACATCCTAATTAGTGAATCAATATCAGCCTAAATAAACAACACTAATAATGTCACACAAGGCAAACACCTAAGTACAGTATCAAAATGTATCCTGTAGCTTCGTAGTACAATTCAGTGGTGGCTGGTGAAAAAAAATTCTTGGTGGAGCTGATGTACCAATAGATTTCCCTTCCTAGGCCAGTATAAGCATTCAAATTAACAGTCAGAAAATTACAACAATTTCACTCGCAGAAGGGTAATTCAATAATGATGTCATCGAATTTGGTAGAAGCTGCCCCTCAACTGTCGTCGTAGCCATCATGTCTCTCTGACTGACTGACCTGAGAGCAATGCAAAACTTTCCTGCATTTTCTGTAGCAGGGGCCAAATTTCCAGCGCACCAAAACCATTTAATTCAGCGATGCTGATAGGCCAAATCTTTATTATTTTCGCCTAGCAACCATACACAATTGGCTATTTCACTGCACTTCTGGGGCGCTTTGATGAGTGCCCAAGAAGAGAAATGATTGGTGGAAATCTGTCGGTGGAAATTTACTGTTGAATGAGTCAGTTGGTGGAAATGTTG
This sequence comes from Stomatorhinus walkeri, assembly GCA_026784285.1. Lineage (NCBI taxonomy): Eukaryota > Metazoa > Chordata > Actinopteri > Osteoglossiformes > Mormyridae > Stomatorhinus > Stomatorhinus walkeri. Next base: position 25,263,225 of record JAODUD010000127.1, read on the forward strand.
TTTAAATAATTCAGACTGCATGTAGGCACACACTCTTAAGTGAAACTGACATTGATAAAAAATATATATATATTTTTTATATTCCCCCACATCTGGGAGGACGACGCCCCCTATGGGCCAGCCGCCACTGAGTGTACAATTCATCATTTTTTCCTTAATCACATATTCCCTGGATAACAAGCTACCTGTAATGGCTGCATAATGCCAGAGGTATTTGGAGTAATTTCTTGAGGTCTGACTGCAAACACTTGTCCGGTACTGATCCTTGGTGGCACCAAGAGCTTGAAGTTAAACGGTCTTTCCTTCTCCATTCTCACATGTAATACAATTAAAAACAAACAGATAATACATCGTCTCTATAAAACGAGTTAATTATCACCCGACAATGGCTTCCATCTCCAGTTTCCTTAGAAGATTACGTTTATAAAACCAGTACTTTAAGAATTAATTTGATTACAACACATAATTAAAACGAACGATTTGACAGACTATTCTACACAAACAGTTCAGTTATATATATTATTGCGGTTCGTGGAAGGTCACATCAAGGGCATAAGAACCCCTCCATTATTTATTTTTGATTAATTTATCCGCCCCAATAATCAGATCTTCGTGTTGAAACGATCAATTCGTGTCTATCGTTGTCATGTACAATAATGTAGTTGAAGACATTTCAAAATATACCACGAAAGGCAAACGGTAATTTAGCCATGTTTATATGGGCAGTCTATTAACACGAAAGAAATTAAACTGGACTGTTTATGCCTGCCTATATGTCTTACATTAGGTACAAACTAGATAAATACCTTGAATAAAGTTACGCGTAACCCCCCAGCGCTTGGTACCTACCTGAGGAAACCAGGATTAACGGTTCAGCCGTTAGGTTTGGCGCGTGAAGCGGGCCTCGCGAGATGAACCTGAAACGAAGGCTTTCGGTATTAACGCAGTGATATCAGTATTTGTGACTTATTTTATAGAAGATAAAAATGATAATAAAATAACACCAAGCTATATTTGGTACATTTTTTGCAAAAACGACGCGGTTTTTTTGACAGTTTTGTTTTCACAGACAACAATTCGAGGCTTCCCAAATACCACATGTGCAGAAATGCCTTACCGTAAAGCACGTGTGACATCTATTTGGGGTATTTGGTTTCGAGGAGAGAGTTATCTCCTTTAGTTTAACTATTCTGAAATTGGCAATTTACACTAAAACCGAACAGCGACAGCCGTAAGATATTTAGTCGAAATAATCTGAAATGCGGTAGTTTAACAGAGAACATTTGTTTTCCCTGTACTATTCTCCCATGCAGGCGGCTAAATAAAAATGCTCCTAAGTTACGCGTTTCTGAAGTCGATGGGAAAATATGGTTCAGTTTTCACTTTGGCGTATGGGAGAATGACCCCTTAATGCACGACTGCTCAACCCTGCTCGTGTGGATCAACCACCCTGTAGACAGTGTAGAGCTTATTTGCGGAATTAATTTAACACACGTGAACTCTGCAGGGTGGTACGTCCCTGTCAGCAGGGTTGGTAAGCCCTGCCTTAATGTTTTTTTCATGTATACCAGCGTGACGGTTATATACGGATTAAAGTTTATTTTTTTGTATTATTTACGTCACCATAGGCAATGAAAGAAATGCTAATGAGCTTACTAAAAAATAAAATATACACAACACTTAATTTTCATAACATTTTATTATAACTATTTTACTTGGAACAATTTTAGTGAAATTGCATGAAACACTGCATGTCATATTACATCTTTCAATATGTTTCTCTGAAATTGGATACAGTATTCTTTATTACCTCCTGTTATGTTAATAAGCCCACGGGTCCACGACTTGCCGCAAAAACTATCTGCTTTATTAAGCACGCACACACGGCACTACACTCTGCAGCTTTGTGCCACACTTAGAACTGTCCGGTCTACAACACATTACCGGAATCAATGTTGCCATAAGGCATAACATCACACCTCCTGCAAAATCCATATACATGTATTATAACACAGGAATATGTCCTTCATACCAAACAAAAACTACTTCACAAAAAGAGCTCGTATTCAATGTGGTCCAACATCTGTGAGCAACCTTATTTTTCCCCCACAGCTTAGAGAATCCTAAGCATACACTAAAACTTCCACTTTTATACAGACTATTTTGTAACATGAACTTGTTTAATTTGAAAATACTGAGGTATAAATGTAACATTAAACTGCTATGCCATTTGAACTACTAAAAATCACCATGAAATCAGCTATCAAGTGGTTCCACCAAGTGAAGGCCTTTATCCCCAATGCAAGATGAATCTATTCATCTATCTACGTCTTTGACTGACTAGGAGAGCCACAGAACATGCGCACAGCAAAGATTGATAAGGCCTCTGCAGGTTGTCAGCTGTCAGCATTGACAATTGGTGCTGGTACCCCTCACCGTTACCCGCAATAGCACCCTGCAGAAGTACACACACTTCCTTTGAGGCTTCTTGGCAACCATAAAGAGCATAATCTGATACTGAAATAAAATAAAAAATTAAGGAAATTATCTCCGTAATGGATATTAGATTACAAGTCAAGGAAAAAGTAACATTACAGAATTTTATTGATCCTTTTCAAAAGTTCATAGCAACCAACATTACAGATATATGAGAGGGTAGGAAAGGGATTCTGACAGGGATGCTTTTTCTAAGTGCATCAAATGCAATGGACTGCCGAGGTGATGGAATGATAAGGCACTTGTCACTAGAGCCTTAGTCATACACCCCTTCCCTGGAATGATAACTGCCATTGTTTGTACACAATGGATGGGTAAAAGAAGTGATTTTGTCTGACGGTCCTGATACAGTCCATTTGAGACTCTATTAAGTGCAATGCGATTAACCAAACATCCATTTATAGCCAAAAAGCTAATACAAGTTTATTATTCCAGTACAAAAATTCTGAAAGTCACACACAATAAAAATGCTTTGCATAAAAATTCACACCCCCACTGTAAAGAGTGGGAGTTGGTAATGGATTTGCGAATGACATTTGAGAGTAGAGTCTATGATTATTTCAGAATATGTTACAAAGGAATGACACATGGAAGGCAGAAATATACACAGAACACATCTCTGTCAAGTATTGACAGCCATCAAAAATATTTTATGAGTCAAAGACAATGTTACTAGTATGACAGAAGACATGTTTGTCGTATGACGAATTTTGTAGTGTTAAACTGGTGGTTTTCCTTAACTTGCATGCTTCCTTGAAATTATTTAAATGATATGCACGTTGCATGATCTTTAGGGTCTCAAAAATCAGATCTTATGGTGTGTCTAGAATATGCAAGCATCTGCTTTTTAGAATGCAACTTCTGTAAGGACACACTGACCTACATTCCAGTTTAATATAAGAACAGCTAGATTTTACAGCAGGTTTTAAATCAAATTAGGAACTTTTTTGATCTGCATGATGTCTTAAATCACAATGATTTAGCAGTGAAGATGTGTAACCGACATTCAACAGCTGGATCAAATGACTGAAAATGACAAAACTGATCATTTATCCAAAATTCTTCTATACAACTTGTTTCCTGCCAGAAGCCCACCTTCATATAATTATCCTACAACAGAATCCTTCAGAGCTCTGAATCAGTGAACATCACATTCCAGACTAAAATACACAGCAAGCCATCCATCCATATTACATAACAGCTTTTCCAGTAGACAGTCACTGTGAGGCTGAACCCTATCCCAGAGACACAATGGTATGCCAGATCATTACAGGGCACACACACATACTATGGGTAATTAGACACCAGTTCCTCCAATTGAGTGTCTTTGGACCACAGCACGAAACTCACATGATCATAAAAACTCCACATGTACACAAGTCAGTAATCAAACCCATAACCCTAGCGGTGTGAACCTATAGAGCTACACTGACCCTAAACATATTATATTAAATCTAAAACACTTGATCAGACATTTAGAGGGAGGCATAAAGAATGAATTCACACATGTAACCTTACAACAGCAGTCTCCAACCTTATTTACGGTGACAGAAAATCTGGGGTGGTGACGGCTATTGGGTTTTGATCACAAAAGTTGACTTTTGCCAACAACAGATGTTGAACAAATGTGATCGACTGCTTTAGTGAGGGAAAACAGATTGTGTGAATGAAACTAGCAATATGATTCACGTAGTGCAAAATTCCCATTTTATGTGGGCATGTATAAAACTACCTATTGTGAAATTCTACATTAGAATTTATTAATTTCTCTACTCCAAACAAGAAAAAAATACGTACAAGTCTACATTACGGCTTCTAAATCAGTATGCCTCATGCGCTTAAGACACTATTTATTGTCAGCATATGTATGTGGTCATGTGACATACATTCAGGAAAACTGCAGGGTGGGTGGTGCTGGCTGTTGACACACTTATTTGCCAGGCCTAACACCTCTCCCCCCCCCCCCATCGTGAAACAATACAGTACCAAACATACATGACATACTTGTTCCTAAAATGGAAAGACCAGGTTAGGAGTCTGACCTCTAGCCTACGTGCAGCAAATAAACATTAGACGGCATCTTCGTTTGTTTTTGAGTCCTCAGCTGCTTTGAGCGGCACAGAGGGGTCATTGGTAGCCAGGCCATGCTTGGCCATGTTCCCCACGCTGAAGTCATCGTCTCCACCCTCCATCCTGGCCATCCTCTCTTCCTCTTGCTTTTCTTTTTCCAGTAGCCGGTAGTTTATGCCCATCCCCACAAAAAGCATGACACTTGACACAATCAGGATAATCCCACAGCCATAGTAGGTGTATTTGTAGTCGTTGTAAATGTCCTTAAACATACCTGGGGGAGATAAGAAAAAGTCTTATGCTTTGTAAAGAGCATTAGCAATCACAGAGGTGAGCTGTAATTCATAATAAAAATTACTATCAATCCTTTGAGATACCCAGGTTAAAATGATTGTAAAGGTATCTCAAATCTGCTGGTGGTATGGCTGGAGACAAGACAACCATCTGCGTTTTGATCTAAAGCCAGAGAGACCCTGTAGGTGAAGTGTGTGTGGAATTAGGAAACTCTGTGGACCACTTTGCTATCCAGGTTCCCGAGGGATTAGCGGGGGGGGGGGGGACATCACAAGGACAGTAGTCTAATAGCTGCAGATGAAGGTAGAGCAGCTGGCTGAGCCAATCTGTTGTCATTTCTCAAACTGCATCGCTTATTACACTCACACTCATACCAAGACAGGAACATTTATGATGCTTATCAGTCGGAACCATCTGCAACCCATGCTGGGACTTTGATTGGTTTATTGAGGTAAATAAAGGAAAATAATCCACCCAACTGAAGGGCACAGCAGGGGTCCGGAGTGTAGGACTGTGGGGTTTTCAGCTGAGCTCTAAGCCAAATTCATGCAAAACATCTCATCATAATGAAAAGAAATTGGTTCATGAAAAAATATTTAAAGAATTAAGCTCAATGTATACGCCAAGAATATTTCGGGGCACACCAATGATTGCTAGTACCTTTCATCAATCTCTGATGTAAAGAAAAAAAAAAACAGCATTAGCTTAAAAACGTACTGTACGCTAAACGAGACTGATCAACACAATGTCAGTTAAGAAAAACTAAGGATCCAATCAAAGAATTTAATTTCATTAAATTCCATTATAACGTCCTTAATACTGAAACCCAGAGGTAAAATGTGCCTTTTGAGTCTGACAATGCTTTGTTAGAGACAGTGGTTACAAAATGATAGAAAGAGGCATTCACTGTGCCTATGCACACCTCCCAAACACCTGTAGATCCTGTACACTCAATTCTCTAAATTATTAATACATATTTTTATAGAAATGGCCTCCCGTTTTGACACCACAAGCAAGACTCAGAATTACGAGCGAGTGGAGGTACTGGGAAATTGCAGATGTACACAGGAAGACATGCATTCCCAGACTTACCCAACAGGGGAGGTCCTAACAGCACAGGCCCACACTCCACAATGGTGACTAGGCCCACAGCGCTGGAGAAGCGCTGAGCTCCCACCAGATCCATCAACGTCTCGAACAGCACACAGCTCAGCCAGCCGAAAGCGAAGCCGAAGAAGACCGAGTAGATCACGAAGCCCGTGTAGTCCGAGGAGAACGGCGCCAGAATGTGACACAGCCCATTGTAGAGGATCGATGCCGCAAAGAAGTACTGCACACGGGGCCGGACCCATGAGGTGTTGGCCAGCAAGCCCATGGAAGGCCTGGCAACCATATCTACAAAGGCCAGGATGGACAGGAGGAAAGCTGCCTTGTCCTTAGAGATGTCCTTGCTCTTGGCAAAGTTGCTGAGGAATACTAGGGGAGCAAAGAGACCGAAGAACATGACCACATTGCCCAACAGGTAGAGGAGGAAGCCACGGTGGGTAAAGAGGCTGAGGTCAATGAAGCTGTTGATCCTCTGCAGTACAGTCCTCTTCTCCCTAACTCTACCATCAACACTAGTGCCCACCTTTCCCGTATACTCTCCAGCTACCTCGGGAGCGGGCTTTGGCCCGATCGGTCGCATGAGGGACCCTGCCACGCAGCAGTTGAGCAGAAGCCCACCCAAGATAAGGAAGCTGCCCCGCCAGCCAAAGTGGTCAAAGAACCAACTGTTCAAGGGGGCCAGTGTGGACAGGAAGACGGGGCTGCCTGCCATGGCGATGCCATTGGCAATGGGGCGCCGTTTGTAGAAGTATTTGCCGATCATGGTCAGTGCAGGGTTGAGGTTGAAGGCCAGTCCCAAACCTGTAACCACAACACAGTAACCATACATGTCGTTTAATGAACGTACAAGTAACAAGAACAAATAAATATATTCATGAGTAATTTAACCGTTTTGACCCAAAAGAAAAACTGGCTCTCAATTATCGCACAACACACCAAGAATCTGCAGCTGGGTCATTCTTCCCTGCCCTCTAATAAGGACCAGAGATCATTCTCCTTTTTAATTGTTGCATTTGCGAAATAATTATCATGATTTAGCCGTTCTCTAATGAGTTTGCGATTTATTCATTCTGGAGTTTACCGTTGCTGTGTTAATGTAAGCTCTGCAATGTACTCTGAGCCAATCATAATCATTTTTGTGCTTGCTCACTCAAAGTGTGTTAAACTCCTCACAGACGAGCCAAACGCAAGTGAGGTGAACAAGAACAGATAACTAGAAGACATTTTCCTTTCTCTGTATGGAAATATTTTGGATCCCATAGAGAGGATATTATGATATTGTGTTTTTGTGCAGAAAAAAAAGAATTCCGGTTAATAAGCCAGGATTATATTAGGATTGCGTTGTTAAAAATAAAGAACATTGCCATAACTACCAAAGGCACAAGCTGTTAATAGTTACTGTATGCCTCTGCACTTCAGCTATCGGTTCAGTTTAATTTAATTTGTTTCAATTTAATTTATTCAAGCTACTTATTAATGTTTGACATTACCCTTTTGCAGCAATGAGTAACATCTCATTTTATTTGGAAAGAAATAAATATGTGTGCGTGTGCTGGGGGGTGGGGTTAATTGAATATTATTTGAATTAATGACCAGTGAAATTTGAGTAGCTACTGCATGCAATGTCCATCTCCATTATGCAAAGACACTCCCACGACTGCAGCAGACGCACCTCCCACAACTCCGATGCAGAAGTACAGGCCGGCTACCGTGTTGCAGAAGGAGGCTGCGATCAGTCCGATGCCCGACAGGCAGCCCCCAACGATCATGACAGGCCGGCTCCCATACTTGTTCACCAAAATACTGCTGATTGGACCTGGAGAGAAAAAAATAAATAAATAAAAATGAAACACATCAAAACATAGCTGGGTATATCAGCAAGATTTCCGGCTGAACATAAAGGGTTACACTATATACACACTCAAAATCCTTATCCATATTTAAAAAGTATATCTTAAAATCAGATTTAAATAAACTTTGGGGTAACCATTCACCTTATTAAAATGCTTGACCGCAGAGTACATACTTCAAAACAGAATTCAAAAGTTAAGAGTCATTCAGTCTCGAAGCTTTGAAGTAGTCACGGCAGCTTTAACCTTGCAAAATAAACGTGAAAAATGCAAAAGCTGACACATGATCTTTGAAAGGTTAAACGATTTAACAGCAAGAGATTTTTTCCCCCCAGAGCATGCATTTTTCTTCTGGCCACTAGGGGGCTATCAAGCTACAGGTCTACCATGACTAACAGTTTGTCTAGCCATGTGCTGGTAATGCGCCATTTGCCTCACTTAAAACGTTGCTTTGGACAAAAGTGTCTACAAAATAAAATAAATATAATATAAATGCAGTGAACCACAGTAGGAACACAGACTCTGAGTAACTGGTTGATAAATGCTGGAGGTGCTTTGCAAGTTAATTTCTAATTTCTAAATATGCTAGTGATCAAGCACGCCACTTCAGGACAGTTTAACGCTTGTTCTTTGCCAGTTTTGGTTGTCATGGATACCTGCAGAACAAGGCTCACCCAAAGAGAATGGCTCCTGATTGATTGTTGCCTATGAGTCGCCTTTTGCAGCACATGCAAGCCAAGCCAACAGGGCAGACACTTGTAACAGCACCTCTCCTTTTAAAATCCACTCTTGGGCTTATGTGCCCACATCGGTATTATACAGCAAGTAAGCCCAGTTACACCAGTAGTACAAGCATCAAAAAAGCGACGACCTTTCACACGCTGACACTTGAACCATAATAGGGGAATTTGATTCCCTAAAATTTTAATATTGCCAAAACTAAGAATTAGGCATGATAGCTTTGATGAACATGGCAGCTTGCGGGAAACACTGAGATTGAATCTCCGAGTCTTGCAACATGGCTGACATACCGTTCTTGCACAGCGGAGACATTTTGGTAACACAGTCCTATGTTTGGTACAAAATTACTGCTACTGTGATAGCATTGTAATGAATACCCTTGCTTAGCTCTAGGCACACGGGTATTAGGCGCATCAAGACAATGAATGCACAAGTACACAAGCCACTGCGGTTGAGCACATTTGCTCATAGGCGAGATGACGCTGTTTGCATTACGCTTTTTTCTGGGGTTTCCTCGCGCATCTGCATTCAAATCCACTGGCTTTTCGAGTGGTGCTCATTTTTATGCAGATAACTATGAGACAATGGATGTTATTGAAGGGAGCAGAGAGGGAACATGGGGTGACGAAGGCTGGATTGGAAAGCAGGACAAGGCCAAGTATCTTGTAAGCTACCCCCCCCAGTCCAGCTGTGGCCAGGCAAAGGGAGCTGGTTGAGATGATGTGGATGGATCTATGCATGCTTATCTACAGAGTTATTCTGAAGAGATGTTACTCGAACAGAAAATAAATGTAAGCCATAATATTTATAAAGAAAGAATCAAATATGTATACTTCATTTTTGTATTTGTTAAAAAGTGCCCTTGGCAATGACACTCATTAGTAACTTGTGCTTCTTCACGAGCTTTAAGATGTTGTTTAGTTTCCTGCCCCCATTTGAAGGAATTCTGCTTATCCTCCGTTTGTTTGAGAAATATATTTCTATTACTAATTGGTTGACTGCCCTGCTTTTGAAAAAGGACCAGTGTTTACAAAAGGCAGAGTAATCTTCTGAGAGACGAACGCCAGAACATCAGCTCATCACCATAATGCACATACAAATCACTGTTTACTGGAGGTCACCCGTCACTGCCGTACACAGCATGGCAGGTGGGAGTCCGCTGCCGGCTGGACACGTCGTCGGCTCGTATGAGGACGTCGGGACGACACCACAACCCTGCCAAATGCCACCGCTGCCAAATGGACACAAACCCAGTTCGGGGGTTTTGGTTTGGGACGACGGGCCAGACTCATTTGCCGGTCATCAACCAGAGAATGTGCTTTGCGGAAAATTCGGCCTGGCGGGGGGGGCCTGCGAGTGGTGGGGGGGGGGGGGGGGG
>JAODUD010000127.1:25274196-25286149 GCA_026784285.1 Stomatorhinus walkeri
GGATGGAGCAGGAGGAGCTGGAGGGTTGAGTAGGGATGAAAAGATGTTATGGAGTTTACGTGGATCATGTGAGGATATCTCTAGCTTTTTCCAACGTCACCTATGAAGCGTGTTCTCCGGCATGAAAAAGGTTAAGAAATATAGGGAAAGGGGAAAAAACCAAGAAATGGCAGGTCTGTGCCAACTGGGAAATATTGCAAACTAAACAGTATTGCTATAGCTGTAAAACACACTAACCCATAGAGTGGATTCTCCTTGGAGAGGGGCGGGGCTTAACTGCAAACAGCCTGCCATGATCTTTGTTTGCAACATCCCTCATCACAATCCTACCACAGCAGCAGCTAATGTCTTGCAACCTGCAGACATTACCCATTACGTGACCCAGGCCGAGTCGAGGTGTGTATTCTGTCACGTCATACCACAGAACAGACTTCCTCCCGCATTTACACCCTTGTGTCTGGTCGACAGATCGTTGTTGCAACAATCTAATCCCTTGGGGAGTAAATGAATAAGCACCATGTAAAAGACAGGAATCAGGCTGCTGACTCAGCTCTCGTGGAATGACAGTGAGCACGGCTGCAAAATCCTCTATACGCGCAGAACCGCGCAACGTCAGGGGTCACAGACTGTTCCACTGGCTGCCTAAGTGGGCAGGGTCCGTTCTTAAAGAGCCAGTACCCCTGTCACGGCCTCAGAGTAGCCCAGAAGTTGCAGCAGATAATTCATCACACATCGACCCATGTCCTTCATCTCCGGAGCCTCACGTCATTTCCTCTATGAATACAGGCCCCGCGGCTGAACCCAGGGCTGAACTTCGGCTCCCACCTCTACAGGAGTGCAGAGAGCGTAAGAAAAACTGCAGCTGTCAGCAGGCCATCCTGGATATGAGACTTTGCCACACTAATAACAGTAGGATCTGACTCGAGGAAGTGAGCAAAAATACAGCACTAGCATTTCACAAAGAAAGAGTGAGGAAAGGTTCGTGACTGTCGAGCACCACTGCAAGACTTTTTTTCTCCTCCTATAGCCCAGCTTCACACACACACACACACACACACACACTACAAAAACAAGACAACACTACAGCTTAGCAAGGATTAATGCTCAGCTTTACCTCTTGCAAGAACCGGAACAAACAAAACGCTTAAACTAGATTGTGGCAGATTAACCTTCAAAATTCAAATCCACACAAGATTACTAGCCCTAATAAAGGCACAGCATAAAACAAATTGTTACAATTTGTATGTTACAAACTAACTGTGTTTTTGGCAGAGAAAGGAAACTATGGAAGTTTCATTTCCATTTACAAAGTCATCCCCTCAAAGTACCTCCAATCAAAAACTGGCAGTTCTCTCTGACTGTTTAGAATACCAGCTTCATGTAAAGTAAACTCTTTAGAAAGCTAAACAAATGGCTAAAAGTTGACCTCATTTTTAAATATGTGCTTCTGCCAAAGCAAATCGCTGACAGGCCCCTTACTTTACAGCTTTTGTTCAAGCTCTCAATACAAGCCTGTTTACGGAAGACACACTCCACCCAAGCAGGTGATAGTGTGTCACGACTGTCCTTTTTGTATGAAATATTAAGTAAAGCGGAAGGCTCAAAGGGCCAATCCCAGTAAAAGCTTACAGCTCAGGGCATGAAGTAACAGACTGGGGTCAACAGTTTCTAAGACCAGCTTCAAATAAGTAAGACCCTGATTATTGCTGCGTGCACAAAAACGGGTCGAGAAGCGGTACGTCTAAGTAACATTTCAGCACACTTTCATTAACTTGCCTGTGCCAAAAATAGGTCATACACAGAGTCTCCCTGTCTCTCTCTCTGAAAATCAGGCATGGTTTTGTTTCGTTTGCCTGCTATGTTATTCCCGCTGGTCCAGAACATTCATCAGTTGTCTGCTGTTTTATCCAACCATGCTTTAGGGATCACAGAGGAGGACCATTTGTTTTCATTTGACCCAGACAGAGCAGAAGGCGGCACAGCAGCTCCAGAGCTGCGAATTCCAGTCCTGCCTCCTCTCCGTGTGTGCGCGGTTTGCATGTTCTCTGTTCATGCAGGTTTTATGCTGCAGTAGAAAAAAAAAAAAAACAGTGGCAACATTCAAAATTGCCTGTAGTGTGTGATGTTTTGCGCGTGTGAACGTGCTCTGTGAAGGACTGACATACCATCCAGGGTAAAACCTCGCCTGGTGCCCACGGTGCTGCCTGGCAAAGGCACTAGGTCCCCCGTCCTGGACAACTTCCATAGATTTGGGTATGGATGCAGAAGTACCAGGTGTATTCATGGGGAGGGGTCTCATGGCTGTTTTAATCCCTCAATATGAAACCAAATCTACACTGTCCTTGTTTTGGAAGATGGAAGGACAGACAGAGGACAAATCAGGCTGATATTCACTGGCTGTGTCCGAAACCGGTGGCCTCATCCTCCTTCTGAAGATGCACTCGAAGACCGAAGGCATCACAGCGGTGCAACAAGGGCTCTTCAAATGCGGTCTATAAATGCGCAGTTTCCTGCCCCGCGAACGATGCATCCAATGGTCCTTCACAGCCCAATATATCCCAAGATTCATCATGTGGATTGTGAGAGAACCATGGAAAGACGTGACCTACAAAGGCTCCACAGACCTCATCCATCGAAGGATGCAGCACCTGAATACGAACACAGCCACTATTCACTAGTGGACCAGGACATTCACATCTGGAACATGAGAAGAAATTACCTATCAAAAGTAAGGGCTTCACTAAAGCAATTAAGTGCCACAGTAGAACAACAACCAACAGAGCTGCAGCAGGCTGAGGATCAGCACCTTTGAGCCAAGGCAGACATACCACTTGGCCCGGAAGACAAGGCTCTATGCTTGCAAGCTGCAGATAGAGAAAAAGGAAAACTAACCTAAATGTAATTAATGGGGCTGTGTTAAGTAGCTCAGACCCTCCCCAAAGTAAGTCATGATGATGTGATATGAACCTGACCCCACCCCTCCGCCCTCCGCCCCCCGTCCCCACCCACTCACCTCCACCGTACATGACGGCCAACATGATGGACGAAATCCACGACACCTGGCTGCTGGTGGCATCGAAGATGACCTCAATCTCCTTGAAGAAGACAGTGATGGACTTGGGGAAGGCATAGGAGAAGCCAATGGAGATGAAGGCTCCTGCCACCACAGCCCAGCCCCACCCCCCCTCAGGAGGCGTGTACCCCACAGGGCCTCCTACAGCGGCCGGCATGGCTGCTCTTATCGCCTTTGAGGGGTTGCCTGCAAGAGGAACATCAAGCGGAACGCTGATTAAGCACAATGATCTCGAAATCCAGCTATTGTACCTTTTAGCTAGAAGCTAGGGGTCCACAGATGCAGGAACATAAAGCGGAACGCTGATTAAGCACAATGATCTCGAAATCCGGTAATTGTACCTTTGTACCTTTTAGCTAGAAGCTAGGGGTCCACAGATGCAGCAGACTCAACGACCTAAGGGTTATCAATCCCATCCCACTCGGTGCTCTGCTACTTTGACTGAGGTGCTTGAACTGAACTGCCTGAGCAGAAAAACCGCTTGTATTAAAGGAGTAAATTTCAAGCTGGTTTGACAAAACTGTCAGATACAAAATATTAATAAGAAAATAACCACAGGCAGATGCAAACCCACTGGCTGACAGCAGATTATATACAGTGTGAGTTTCAAACAGTTTGCTATTTTCCATGTGCTACTGCAACATCTTACATCAGCCTAGGGGTAGACATGTTCCTACTACTATGAGATTTGGCCCTAGGTGTAATTCAACTTATACACATATGGCCATACATTTACGTAATCTTTGGAATTATTTTATTCAAACTGGTCAAGTATATAATTATGGTTGGACACTTAAGTATCGGGTCACATTGAGCCCTGGAAGCAGAGTGGACAGCCTGAATAGGATGCCAGCCAATCACAGGATGGGGACACACACACACACACACACACCTTATAGACACCAATTAACCAAACTGCATATTCGTGGACTCCTGGAGGAAAAGGGAGAGCCTGCAGAAAATCTGGCCAAACTGTGGGGTAACACACACACACACACAAACCCGGAGGCATGAGGCCACTAGGCCACCGTGTCACTTGTTATGGAAACGGCTGAACCACGTTCACTCGCCTTCGCACAAATCCAAGGTCAATGGCTGACCTTCAACAAGTCCTGGAACAAAGGTACCACGTACCATGGGGCACTTTCCAATGTGACATCCTGGAGGGCTTTGGTGCATAAAGCTGAGAAGAACGCCCGGATGGTAGGACTTTGGGTTCTGACATTCAGCAATGTTGTCTTGGTCAGCTATGGCTTTGATTTCCAGTTGTATCAGAAACCTGCCTCTAAAAAATGCAACCACAACTCTTTTCACTCACTGCTTTGTATACAACTAGCATTGATTCCCGACAGAGGGCATTTTCCAGTAGGGATATGACACATTTAAAGACCAACACTCTGCTGTTAGTAATCTCCTGCATCTCTATCATAAACTTTTCAGGCATGGGAATCTGTGACTGACCCTTCGGATGAACAAAGGGAATTAGTTTTCACTTTAGAGAATTCATGTATAGCAGCTTTTCATTGACTGTCAATAAGACATTATAATGAGCTAACCACACTTATGATTAAAGTATTGAGGATTAAGATCAAATCCGTAAAATATCCATCCAGGCAAGATTTTTATGCTTAAAAAAAATGTGTGGGTTTCTCTCCACTATTATTGCATTACAGTGACTGACTACGAGAAGGTCATATTCCCACTCATGGGACGAGATAAGCTTTGTGGAAAAATTCTGCTGTTCTAGTTCCGCCCCACCCCGTCTTACACTAAAACATTAGAGGGGAATTGCCTTAAAGCCACAGTAATAGCATAAATGCTAAGAAACAGTTAATCAGGGGGTTTGGTTAACCTTGACAATGGCGTGTACCAAGGTGAATGTTTACTTAAAAAATACCTCATTAAATATTAAGCTTGAAAACACACAGAAACACATTTAAACACGATGTAATTGTTAACCTACAAAAGGCTGCGATACATGTGACAGAAAAACAATGTGATGTTACAGGTTAAGTCAATGATCTGTTGGCATGGGTCAGATTAAAGTTTCACCTTATACTTGCTTGAAAGGCAGCTTTAAACCATGGTGCCAATTCAGGAACAGACAGTAGGTTCTTATTCATGTTTCAGAGCAGCAAGGGGGAAAACTCAAGCGACACTACGTTTATGCTCTGGGCAGAGACAACTACATAAACTGCTGATGACAAAACTGCATTGAGTGTGGTCAGCCAATAGAAAATGTGTGACGAAGAACCACTTGCGCGTTTCAGGAGATGAAATCAAATAAAAAACCCAAGGCAGCCATTTGTACGTGGGCACCAACATGCCCTGAGATCAGCTCGTCAATAGTATTTTAATTTCGGAGCCAGCATGTGGATCAGACTGAGCTAGAAAGTGAGAGAAATACCACAGAGGCTGAGCCATGAGACTGGGGGGTCACACGCCCCCAAAACAAGACTGAAAAACATGTCCAACAGGAAACAAGACGAAATTGTGAAATTGGGCACAGCCTCATTCTTTAAGAAGGCCACTGCTCCTGGTTTACTTAGCATGCTAAAACACTAGCTAGCTGAGCAGGATCACCAACAAAGACACTGGATGGCAAACTTGATGGGTATTTTTAAAGGCCAGACCGGGCTACAATGTTATCAGCTAAAGCCCTGAGCCATAGCCTGGATGATCTCAGAATTCCCCAGCCTGCCGATGCCTATCCTCCCTGCAGAAGAAACCTTCTTGCCGTCTAGACACAGCCTCCATGTATACTTGGTCCTAACAGCTCCCATACGTTTTCAGCAAACCTGACAGCTCATTTAGCAATGAGGCAATACATATTAACACCTGCACAGGAATAGAAAGCGCAAGCACTTTAAGATTTTCATTAATATTTTAAAAGCCCTTAATGAAAAGCTTATCTGTAGACTACTTTTATCTTGCCAAAAATCAAAGAAAATCATTTAAGTCCCACCAAACAACAGTAAGACCATAAAATGAGTAAAAATTCAAGTCACCCAGTGGATACAAGCTGAAAAATGGCTTCCCCCCCACCCTTCATCATTCACACTTTGGATAGCGAGGGGGGAACCAATGGCCTAACCTGAGCCAGAGGGCAAAACTGAAGAACTGTTGACAAACACAAAAACTTTTTACTTCACCTTTAACACAGTCACCCAAATTAAACAGTTTGGACGCAGGAGGTATCTAGGGGTACGGATAACAGCAATGACGCACGGATAGCACAGAAGTTAAACAGAAAAAGGGAGAGCGGGCTTACATAAGCTCTGCCTTGCACAAACATGGTGTGACACAGCAGGCTATGCTGTTCAGTTAGAAGATCAAGGGCTGTGAGAAGGTGGAAGGCTGGATCCACTCGGAGAGGTTCAGGAAGGTCTCCTCAGGCTATATGGGCGGTGTTCACAGCTGTTCTGCTGGACTGTGAGAAGATGGGGTGGGGGGGGTCTGCAGATGTCCACAGATGCAGTCCTGCCTTCAGAGGAAGCAGGAGTGTCTAAGTGTAACTGTACAATGAACCAATAGAGGGAGCTGTAGAGGAGTGCAACTTCCACACATTTCATGGTAACTAGAGTATTAAAAAATAGGATTAGAACCTCAGGTCACTGACAGGGTACTTTCAATCCACGCTGTGTGTTGGTATGGCTGGCCATCGTGTAAGAGTCATTAGGTCAGGCATTTCCTCTACATGGTTGCATTGGGATACAAGGCCATTTTACAGGGTCAGTTGTATCCTATAGTGAAACCACTACTGGTGCTCCATGTACCAAAATATCTCACCACTAAGCAATGATTAATGCAAGATTAACTGTGCATTATGTGATTTAAACGTGTGTGTGTTCTCAGTTATTGTTTTACTACTTTAGCTTTACGTACTTGCTGGTATTCTGTGTTATGGGTAAAACCCAACTTATTTAGTGTTTATTGGTTAAGATGGACTTGTTTAATCTCTTTAAACAGGACTGTAAAAGGTATGACTGGACTTCAAGTACCTTACATCAATATATCATTTTGGTATTTAAATCACCGACCACAGGTCCTGGTGCTCAGCCAGAAGCACCGATGCTGTCTATGATCTGTAGCGATTTCTTTTGCTTTTATAGTTTCTGTTGAGTTAGTTCTAACATCAGTTGGAATAAAACATTATAATCACTCATTGATTTACTACTGCGATTGGTCTGGACGACACTACTTGAGCGGTTTTGGAAAATTAAATCAATACTCTTCAGATTCGAGAATTCCACAGCGTGATGGAATAAATAAATTTCAGAGAATGTTTCATAAAACACCAAGAAGTCCTCGAATCTTTCATGGCTTCCATGAATAGACCCAAGTAAATACCCAGAAACCTTCATGAGAAGTTCTGAAGCACAGAATGACAGGTAGGCCGCCACCTCCTTCAACCATCAAAAGGAGAAAAAGACCAGCAGATTTACTTAGAAATCTTCTCCCTAAACCCATTCCTATTGTACAAGTTAATTTGCTGGTACAGTATAAAACTGTAAGAAATGCTAATGTATAATGGGAACCAGCAATATGTTTACTGAAAGCAGAAGAAAAGCTTTTGGGCCCTGGGAGCTGGGGGAGCTTGAGATGTGTATGTCAGTGACGCTGCCTTTTTCCTCTTTATAATTCATACTCTTCAGAACACGCACTGAATTTATATTATTCACTGAACTCTTAAGTGAAGGACCTCAAGTATGAACAAATATCAATACGGACACAATTTATGCTTTTGCTCAATTACATATTCCTCAAAGTTTAGCAATTAATTGTTGACAGACCATTCTATCTTGGAGACTTCATGTAGTAGGCCCGGTTCTTTGTGCTGACCGATTAAAAATCATATAGGGGCAACTGCAGGACCTGCAGGAAAAGGCAAGTATCTGCCCTCCATGTTTGTAACCCAAAGAATGCAGGACAAGAAAGAGAAACGGGAAGAATCGACGGCCACAAGCCTGAGGGCGGGTAAATGTTGAGCTGCTTCCATATTCATTCAAGCACAATGTTCTTCCCGCTCGGCCGGCTTGATTTCAGCGTGTCACGTAAAAACAGTACAGTAAACGGTAAATACAGGCAGGCAAGTGACGAGCTGAAGGACGGAAACACCTTGGATAGCATGTGACAGAGTGGAAAGCTGAAATCTTGTGAGGTGACTAACCAGCTACACTTAATTAGCAACTTTCTAAAATAAAACCCTTTGCAAAAGAATGCCACACAGTGCACTTTCTCCTTTGAGAAAATATTCACTCAGCTATTAGGGCTCAAGGTTTAAATAATAATAAAAGATCCTCTTTGCGGGGACTGTGTGGGATCCCCAAAGACCAGATTGGGAGACACTGCTGTACTACATTAGGTGTAATGGAAGATGAATAGATATTTTCTTTTGACAATCATGCATGATCTTTCACCAGAGACACCAGGTGCTGACATCTGTAACATGCTGTTGACATAAAAATGAACTGTACAGGTCCACATTTTTCAAAACCATTATCAAAACTGTTGACTACCTAAAAGAAACAAGCGGTCAGTGATTAAGGACTAATATGGTCACAGGTGGAAGTCTCAAAAGTAGAAGTGCTGTTGTGTACTGCAGAAATTTTCATGGATGAATTTAAGATATTAGCACCAAACAGCTTGCATGGCAATGTGCAGAAATGTACTACTAACACCACAGAAAATATAGGCCTAAGTAAAGGCCAAAATAATTCCTCTTTCACTTAAAACTCTAGGGCAGGGATTATCAAATTGGGGGGTCACTACCCCCCCCCCCAAGAGGTTACAAAAAAAAAAAATCATCATTTATAAAAATGATAAACTTTGGGAAAATTACATTGTAACTAACTGGTTGATTAAGGTAAGATTTGGGCGTGTACGCTTCAGCAGTGTGTGCCGAACGGGATGCCCCCCCCAATTGGAGCAAAACGCACCAAAGGTGATATATTCCTGCATACCACTGTCGTGATGATCAGTTACTTTTGCACTCATGGACTTGCTGTTGGCTATTCATGCCTAACCTCTTCAATTAAATGAGGAATTTTCTGGAACGGAACCTTCACTAACTGAATGCATTCTGTTTATCTGACCATTTTATACAAACCTGAGACATCGCGGCATGAGAATCCCCAGAGGGCATCTGTTTGATGCCAACATTCATACCATGTTTATCACTTACACCTTCCATCTTAGCGGGTTGGATGCTCCGCCTCAAGGTCAGTGAACCTTTTCAGCATCTGCATGCTGTACCTACGCTAGTCATGTGACTTGCTGTTAAGTGGGTATAGCTAATAAAACAGGCCACTGAATGTGCTCAATTTCTCCTTACTATAAAGGGAATGGATGCCAGGTAGAGCTTATTTAGCTTTTCCAAGTAAAAAATTAAGGCATCTTTTATTGGAAACCGAACAATGAAACGAACAGTACACAGGCCAGTGAATAAACCGGCAGCGGATAGGAAAATGTTAGTACTTTGAGTATGAAAAGCAGTTTGTTTACTTGCGTGGAAGCCAGAGGTCCACATGGTCCCTTGCTCTGAACCAGAAGTAACTGGTTCCATATCTTATCTAGGCTGAGCTAGAGGCTTTGCTGGGGGCTCAGTCTCGTCACTGCTTTCTGAGCACAGGGCTTAGCCATTGGTACGGAGTTCGCTTCCCGGGTGTGCAGGCCGAGGTTAAATCTGTTGGGGTTTTATCTCCAGGTTTTGGTCAGGCCTCTCTGCGGCAGCGGCTCCTTTTGGGGTTTGTGGACCTTAGTTGGTTGGTCTTGTTTTTGTTTCAGCCCCGTTCCTGGGTTTCTCCAGCGCTCTGCGCTTGAGTCTGCATCAGGTACCCCAATCTGATGCCACCCATCCAGTCTGCAGTCCGACGTTCCACTGGTTACCCGTTTTACTATGGTATACCGTATCTTCAGGGACCATCTGGGAGAAAACCAGGCAAAGTCTGAGGCCGTTTTCACACTTAGCGTATTTCAGCAGACTGTGGACTGAAGTACTTTTGCCCCACAAAACGAGCTACATGCGAATCTGCCAAATGAATTCAGGCCCTTCAAAAAGCGAGCCAAACTGATGGTCTGATTGTGGTTCAGTTTGTGCCTGCTTAGGAAGTTAGTTTGCTCTATGCTTTTTGGATACCATACAGTTCTGATGTCAAAACAGTAAAAAAACTGAATCTTTAAGGTAGATCAGACTAATTTATAGAGCTGGGAAATTTACCGCGTTAACACATGCAGTTGTCTCACAGGGAAGGTGATGTTACTTGGTTTCCTGACGGAGGCACGCACAGGATAAATGTATTGTAATTTGTTTTATTTTACTGAAGACTTGCACCTTAAAATCTTTCATGGTATAAAGCTTTTTGCTAATGCATTTTAACCTCTATATTGCACAAGTATGAATTAGCATAAAGGTTAAAATGCACAATAATTTAGTCATATCATCACGCAAATGCACATAAAATATGTTCGTATTCACACTGTTACGATCGATTGCCGCACGTATTGCTTTTTAAGATGAATATGTACTTGCGCATCAATCCCTGCTTTTACGCCATTTCACAGATTCTAAAAAAAGCTGAATATTTATGTCCATTTGTACAGGTGCTTTAGTGTGAAAACTAGCAGTATTATAGAGAACAGTGACCAGACAGAATTAAAATGTTTTTGTAAACAACATTCCAGGAGACAAGTAGGACATCCCAGCCGACAACTCGTTTTCCATGTAAAAAAAAAGAAAACATAAAATTATGCTGCTTAAAACCAAGCGTCATATCTTAGACTGCCATTGAGAAAGCGGAGATAATGCACAAGGCTTTAATGTGGGATTAATGCCGATTTGTCTCATTAGAGTGGTACATGCAGTAAAATTACACCTTGACCTGATGTTACTGGCTTGGGCCAGTAGATCATACAAAACAAGGTCATTCGTATGCCCAAAAATCTGAAATATCATTAATGAAGGAAGTTGCTTCACAAAGCCTCTACAACCTTCTTGCACACCTTAAAGTAACCATATGAACTATATAATAACTGTATAATCTCAGCTTCACTTAAAACTAACCGCAGGACCTCTGCTAGCTTTCCTTCAAAGTCAGGGAGCTCTCATGAATATCTATTATTCAAAAGACATTGATTAACTTGGTTCCACGACTGGTGAATTAGCGCCCTCAATTCCTGCAGACTTCTTGCATAACATCTAAAGAAAGGTCCCTCAGTGACTCAATGAAACTCTCTAGCCTTTAAGAAAATGCTTATTTCTCCTCGTGACAAACGCTCCTCTACCTAAACTCAACACAATCCATGCTATAGTGATAACCACAAAAAAAACATCTGAAGATGAATCAGATCTGAACGCAGTGCCCAAGCAATAGACAGCATTTCAGAATCACCTCCTCAACATGAAACGGTCTTGTTTCATTAAAAAAATGCTCTAGTCCAGATTCATTCTGAAATTTCAGCAGTAAATGGGCACAGCAACACACGTTATGTTTACACACTACTGCACAGTCAACGAGGTAACGCAAGCAGGGGAAACTACAACTTAATGATCAGGTGGAGAGGAACTGTTGTGCGTACATCCTTCCTGGGCCATCCCATTATATTGTCTTGTAAATGTCAACCACCCAGAATATTCTAGCCACTTTATACAGAGGAGACAATGTACTTGCAATAAACAAGGCAATAGATAAACAAGACATAAAGCAAGGTGTATAGCAGAAATTTGTTACACAGCTCCGGAAGGACATGACTATTTTTTCTTGTTAGGAAGGCCGGAGGCAATTTGCTTATTCTCACCTTTGTCAGGGATGTGAAACTTTTCAGCAGAAATTAAAACCGCGCTACTGCAATCAATCACATCTCCTTTTGGGGGGGGGGGGG
>JAODUD010000127.1:25309163-25325192 GCA_026784285.1 Stomatorhinus walkeri
GGTACTCCCATTAGTATCCAATGTATCAGAGTGTGAGGTACTCCCATTAGTATCCAATGTATCAGAGTGTGAGGTACTCCCATTAGTATCCAATGTATCAGAGTGTGAGGTACTCCCATTAGTATCCAATGTATCAGAGTGTGAGGTACTCCCATTAGTAAAATGTAAGGAATGAAGGGGCCTGCAAACATAATCACATTATTTGTAATAACCCCAATAGATTGCTCAGAGGACTGGGTTTGTTTCATGCAAACTTACTACATAATTTTCATTATCTGTGGTCCAACTTGCTAACTGTGAACAATTAACAGTACTTAGGCTCTGAGGATTATACCAAAGAGGTTGGCAGATGAGCAATTAAGGCTAGGGGAATGACAGAACCCTTCTGTAGAACAATGCACTGCAGAGATGTTCTCTCTTGAGCGCCCTGTGATATTAACGAAGGAGATTGTTATGCCTTGAGGATTCCCAGCATGCACTGTGGTTGGTGACCCAGATGCTCGGGCTCTCCAGTGCCTCCCGTTTCCCACGGGGCCTGGACCTATGGCTGTATGTATGTGCGTGTGTGTCTTGGGGCGGGGGGGGGTTACCTGTAAACCTTCTGGCATAAAATACAGCTAATGCAATGCTGCCGAGCACTGGGTCTGCCCCCCAGGCAGGAGAGCTTGTGGGGCTCAGCTGGGACCTCACTACTCTTACTAACAATAGTGCATATGCCACACAAGGCCCACGTGTCCCTAAAGAGGGATCCTGCTAGATCTGTGCGTCCGAAGGGTGACAACACACCTTATTCTTTATTCCATCTTCAAACGTTGGCTCCATTTAAATAATACGTCACGCTAAGTGGGCCACTCTGCTGGCGGTGTTTCAAAGATGTAACGGTTTCTAGGTCTTATTTATAGGGTTTTTAGGGGAAATAAGGCAAAGTTCAGGCATTCTGAAGCATCCCTTGATAATACAGAGAATGTTTTTACTTGAAATATTTTCATTGCTCTGGGATTGACTGAGGTGATGTGGCGACAGGATTAAGGGCCAAAACTGCCCTAAAAAGTCCCTGGATGTGGATTAAATGTTAAAAACCAAACAAAAAAGCGTTCCAGCCATTGGTGTTGGGGGTTGAACTGAAAACTACAATTTTAAAGTAAACTTTAACCAGACAAAATGTTAAACATCATAAAATATAGTAGATGTAAAAGATTAAATATACTATGGTGTTTTGATCAAATCAGAATTTATAACATTTTATTACATGTACAGACAAGGCACAAGAATAATGTGATAAGCTACTGAGGTGAACTCTCTCAAAGACAGTACTGCTGAATAGAACAGGCTGCCAAGATGCCGGGGAATGGAGGCTGATTTATACTTCGAAACTAAACAGACGCACACAGCTGCTGACAGAGTCACGGATGGCAGACGTACATCCAGATCTGTTGATATTAAAAACAGAGGTGAGCAGATACAGACCATGGACAGACCCCCCCCTCCCCCAGTCACCCGTGTCCAATGGTATTATGCCCAGATTCAGCAGTTGCTTTGGTTATTTGTTGGAATGCAATTGTTTACCGTCAAGCCTCAGAAAAAAATGCCGCTGTAAGGTTATAATTATGTTACATGCTGGCACTTTGCACCTTTGCAAACGCATTTGTTCATACTTAGTGTTCGTACACCCGCCCCAAACCGACCCGTCAGGAGATCCAAACCGCCCCGTCCAAACCGCAACAAATACGCATGGATAATGACCCCAAACTCGACCCGACCCGAGGAAAGAAAGAAAAAAGAGCCTGTATTGCCATGGAACCTACCAATGAAGTGTCATCTGTGAGACTGTAACCCATAGATGGCATAGATTTCTGCTAGATTCGCATTGAACAGGAATCCCCCAGTTCTGGCAGAATACATTTCCATGACTTTTCCAAAACTTTTCCAGTACCGCAAGAAATGTTTCAAAAACCCACATTTGCTTTGATGTGATGATCATGCAGTTTCAGATAGTTATTGTCATGCCCCGACCGTCCGCTCCTCCTGTGTGCCACGCCCCCTCGTTAACCCCGTGTGGAATCCCTGTGTGATCAGCTGTTTCTGGTTGTCGTCATTAGTCCTCTGTATTTAGTCCGCGTTTCAGTTTGTTTCCCCAGTCCGGTCATTGTAATATCACTGCGTGTTTTCTTGCCTTGACACAATTTTATGCAAGCTTAACTGTGTACCTAGCAACAAGAAAGATACCACAAGATCGATTTTTACGTCGTTATTTATTGTAGGGTTGCAGGAAATTGCACGAAAGACATCTCTCTCGCACAAACACACAGAAGCGCGCATGTATGCAGAACACTGTACTAGTTGTCAAAACTGTAACATCAGATGTAACATCATATCTGAGAACTCTATCAGATTTTTATGAACTTAGTAGAATTTAAGTATTTTAACTTAATTCAGTCTAAAATGAAGTAGAGCAGAGCATACTTAACCGTAATATTTCACCAAATTTGTAGCTTATCCTACATACTGAAAACTCCAAAATTGAAAAATATACGCCGGCCCCGTTTACAACACGTTTTGATCGATAATGAAATACGTTTTGTGACTTTTTGACCTGCCCGCACCCACGGGTCACTGGTCGACCGGCATATCACTAGTTCGTCCCCTATAGGTATACAAAATAATAGGTTATGTGTGCGACACATACATGCGTGAACACACACGGTAAGAAGGATGCCTGTTTTTTTGCCCCCCAGTGCAATCATCAAACTCCGCCCCCGTCGTGGATGCCTCCCTCTCATGCACAGTAAGTAGCATCATCCTGCAAATACTTTTGCATCTACATTTTATTAATTTATCTGACCCTTTTATTCAGAATGATTTACAATAGAGTGAAGGTTAACAATTTTCATGTGCGCTTCCTGGGATTAAAATCTGTGTTGGCAGAAAGTTTTCTCTTTTCCTAACATTCCATGCCACGAATTTGTGCACATTTGAGTCTCCTTGTGTTCTATCAAGGACCAATAGTATAAAGGCGGGTTGTGGCAGATCTCTTCGTGTAAGACCCCCATGGTCCATATTGCATATGCATGACAGACACGCACAGGTCTGTGTAGACGCAAACATCAACCATGTTGATCAGATGGAGCAGCTTCCCCCATAAGCAGCCTGTAATGACAGCAACGGCATCATGAGACCAGAGTGGCCATTACGGAATCTTCGAGTGCGGAGAACTCAGAAGGAAGGAAGAGGAGATTCTGCTGCCTGCTGCTAAGAACCAAGCGAGTGCTGCCGTAAGAAATTGCTTGCCTCATTACAATTTAGAGCTTCTTTCTTTTGTAAATAAAAGACTGTAGTTTCGAGCTTGAATTAGGTTACACCCACAGTGGCTCCAAAGGCAAGTTATCTAGATCTGCAGGAATCCAATAAATCTTGCCGTCAGCCCCTGTTCCCGGTGACTGCCACAGAACTGTTCCTAATGAGAAATAGGGCACAGTCCTGAAATTCATTTCAAAACACTGAAGCCTTAAATTTTTGTCCTTTAAAGATTAAATGAACGCAATGAAGACAAATGGGCTTTATGCTGAGATATGGCGGGTTTGCATACTGGTTCCAAAACTTTGTTGTGGTGCAAATGATTAATCAAAAGGCACTGCTTTATTTCGTTGGACCTTCATGACTTTATCGCTATAATGCTCCTGCTATCCCCATTATCCGTTACTTTGCTATTGTTTCTCTGCATTAAGAAGAGCAATAGAGAAACACACAGTGGACATCACTGGTGCAACACTGATGTCAGGAAATGTGGAGACTCTAGACCACTTTCAGTCAACGTATAATTCAAAAGTTTGGCTTGTAAGCTAATGCCCTACATTTTGCAAATATGCAAGTGCTAATGAATCACTGCTGACTTTGCCAAGCTACTAAAATGGACAACCCATTACAGGATAATTGAGTTGTTAATAATTAATGGGTATAATTAAAAGTCCCTATTTTAAAGTGGCATTTTGACATCCTAACAATCATGGTAAATCTTGACCCCATTTGCAAAATGACTTTTTTGTCACTCCCTAGTCCTTCCCAGTGTTTTAAGGTTGGTTTTTGATTGTTCATGTATTCCTGTAATCCATGTCATTACATGCCATTTTACAATTAGCAGTAGTAAACAATTGGATTGTACCTATATGAATAATTAGAAAGCTCCTTTACCTATTTCTCACATTAGCATTTTTATTTTCACACCGCTACTCATCTATAATAACAGATCTGTGCAATCATTTCCTTAAAAAGCAAATGTATGAGTTCTGTATCTATGGGAGCATGGGGTTCACTACAGCTGGAAACCTAACACTACATTTCTTATAACTCTAAGTTAAGACTAAGTGTCTTGATACAAAGTTCCTTTTGTGGAAGAGCTGGCTATTTATTGTGATATCATATGCAACAAATGCAATCTGCGTTCAGTTCAACTTTTCCCATTAGGGATATGCGATGGTATATAGTTTGCCGAGACTGCAAATATGTGGTCGTGACTGCTGTGTCAGGCAGTGCGACAATATGACTTAAAGATGATATTCTATTATACATTGTACTACATATATGATCATGTTATTATAGACAAGAATTTATAGTCCATAGCAACCACGATCAGTTCCGACTGAACCAACAACAACATGTATCACTTTTCTCTCTTTACAAAGACGGATATTTTCAACTACGAAGTTGAAAAACACTTCACGGCAAACGATATTTTAGACACTTTAATTAAAATGGATACTGTACGAGCACTTTGGTTTTTGGGCAAATTATCAATCTGTTTTATTGTTGTACCCCTTCTAATTTCCACACAGCAATTGTGAAGTCCTATTGGTTTACACCAAATACAGAAACGTTTTGGAAACCACATTGTGATTTGACATTATACTGTTACAAATATAGATTTTCATTTCTTTTAACATCATGTTTTGCATTTTTAAAATAAAATTTATTTAAGAGTGCCCTGTGTCATGATCCGCCCGTCTGAGCCTCGTGCGTGCCACGCCCCCCTTGTTACCTCGTTTCTGATCCTGATTGTAACCACCTGTTGTCAATCCATGCCTGCCTTCCCTGCATGTATTTAGTCGGCGTCTGTGTTTTTTTCCCCAGATCAGTCATCTGTGTAAGTCGTTGCGTTTGTAGTGTTGCCCCGTTTTCTGTCCTGCCTGCCTATTCCGTCCGCCCGCCCGCCCGTCCGCCTGCCTGTCCGCCTGCCCTATGCCCCGTGCTGTTCTCCTGCCCCGATTCCCCGAGTAAACCCGCTCCTTTACCCGTCATTCTGTCTCCTGCCCGTTTCTGTCCGCCCGAGTCCCGCTCGACGTGACACCCTGCAGCACAAATATTAAGTGTTACCGGATTAAATAGCTTCGATGTAGTTAGCTGTAGCTTTCAGTGTAGCTACTACTAACTACTATATTAAAATGGTAGCTTGGCTGTAGCTTAGCCACTTAATCACAAGTAGCTTGTAACTTGAAAATCTACCATTCAAAAAGTAGCTTCCCCAACACCTGCAAAGTTATATTGGTTCCTGTGACGCAGACAATGGGTCAGTTCTGTGTTGTGTTAGCTGACTGTTCTTGATGGCTGATCCAGCAGTGTAACACTGAAGCAAGAACAAACTTTAGCCACATCAACACACCCTGGGGGCTGCTTGGACACGTACATGTTGTGGACAACTGAAAAACACTATGCAGAGGAAGGGTACCGTACCAGAGAAAAAAGTGACCTCACTGCCTTAAAGACTTCTTTCCTGGTGCTGGCCAATGCTGTGTAACATGCAGTTTAATTTGCGGAAAAAGAAACACATTTACACCTGATAGGTCTATGGTGTTATATACAATCACTTAATTAAGTCATAAAAAGTATGAAAAGTGGTTAATTTGGCATTATGGAGTGAGAGCATCTTTTAATTTGTTTATCGCAGTTTAACTCAAGATCAGGACAGATAGTCAATACCACAATACGTAATACACATGCCTCTTCCGACAAATTTATTGGCTGTTTGTTAGACAAATCATTGTGCAAAAACATGTCACGCCAGTGGTTTCGTGGAGGACCCCCGTGATTAATAGCAGACTAAAAGGAAGAAATCAATGCGCAGAGAGTCCCTCTCTGTAACTTTGCTTTGATATTAAGAGCTTTTCCATAATCATATAAGCGCACCTCTGTACCTACATTGATTCTGCTCTTTTACCCAGTTCTGGTAGACAGTTTGGTACAGAGCTATCATACAGCAGAGCAGGGGTACTCAAGTGTTTCTCCCCAGATGCAGGGTCCTCCATTGCAGTGCTGATGCAGTAGAGTATACTGATCATTTTTCCTAATAACCCCTGAAATTAATTGATTCCAAGCTAATCCAAAAGTTTTCACTAAGCAGGTGAAAATATTTTTTTTAAAGACACATAAACTACCCTGGGATCTTTCTTGCTGTTGATAGTCATATAATTTCCCTTTACAGGCATTAAAATGA
The DNA here is from genome assembly GCA_026784285.1 of Stomatorhinus walkeri. Classification (NCBI taxonomy): domain Eukaryota; kingdom Metazoa; phylum Chordata; class Actinopteri; order Osteoglossiformes; family Mormyridae; genus Stomatorhinus; species Stomatorhinus walkeri. The sequence continues at coordinate 25,315,648 of JAODUD010000127.1, forward strand.
CTCACAATAGTTAGGACAGCCCATCTGGGTTTAATTATCAAGCCTGTAGATATTCTTAGATAATAACTGTTGGCAAATTACACCTCAATGAATCATTTTTGAAAAGGCAATTAAATCCTTAACATTTTATAGAAATTTAACCATCCCTTTGCTGACCCTAACCTTTGGAATATTCATTAAATGTTAACAGATTTTAGTGTAATAAATGTTAACAGATTTTGGGGTAATTAATGAGAGCTGGAAGAAGGCAATCATTCCCAGCACCAGTAAATCACACCTAGACATGGAAATTCAGCAAGACAGCAAAGATGTACAGCGGCTGTGTGAATTTTGTCCATCTTATTGGCATTTGCATTCCAATATATCAGATATAATAGGTCTATCTGTCCTTTTGGGGTCTAATTCTGTCTAGTTGGGCCATAAACTAAATCACTGTCTCCCAGGTTTTTTCTTTTTTACTTCACCAAGAACAAAAGCCATGGGGATGTCTACCTTTATCTATTACGAATTACACTTGAACCTCAGCTAAATCATATGCAAGCCAAAGACACTGAGATCAGCACCATCACAGGAAAAGAAATAGTTCAGGGTCCCTCCCTGCCCCAGGGGCTTTTTAGGGTTGGTTTTTTTGGTAGTCTACTTTGTATCAATTGTAAACATTCATCTTTACTTAATTTGTAATTAATTGTGTTACATTGTATAGTAACTCTAGACTTATACGTTATGGGATTGTTGTACTGATTTGCTATAATAACCACTTATTTTTGATGTTAAGGCAAAAAAGAAAGTTAAAAATAAAAATGACAAATTGCTAATTTGCCCACAGTTACCAGTATGTATGCACTATTAAATATATTTAATGTGCCACTGAAAAACACAATGTCACCTTCCATGTGCTTTAAACCACTCTCTTTATTAAATCAAAAGCTCAGTTATCAGCTTTTAAAAATCAATTTGTTTTCACCAGGAGAAAGTGATAAACCATCTCAGTTTCAAATCTCATGGATATGTATTATTAAATTACTAGATGCTATGCACTATAAATTCGTGTCTATAATAACATATTTTACATGACGAGAGAAATTGCGTTTTAACCTCTCACAATGGTTGTCTACACAGCAAGATTTCAAGCAACTAAAACATTGAATACTTTCCCTCTGAAGAATGGAAAACTATGACAAAACCTTCCCATTGTTTAATTATTTCACTTTTTTAATACTGACCAGACCACATCTTTTTTTATCTTTAGAGTCATACTGGTCTCTTTTCACAAAGTAATTTTAATATTATTAACAGCATACAGTGAATTCAGGCATCTCGTTCGGTGAAAAATTTAGCCCAAATATTTTCCTTGCACAATGCTGCATTTCTTCAACTGGGTTTGAACACTGAAAAAAGTTCCTTAAAATGAAACTTTATAAAGAAGTGTAATAGACACTGCAAGGAATATTAATTAATGGAAAAACAAAACTTCAATGATTTCATTTTTAGGAAGCCCTGATGATATTCTAACATTAGATGAACAGTTGTTCACCAAGGGCATCAGCTCTCCCTTTAGTCCATGCTGAAAAGGGAGTTTCCTGTTTACTCTCTGCCACATTCTTTTCAAACCCCAGAAAAGGACAACGTTTTCCCTGAAATAAACATCTTCTCCTGTGACAGATGTATATGTATGCTGTCGTACCAAACAGGAACAGTTTTGGTGAACACCAGAACCTGCAATAAATGGTATTTGCATTTTGGTACCAATTATATGCATTGTATACATGAATAAGCTTTTCCAAGTATAACAATTATTTATACAAGTAAACTAATATAAAAGTTATTTACTTACATCCTAACTAATTCAGCAAGGTTCAGTATAAGAGTTAAAGGATTTGTTCTCGAGTATCATAAATAAGAAATAAACAGTTAAATTAAACAATGGCATGTCATTAGTTTTTATTCCTCAATCCTTTTATGCATGTTACATTGAGATACATTTATTTCCAACTGCAATATAAATTTCTTTACAGGCCATCAAAGGAATGAAATGAAATCTTATGACTTACAGGTCCATAATAATTTGTGTGACAACAGTATTATGAAGTATTTTTGTCAAACCTTCATCTTATGTGTGCATTTCATCACTATTTGTTAGTTACTCTTAGCCAATAAATTTTCTTTGTACAGAAAAATTTGTGCAAATGTGCTAAGGTTTTATAGTAAAATATATGATTGCTTTGTAATACCAGTAATTGATACTTGTATTGCTCCCTGTGGGGAAATTCCCTTTATGCCTCCCCCAGCTTGCTCTCTGTAGGTGAGAGCAAGCTGTCTGTGAAGGGCAGCCACCTGTTGCAACACCCTGGAAGCTGGGGGTTAAGGGCCTTGCTCAAGGACCCGCAGACATGGCGAGGCTGGACTCAAACTGGCAACCTTCCGGTCGCAGGCACGGAGGCTTAGCCCACCGTGCCACATGCTGCCCCTTTCTATGTAAATGCAGTAAGGGTTTGAGTGCTGTCTGAGAAAATGGGGAAAGCAATTTGTCAGTGGGGTGTCAGGGTGGACGGAGCGTAGGAAGAAAAACATTCAATTGGGAATGCTGGTTCAACGCCATCCCGCAATTCACAAGGAGCCCAACCAAAATAACTCATGTCGCTGATAGAGATGCTGCCTGCTGCCCACAGAGGTGTGGCCAATGTAAAGGCCATTCAGGGAATCCTTTTCTGTTTGGTCCCACTCTGGTATTTCTACCACTCATATTGTAGCCATAACTAAGTTGGTTGGAGGGTGGATGGAGCCATTCAGGTTACAGGGAGGTTAACAGACAAACCGACATTAAGGCAACCTCTGCTATATAATTCATGAGAGGAATGAATAATTAAACCTCAACATCCATGTACATTATTAATGCTGGCTTGCATCTTTGCTTGAGGCTTGATATGTTTCTGCAACAAGGGCGACTCCAACTTGCCAAAACCTCACTTGCTGTGCACCATGTCTGTCTGTCACAATACAAATGTTGTGTTATTATCATGTTTCACTGTTACTAGACAAGGAATACAAGGTGCTCTCAGCGATAGGACTTGGATGATTGTGACACCATCAGCAAGTGGGAAACAGCAGATCAGCAAGGGAATATCAGATCGATATTCTGGTAATAAGCAGGTCTGGCTGAGATTTGCAGCCTCTTTGTGTTGCTTTACGTGCCCAGTGACAGCAAATCAAAGGGAATTCGTTTACAAGCTGCACGGCCTAAGCAAAGCAGGAGGGAGGCAAAACTGCAGAGAAGCCCTTGTTCAGAATGAAGCTGCAAAGGCAGCTCAAACTACTAAAATGAATGGGTCTGTTAGGAGCAGCTGGTTGTGTAGAGGGCTGTTTACTGGATATATGGCCAGAAGGTCAGGGTCTGAAGATCTATGCGAGGCTCCGCCTTTGCAATGTTGAGCAAAGTACTTAACTTACAAATGTTATCGGCTCGAGGCTCACTTTGTACTGGCTATGCCGCTGCAAAACAGATGGATCTAATCAATTATATTGATAAATATTTTCGATGTTTTTCGTCATAGTGATTGTCCTCTTCCTGTGACATTAAAAAACAAACTGTTGCTCATCCTCCCCTTCCAGTTAGAGAAATTCTATTCCCCTTGATTTGACCTCTGCCCACATGATATTAGAGATATATTTGTATACTAAATGAGCGCAAAAGCCCTTCACCCACCAGGAAGAGTGCCATTCAGAGTCTAAATAGCCTGCAATTTCATCTCTTTGATTACATTTGGTCAAAAGTGTAGAGATGGGTCTGTGCTTTGCTGTTCTGCTCCTCCACAAGCACACTTCATTTACTGCGGTGCTCTTGCTTTCTGCAAACCACTGTTTATTCAGCACTAAATTGGCCTGCAGTTTATGCACCTCTGTCAGGAAACGAGTTGGTCTGAGCTTTGGAGGACGGTACCATAATAGCCGCTTATCAACATTCATTAGCTTGAGTTGCCTTTCTACCCACTCATCAATTGGACAACCTGTGCCTCATGATGAAAAAGCTGCTTATGATTAGGCCAATGACTTTTGCAATATATAAATCTGACTGCAAAGGACGGCCCGTGACAAATGGAGTCGTTCCGGTCCTGGTGAAGAGGCCCAGGGCGACGCTAAGTACACTGGAGGAAGAATCGCCCCAACTCCTGCATCACCGTTCCCCTCCTGGGGACGCGTACGTGGGTGGGCGCTCTTTGAAAATGCCAGTTCCTTTGCAGGCACGTGGACATGGAGACAGGGCCAGTATCTGATGCGGTCTGACAAGCGAGTCAGCTGTAAGTGTGCTCTAATCTGCTCATAGCAGGGCAGCGTAAACGGCAGGCCCATTTAATGCTAAATAAACAGCACTTTGCCCAAGGTGGAAAAAACCACAGTAAGCAAAGGGCACTTGGGAAGGTAACAAGGGCTTCTGGTCCTCAAAGGCTACATCTTTCCTCCAAGATTCCTTACCGAAGAACTGTGTAAAACCATATGCAGTGTAACATAATCTCACTGGCTTGATGTTCATGATCAGTCACACAGGACAAATTCTCTGATTCCCTAAACATATCTACATATATTTTTTTCTCTATTTAGATGTAAAATAAGAAAGTAGGTTTGAATATTTAAATGGTGTCAATCTTTGATAAAAAAAAAACTAAAACAACATACCTCAAGAAATAGAAATAAACAGTTGGTATAAATGCCAGCTTGGAGGAGAATGTAGTATATAGTATGTATTGTTTAGCATTATTTTAATATAGTATAACATTGTTTTCTGATTTCGTAGCATATTCCTGTATCCCAGTATTTTCTATATGATGCCTGCAACTTAGATCATCACTTGCCTATTACTTAATGTAATTTTGTACATACATTCTATTGTACAGGTTGTGCTTGCTGTAGTTATGCTCTGTCTAGTTGTAAACGCTGTATGTTTTTGAATGCACTACATGTAACCTTGTCTGCAGCGTGTATCATTCGCCCTGTCCATACTGTGGTGTGTGTGTGGCTCTTGGACATGCTGAGTGCTTGAATGAATAAAAGATGTTACTGATTCTGACGTTAAGGGCCTTTTTCACACGATACATGTGTCCAGCTGTCTTCGGACAAAAATACACTGTGTACAATAACGTGAATTAAGCGGGAAACAGCAACCACCATCTACAGTGACTGTCTGTCTCTTTTCCTCATGGGCAGTCAGCTTTCTACAGGCTTGGGATGTACATAGCCTGACATGGAATTTCCATAATAGTGATAGCTTGCCAACATGCTCTAGGCACAACAACCAGAAAAAGGTTGGAAATGGCATGGTTTGCCAGCTACAAAAGATCATACATAGAGGCCTGCTCAATGCTTTACAATTCTCATGTGACTCATGTCAAAACCAGTTTGGTGAATCCTTTTCAAATCTTTGAACATGGTGGCATCTTAATGACATACGTTGCCGCTTTCTTTCAGTTTGTGTCCTTTTCTGCTACAGCAGCAGTCCTGTAGACCTAATGAATCAGTATGAAAAGTTTCAATGTATTCAGACTTTGGAACACAAAGAGTGCAAACTGAGCGCCTTTCAAGTCAAATTGCTAGCTTTAAATGTTAACTGCGTGTCATTAAAACACATTTGCATTCTAATTATGTGTAAGTTGTCCAGTTCAACCTTGCCTGAAACTAAGGAGGTTGGTTTAGATCAAAAATGCTGAGCTGGGTGGGAAATTGGGAGTTGAATATTGGGTGCAAGACATTCTAGGAGACCTTGAGTGAGGAACAGCGGGTCCCAGTTGGTAAAAATAATGATAAAATCAATGACTCTCCACCTTATTGGTAAACTGGCTGTGGACTGCCTTTCCGTTGACAGAGGTGAGAACAAACCCCTCCCTCTTCGACCACAATAGGGTGAAGTGTAATGGTACCAGGGTGAATACTGAACGCTTGAATGAAAGAGCATTGCACTGAAGGTATAACTGTACGCAGTCGAGGCAGGCCGAGTCTAATACAATGATTTATAACCTGGTGCACTAGATCAGAACTCTCATAACTCACAACTTCGCCTGGCATGAAACACTTCTGAGGAATGTGGCATGTCCGGAATATGCGATCAACAGTTTTTATGAACCCGAAGCACATCGTCGATAATAGGTCTTGGCCAAGATATTCGTTATTGAATTCACTGAAGCAGGACTTTTGGGCTAGCGCTTAATAATCAAGAATCTGGATTTATAACCAAATATAAAAGCGATTCTACTGCAGCACCAGCTCATAAGAAGCACGCTTTTGCTACATATATCCCAAAGTACATGGAATGATATGGATTGCTATCCCGACAACATTAACATCAAATGTGCTATGGCGGGCATGAGAGAAAAGACGAGGGGTGAGCCATGGTGTGGCTCACAAGACACAATGAACTTTATTGAATGTGGGAAAAAAAACAAGAAACAAAAGCAACCACAAGGTTTATAACGAAGGCAGGTGCAATACAACAATAGCACAGTAACAAGCACAGTAACAAGCACAGAGAAACACCGAACACAAAGCAATACATGCATCAGAACGGTAGCAAACACAATGACCAACTGGGGAACAAAGTAAGAGCAGGCACTTAAATTCACATGACAAGGGCTTCACATGACAGGTGCAGGACATAACTAATCAATCAAACACAGGGGCTAAGACACAGGCGAGGGTCATTAACAAATACTAATGGCTCAAACACTAGGGTTAGGACAAACAAGACTCAGGTATGGGTCATAATCACAGAGGACTCAAACACTAGGGAAGGGGTGACCAGCGACATCTGCTGGCCAGAGAGGGAAATGAGAAGGCTGACAATCCTGACAATATGTACTCTATTGGTATAAACTCTCTTTGAACCAAAAAGCTGGTTAATGAGTACCACGTACCATTATTAGTTCCACAGCAGATGTTATGTGTATGTGTTCCCATATAATATTAAAAATACTTTCTTTTTTGGAACTGATATAGTATGTCCTTGATTAAGGTGGCACTGTGGTTTGTCAAAGTTCCTGTTTAGTAAACTGGTCTGGGGGCTTTGGGTCAACCTCGAAAAACCCTGAGAGTCAATAGCTTTTCTCCTTTCTGGTATGGGAGGTATTTTCTGTAAAAAATTCAAATGCAATCTTTGCTTTTCCATTTAGTTTTTAGTCTATGTGCAAAAGTCCTGCCAAAATTAAAATGAAATAGCACCATATGTGTTTTAGTTTTCCACTCATATGTGGGAAAAATAAAAAATTAAATTAAAAAAGATTTTTGTCTTTTCATTTTCCAATTTCACTTTTAATTTCTTACTTTTTCATTTGCAACTTGACAACATGCAAATATATGTTGATTGGAGCGGGACAGTGGGCGGCGCTATGGAGAACTGCTGCGCTTTCTCTGTCTGTTTGCGGATTCAGTTGCCCTTGTGTTCCTTGCGCACAGTCACCCATGGTGCCCGAACTAATTGCAAAGTGATCAATGGCTCAAGTTCATTTAGCCTTTTATTCACAGCATTTTATTCCCAGTTTCCTTAGAGGGGAGTGTGTGCAGCGGCACATGCCGCATAGTTTATACTTAAGACATTTTGAAAATACGGAATTAAATAGGAATAGAATTTTTAAGTTGTAACACACGTACATATTTATGCAGGTATGCCATTGTAATAAAACACTGATATTAGTCTGGCCCCGACTTGCCCAGGCTAATTTCGGTGTCCTAGTGGCATGTCTGCTGTGTGCTATACATTTCATATTTGCCTTACCCAAGATGACTAAGACCTCCACATTCCATTTGGAAATGTAGTTCTTATTCTAATCAATGTGTTCAATTGCTCAAAGTGTCGTGCGACCAGTTTACTGTTACGAAAGAAAAATCACATCGTGTAATTCCACCATTTTCATTACAGGGATAGTTTTGAAATTCTTATATGAAATAAATATATCTGCTACCACTTAAACCTTTTATTCATATGCTATTTTGTATGATGTTTTATGTAAAAATGGCACGGGCTGCACAAGCATTCCACGTTAGTGAACCTGCAAATAAGAAGCTAACTTAAGCAATGAAATAAAATGCTGCGAATAAAAAGCTAAATGAATCCGAAGCTGCAAAAAAGTAACTAACTTAAGCCGCATGTCACTTTGCCATTAGTTTGGGTGACATGGGCGACCATGTACAATGAGCAAAAGGACATCAGAATCCGCAAACGCACAGAGAAAGCGCAGCAGTGATCCATAGCTCCGCCCACTGCCTGCTCCAATTAACATATATTTGCATGTTGCGAACTAGTAAATGAAAAAGTAAGAAATGAAAAGTGAAACTGGAAAATGAAAAGACAAAAATGTTTTTTTAATTTTCTTTGTAAATTTGTAGCTTATAAATGAGTGGAAAAATAAAATTAAAATGGCACTATTTCGTTTTAATTTTCATTTTGGCGGGATTTTTGCTCGTAGACTTTAAATGGCAAAGTGGAGATTGTATATTCTATTGTATATATTGTTTGAAGAAAATACCTCCCATAATCTGGGGGCAATAAAGTAATGTCTTTAAAACCCTTTGGATTCATAGAAATTCCACAAGGTTGTTTCCTGAACAAAAGTGTCAAGATAATTCCTGTTGATTTTGTCAGAAGAGTCTGAATGTTCTTTCACAATGATTATGCTAAAGAAATAAGTGCAAAATGCCAATGCAGAAAACAGTTCTGCTATGGTTACATTGCAGTATTTTTAATCATATGTAATTAAAAACAGCTATAAGAAGTAGTTACTCGAATTCAAGTCAGAACATTAAAACAGTATAAACAATGAAATATGGTACATGTTTACAGCGGAGATTTATACATCTAAATAATTCTGAAATTTTTAATGAAGGTCAATATGTAGTTTAAGATCAGGGGTTGGGAATCTCCCTTGACAAAAACAAAAACAGAATCTCAGCTATAATTTAACAACCATAAACAACAATGAAGTAAATCAGTCAATATGGTATATCATGTCCATTTTATTTCCATTTCAACAGCTGCTTTTCTTTGGCAGCGTCATTGAAATAATTTACAGTGTATGTCAGTGAGACATAGACTAGTGTGTCTGTTGTATGATCAAGCGTTATGGAAAGTGGTAGTGCTAGAAGATGTGCAATCTGTCTTTCGGTGAGAAGAACATTCATGTGCCACCTTTCAGCTTCAGCTGAGCAGGCTTCAGCCGTGGTGCGCGTGTCCGCGTGCAGCCACTGGGCAGAATCTTACTGTTTTGCACACAGTGATATATCACTTGTAGTTTTACAGTTGATGGCATGCTGCAGAAATTTGTTTATTTTCATTAAGCGGGTGCCTGCTACACTTATCTCTTTCTCCACCCCACGTTTCTCCTCCCCTGTAGGGCTATCATATATTACAGATGGCAATTCAATTAAACATGGAATATTCCTTGTGATAATGAGTTTTGGTCTGCCACACGTGAAAGTGTTTGGGACTGCAGTCTTTTTTTTTTTTATCACATAATTGCCCACAAAAGGCCATAAAATCTGTTGGGGATGGGGGGGGGGGGGGGCAT
>JAODUD010000127.1:25358558-25399599 GCA_026784285.1 Stomatorhinus walkeri
AGATATTATGTCTGTAGACGTGTGTCACCTTAGCCACCTTAGCCACCTGGAATCGTTGCGGTGTCCCCCCATAAGAGGTGAATGTAGCCTGTGGCTGGGTGCGTAAGCACACAGGTGTAGCTTTGTTCCCAGTATATCTCTATGGGGGTCTTTGATTGCATTCTGCAAAATCTCATAATAATTATAATAATATGGACAATTTTCCCAGTTCTGCCTGCAGCCACTCATGTTATAGCAATGTAATTCTTATCAGTGAAGTTTAAGCTACTATATTTTATTCTTATTGTGTAAATATAAGCAGAATATATTTACAACATATAGAAACAGATAACTTTGAACATCCAAGGCACCACATGGTAATCAAATGACCAACATGACAGGTGAACAGAAGGTCAAGCGTGAACCTATTCAATGTCTTATAATGAGGCAAAGTAACTGCTAACAATTTGAAAAAGAACATTTTAACTTTCAATTTCTTTCAAATTAGTATTCCAACATCTGTTAAACAGATTATGTTTTTTCATTGCTGTATATGTTATATAACAGTACCTACACACCTGTATTAATCCTCAGAATGTACAGCTGGTTCTCTTTCACATTGGGGAATCAGTTTACCCCCACAAGAGCCACATATCCACATGCACTGGAGGGTCTCACGCCTGGCATATCAATTTCCCATAGACCTGTGAATTCACCCAAAGAATTGAAATCTGTCCCCCACTTTCCTGCTGGACTTTTCTGATATTTTACAATTTTAGAAGACACACAATGCATGGCCGTATTCTCACCAAAAAACCTTAAGACCTTTAAGAAGGAACAATAGAAGGAACAAAACCAGTAAACTTGGAATCCATGATATTCATGATGCATGTATATTTAATGCTGAATTTTTCACTCAAACAGGCACATATACATACCTACACTCCAGGAATTAAAAGCACTCTAGTGACTCAAAATAGGAAAAGTCTATTGTAGGATAGTGACAATGAAACTGAAATTAGATACTGGTATTCTCTTCAGGGCAAGATTTTGTTTTGCAAAGGAAGCCTGCACTGCAGACCTGCATTATTCCTGCTAGTCATCTCCATCAGCTTGCTTTGTTGTGTCTCAGAGTCCTTGGTATAAACCAGCATCAAAGCACCCTACAGCTCGTGCCGGGGAGGCCTGCTTTCTGCACTTTCCTGCCAGCGGCACCACATGAGCCACTCTTCACAGACTGGCCCGCTGTGGGCATGCTCCTGTGTGTCTGGGGGCTCCATCCTTATCGGCTGATGTGCTCATCATCTCCATAGCAACACACCGTTGCTGCAGTTAGTCCCAAAGGACCACTGCTTTTTTCCCTCATCACAAACCCCTACTTAACCTGTAACTCACAAATCCTTGCAAGCCATCAGCAATGAGCAGCTCCTCCATCCCCCCGTTTCTCCCTTCCAGTGACTGGCTGGGTTGACCCCCATCGCCTTTCTCCTATTCATCATGCAGTGTAACGTAGTGTTTTCCTGAAGGGTCTTATGGAGCATGCATCTCCACAGAGAATAAGACGTGATCAGGTTTTCTCAGCAGAAAACTGGAAATACTCATAAATATTACTGAATTATCATCAAACAGAATATCTGAGATGGTATTTCACCATGTTAAAAAATCTCATTTGTCTATTAAAATGTATAAATAAATGATCTATCCCACAATTAAGCATATACAATAGTTTGCCACTCTCTTTATGCCAGTTCTTTCAATTTATCTGAATGATATAATATATGGAAAACTGACTATGTCTTATTATATAAGCCTGATCATAATAAAGAATATGTACCAAGCACCTTTAATACTTTATCAAGAGCTGCAGAATATAAATAAAGAAAATAAATCAATACCCTGAATAAGTATGAATAACTTGCCAGAGAAGCATTGTTTGGTGCATTTTCTTGCCCTTAATCTGAATTCTGATATCGATGACTTCTTGCCATACACCAACATTAAGAAATCTTCCTTGTCTGGTCTCAGATTTCTGCCAACAAGGCAAGTGGCTAAAGTCAGTGCTTCGATGATATGGGTGACTTCCGAGGAAAGAGCTGGCGTTCAGTTCTCAGTAAAGCTACTTGGCTGACACTCTCTTGACCTTGCATGATTCCAGACTGTGATTCCCCTAACACACATTACTTCTGATTCTGGTGTGTTTCTCATCTCCCAAATATGCTTGAGGTGTTGCAGGTCTGAGTTTACTGTCTTAAAACAGTGAGAAAAATCTACAAAAATATTGCGCATAAATAAACCAAGTATTCTACACAACATGTAAGTTTGGCATCTAAGTTCTTTAAAGAAATTACAGTTATCTATGTGAAAAACATTTTTATCAAATCTACCCAAAAAAATGGTCCCCATCCAGCTCTGTCCCATGTGTCTTTTCCCTGTTTGGCCAGCAGTCCCTTTGGGCCATCCCGTTTCATGTTCTCCTAGCATGTTTCCCAGCTTCTTGGGTTGCTATGAAGCTCTATGGGTCGAGCTTCTGGTTCAGCAGCTGATAATCCTCTGGTCGTGAGTTTGAGGCTGTCTCTCCCTTATGTTATTTTTTGTTTTGCTTTATCCTCTGCTGTGAGTATGATTCTTTTGTCTTGTTAATGGTTACTCTGCCCATGTCTTGCTCAGTATGTTCTGCTTCGCTTGTTCTTAGATTCCTCCTAGTGTTGTTAGCCTTCTGTGCTGTTGCCTAGTCAGTGGTACTTGCTATTTGTAATTATTCCTCATGTTTGTTGCAGTCCCATGCCTTTTGTGGTTGGTTTATCTTGGTTATGGTCCACACCTGCCCCTTGTTAGCTGTGTATGTAAGTGGCTATTCTTGTTCTGTTATTTCCTGCTTCACTATTGCTGATTCCCTGAGTTGATGTCTTTGTTAGTTGTATTCCTAATAGTTATTCCCTTTTAAGCTGTTGAAGGCTTCCTGCGTTTCTCCTTGCCTTTTGCACTGTAATGCTTTTACTTGCTGATTCCTCATTTCTGGTTTTCTTAAATAAACCCTGATTTATTGGACCTTCAACAATGACTGCCTTTCCTCCATCAAGCCCTGCCATAACAACTGTTTGATCGGGATTTGTAATGCAATCATGAACATTGGAATAGTTAACACCCTGAAAAGATAGTTGTGAGACTGGCAGAGATTTTTAGAGCAGTTTAAACCATTTGCCACTACATTATTATTATCTTGCAGCACCTATCTATCAGGTATTTGCTAGTAATGTTTTACACATTGATGACAAGTTATGTTCTATTTTATTTTTCAAATCTCACCTTTTATGACATCATAATTCCAGCATTTGTGAGAAGTAAGGTGATGGGGGTGCTGCCCCTTGTGTTTTATTCTCTTTCTGCTAGATATTAGATACAGATACAGTAGCACAAAAAAAGTTAATGATTTTACAGTCTATTATTATTCTTTGAATGGTAAGGAATTCTTTGGATAACAAACTGCAAACCAAATAATATGCATTCATATGTGGGCTTTGAGTATCACAGGATTAAACAGTATGTTCTTACTGGCTGGCAGGAAATCATTCACGATTTACGAACATCACTTCTAAACTGTCATGACCTGCTCGTTCGATCCTCCTGTGTGCCATGCCCCCCTTGTTACCTCGTGTTAATTCCCGATTGTAATCACCTGTTACCTGTTATGTTCAGCCTGTCCTGTGTATTTAGTCCATGTCTGAGTTAGTTTCCCCAGATCTGTCATTAATGTTGTTTGCCGTGCAGTTTGTTTCTCGATAAACCCCTTTTCTACAGGTATTCACAGCTCAACTTGCCTGCTTCCCTGCTTGCCCGCACGCGTTGTGACATAAACCTCTGTCTCCCTTTTCTCTGTAGGGGAATAGAGTGAGGAACCAGCCAAGCAAAATTTGAATTAAGTGTTCTGCAAATAGCACTAAACCATTATTTCCATTACAGAAAACCTGTTACTCAGAGGGCATTGGTATATTTCTCTTCTTTGTTACATTGCAGGTTTTAAAAAGTAGAATTAATGTCTATGAGCTGGATCAGTGTGAGCTTTCTTTTGATCTCTTAGCTTTAGTCATTTGCATGATAAGCATGTCTTCAGGAAGATCGAGCCCCTTCCTTGAATGGTGTACTGTACATCCTTAAAAACTGCATTGCAAACATATTTAGTCCTTCCCTAAGGTGTTGCAGTTTGAGAGGAAGCATTGTCATATGTTTATGGGGACGGTTTTGAGAAAGTTGAACCCCCTGAAAAAGTTTGGTAGAGCCACTTTTGATAGAATTTACAGTCTTTTTTTGTGTCTTTACAAACTTTGCATGTTCTTCCAGAAAAGACATATTCTTTAGCAATTCAGAACAACATGAAACATCTTGCTAGACTGGAAAGGCAGGTCTTTTAATTCTGATATCACAGGGAACATTGTGTGCATAAAGTGGATTATGGCTGTTATGTGGGCTTTTCCAGGAAGGCGCTCATGAACAACAGCGGGATGCCCAACATTAGCCCTCACCGATGGCAATGGGGGTTTGTGGGGTAGGCGTGAATGGCGTCAGCACCTCTACACGACCACTGCTGCCAGAAATGCAGCGCTTGAGGAAGAGTGAAAAGGCTCGGAGGGAGAGTGGCTTTAGGGAAACACTCGTGGGCCGATAGACTCTCTAAGTGCCATGGGTGAAGTTCGCAGGAAGCTGCAGGCTGAACCATTTCGCCAGTAATGCAGTTCCCTGAGGATCTTTATTTTTCCCTTACAGTTTTTCTTTTACAAAGGGCAATGTTTTTTTTTCTTTCTTTTTATCCTTGTTGCACGTGTTGTGGCATTTAAAAGAACTGTTTCTTTGAATTGAAATTGCAAAAAAAGCACAGAGGTCCGGTTCAGTTGGGATGTCCTGCTCGGCGCACCTTGCCCGATCCCAGCAATTCTGTCTACTTGTGTTTTGTCTTAGAAAAGGATTTCAGAATGTGCACAATCATAGCAATTCTGTTAATTATAATTACTTTTTTGCTTTGCATGTATGTAGTGCTTTTTAATCTCCAATTCAAAATGCCATTACTGTTAGCTTTCAAACGACAAATTGTGGAAATATCTAGAAATGGGCGCCACCTTGTTAGATCAGGTGGAAGCCAGGTCCCCGGCTGTCAGCTTCCTGACACTGTATTTCGCTCAGCTTCACACAGAGCTGGCCTGTTAACAGGTTTTAGTCAGGAAGCAGTGAAATGGGTAAAAATTACTTCACAGCCACCGCCACAGTCCTGCATAGCCACCTCGGCAAAGGAGTACCGGAACATGACCCAGTCGGGTTCAATGTCTCTTGACTCCCATGGGTTGCAAGAGAAGTTCTGCCGGAGGAGTGATTTAAAGATCTCCTGTACAGGGGCCTCCTGCATATACTCCCAGCACACCCTTACTATACATTTAGGTTTACCAAGTCAATCCGGCATCTTCCTCCACCATCAGATCCAACTCACCATCAGGTGGTGATCAGTTTGGTTCCGGAACCCAAATTGTGCGTTAAGGAGAGCCCAACTATATCTAGTCAGTATCAGTACCTCCTAAACCAGCTCAGGCTCTTTTCCCACAGGAGTGGTTACATTCCATGTACCTAGAGCCAGTTTTGGCAGCTGACGGTCGGTCCATTGAGGCTCCTGCCTTCCACCTGATCTGCATTGCACCTGATCTCCACAGCTCCTGCTACAGGTGGTAAGACCAGTATTGTTCCTTTGGACTATGTCCAGCCAAGGCCTCATGGGTAGAAGCCTGGCCACCAGGTGCTTGCCTTCAAGGTTCCACCCCAGCCCTGGCTTCAGGGCGAGACTGTGGTCTCCCCATTTGGGGCGGGGTAACACGGCCCTTTATGTCTTTCTTCATGGGGGTCTATGTGAACCACACTTAGTCTGGCTGCTCATCTAGGTCTAATTTGCCTTGGGAGTCCCTACCAGGTGCAATTGCCCTGTCAGCATAGATCCTAGGATCACAGAAACACACAAACCACTCCGCCATTATAAATTCATGGATGGACCCATATACTCCCTTTGTAAAATTCTACATGAATTTAGGGGCTCAATACGTAAATATTCATATTGTAAGTTTTTAAGTTAGGTGTGGTTAATTGTGATTAATCACGAAAAATTGTACAGTTAATATTTTTAAAATAGATTCATAGCCCTAATATAAATAAAAAGATTTTAATAGGTGAATATTGAAAATAATATATTTTAGATATAAAATATAAGTTTAATGTATTTTTGATAACGTTATTGACTTTCTTTAGACATCATTTTGGAGTCCATGTTGGACTAAGATTTAATGTCACTCACATGCTTCAATGTATCAAACAGATGCCCTGCTGTAAGGACCAATTTAGCATCAGTTGTGCTAAATGACTGTAAATAGTTGTGAGTGATTTTACATCAGGAATATAAGCTCTGTCCATTTCTATGCACCAGCAGTCCCCTAAATGGGCAGGAAATAAGATGATGGGGCTGAAGTTGATTGATCTTCACAGGCAAGATCTTCAGAAGAAGCTGGACAGAACAGAAAGACAACTGACACGTCACTCATTAATCATTTCCCATGGAACTGTATTTCTATATTTATGTATATAGAGTATTCTGATGTTACAGGCAGTAAACAGGCTGTTTTGTGTGTGAGAGACATCAGGGAAGCTGAATCACGGTCCATGTGATTCGTTTTTGTATATATTGGTGTGCTCTGTTCAGTTTTGCCCCTGATAACCTGAACAGGTGTGTGACATCAGCTCTAGCTCCTGTAGGTACATGCTTGCTGCATCCATTACTCCGCTTGCCCTGCACAATGAGAGTTTTTTTTATTTCCTCTGAATTGTCTTTTTTTCCAAATCTGTGTATTTTAGCATCTATCTTTTCCCCACCCTGTCTGCGTCCTTCTGAAATAGGATAATAAATCTTCTGCTTGCTGCAGAATTCCTGTATCCGTTCTGACTATGGGGATTTTCCTAATGCGATTCACATATTCTTGGCACACTGTATTTACAGTAATTTCTAACAAAGAGATACATGGCATGTTCATGTCTATTAATAGTCTTTATGCAATTCACCGTTCTTTAAAAACAAAAAAAAAAAACTACAAAACCCGCCAAAGCAATGTGTATAATTCATGAATAATAATTAAGCACTGCTAACCTCAACCCTTACGCTGCTAGTCTGAGGTAACATAAAACTTTGCATGTCAAACTACTTTGTTATTTCCTATCAAAACCTTTTTATATAATATACAGACCAACTAAATTATGCCCCTGTATGTATAAAGTTACTACTGTACTCACTGGGAGTACTTTGGTATGGACTTTAGTTAAAGTGCAAAATTAATGGCATTGAGAAGTTTAAAAATTAGCATGAGAAACAAGAATTTGTGGTCACAAATACAGCTGGTCAACAAGACAAAGATGTGTGATACCCAAACCAAGACTTTCAATATTAAGGATTAAACAAATACTATCCATTACTAGAATTTATATATTATATAATTTAATGTGATCAAAATCATTTTCCATCATTTTTGGTTTTGGCTTGTGTGTCGTCTGGGAGGTTATGCAATCTTTCAGCAAGCTACAAAAATATTCCCTTTTAATTGTTCATGGCCAGCTCAAGAATAACTGAAACTGCGGATCAGGTGTGCCTAGCACAGGGCTATTGGGCAGAAGCCCCGGGTATTTTTTTTATGTAACCCGAGTCTGTCCTTTTGGCCATAGATTACATGGCTTTGTGTATGTTGGGGTCATGAGATAGGTTAACATTACTATTACATACTTTCGACGAATCTGACCATTTCAATTCTTGAATCTGATCCTCTGCACTCCCTGCCCAGCGCACAGTCTCCTTACTTTTTCAGGGCTAGCATTCAACTGTCTCACAGACGGACATGCACACTTACCCTGACTACATTCCCTGATATGTCCAGGTTTTTGAAATGCTTATTAGGATAGGTAAAATTTGACATTATAATGAACCCGGCTAACCTAAGTACCGTATTATTTAACTACATTGTAGTTAATCCGTCTCAGATCAGCATCATTTGCTATCAAGCGGATTAGCCTGATAGTAGCAGGTTACAGGGAGAGCACTTTAAATATGTTTGATCAACTGAGTTTGAACAGACTAGGGCTGCTTTATATACAACGTCCCAGGATGTTGGTATGGGAGTGCGGTGGAGAAGTTCTCGGGTAGTAATAATAATAATAATAATAATAATAATAATAATAATAATAATATAATAATAATAATAATAATACATTTTATTTAAAAGGCGCCTTTCTAGCACCCAAGGACACCATACTATAAAGCATAGAACATAGGATAAAACAAGTTTCATAAAAATAATTCTAATAATAACAATAATTAAGTAAGTAAATAAATAAATAAATAAATAGAAAATGCCAATTTGAAAAGATGGGTTTTGAGGGCAGATTTAAAAAGTGAAAGTGAGTTTCTGATATCTGGTGGGATGTAGGTGCCAGTGTAGTCACGCTGAAGTGATGCCCACGGATAGGGGATGAAGTCCGGGTCCCCTGTTTCATGCTTAGCTCGTTTGAAAGGGGGGATAGAAAACAGTGATTAAAAAGGGCAACATGGGGCACAGGTCACGGCCATTGTCTTCCCTAGCATCTGAGGTCAGACAAGCTTTTCCCTCTGGAGGGCTCACTAGTCCGTGCCGTGGTCCCCTGCTTCCATAGGGTCTGTTTTTTTATGCTGCACCAGCTCCCTCAGGTCTCTCTCATTCTTCTTAATCAACGGATTCCACCCATGGTTGATTAGTGGTGGAGCCTGGATCCAACTGTCAGTCCCTTTAGTACTGTGACTGATGGGGAGCCTCCTGTCAGGCGGCCAGCGCAGCTGTTGGGAGGGAGTCCCAGAGACGTCGCCATGACGATATCTGGAATCCTGATTATGCAAAGTATCCTGACTGTTGACCTTTTTCCGTCGTTCTGTCCTCTTTGGTGAAGCTAGGTAAGGTCAGGCTTGTTTCTGAAACTCATGACACGATGAATGTTCTAAACGTTCAGCAAGTGGCCACTTAGCCTACTAATTAGCACAGAATTAGAACAGACTAATGAACCCATCCTTCAGGTGCTTCGATTTCCTACGGTAAGCTCTGGCTGTGTGACTGTGTGTGGGAGCATGTGCCCTGTAATGGAGGATACCCCATGCCTGTTTCCCTGTACTGGATCAGTGCATATGGGAGATGGATGGTTTATGGTTTGTGATAAACCCATAAACTCCCTATCATTCCTTCATATTCCGGTCCCGGGACCAAAATAATAGGTCTGTACACAGTAAGTTGTGGAAAAGTGTCCCCTCTGGGCATTTGCATTGTTGAGTCTTACTCTTAGCCAAGCAGTGTTTGGTGACATTACATTACAGTAGATTAGATTACGTAGCAGGTGCTGTCATTCTACAACATATGTAGCTGGCAATTATATGCCTATTTACACAGCTGGATGCTTACTGAAGCAATTCCAGTTAACTACTATGCACAAGAAGAACTCGCAACCCCCTTGTAACAGAAATAATGGCATTTTGGTCACATGGCAAGTTCCTTACTCATGAACCTTCTGTCCCATGTAAAGGAAATTAAATCAATACATCACAATACAACTATTCAGAGTCATTGTACTGATTCTGTGCATGTGCATCCTCATTCGATGATGTTACATTCTTACCATGTATGTTGTATTGTTTCCTTAAAAGGCACATACTTTTTAAAGATGCCTTATATAAATAATACATCAATAATGTGCATGAACCATGTACATTTATAGTTTACATCTATTATTCTTTACATAACAGTGAAATGGATGCCACTATGAAAATATGGTAACTCACTTGAGTATTTAGTATTTTGTTATACATATAAACTGGTACCACTTTACAATAAGGCTTTCTTGGTAGTAACTGATCAATAAAAAATTAGCACTGCTTTAACTTGTTTATATTTATGTATGATTTACAAAGTGTTCCAACCTAATGATAAACATAATAAACCGTTCATAAACCCTTTATAAAAGTAATTTTATTGTAAAGTGGTAAACTTTCTTGTTGTCTTGTCTTCAGGCATATTTCTTCACAGCACACACTATGGACAGCCTTGTGCAGGTCTACAATTTTGTCCCTGGTTTGCTTAGACAGCTCTTTGGTCTTGCCCATAGTGGAGAGGTTGCAGTCCGATTGATTGAGTGTGTGAGCAGGTGTCTTTTTTACAGGTAACGATTGATTGAGTGTGTGAACAGGTGTCTTTTATACACGGAACGATTTCAAACAGGTGCAATTAATGCAAGTAATGAGTAGAGGATAGGAGGGCTTCTTAAAGACAAACTAATAGGTCTGTGAGAGCCAGATTTCTTGCTGGTTGGTGGGTGATCAAATACTCATTTCATGCAATAAAATGCAAATTAATTATTTAAAAATCAAATATTAAATAAAATTATGTCTCTCACAGTTGAGGTGTACCTACAATGAAAATTACAGATCTCTCCATTCTTTGTAAGAAACTTGAAAAATCGGCAGTGTGACAAATACTTATTTCCCCACTGTAGGTATGAATGGTGTGTGAGTGTGCCCTACAATGGGCTTGCCTCCCGTCCTGGGTTGTATCCCTCCTCGTGCCTATAGCTTCCCAGATAGGCTTCAGACCCCCCACAACCCAGAAGGATAAGCAGTTTGAAAAATGGATGGATGGTAATGTAACCGCATCTATGCAAAAACAAGAAACATTCACTTATTTACAAAAAGAAATTAAGAAAGATACTAATTTCCACTGAGGAAAAAGTTAGGACACTCTCACATTCATCACTATTTAAAATTCCTAGAATTAGATTCACATCAGGTGAAAATGATTAGAACATCATTACAGAGCTTTTTGGTGGATCCTGTCTGATTTAATCCACAGACATTTAGTTTGGTTTGCTCTTGGTTGTTGAAGTGAGTGGTATCGCCATGTTGTGATCCAAAGAGGACTCTCAGGCCTACAGAAAGAAGATTGTAGATCCATATGAGTCTGGGAAGGACAGAAAAAGATCTCAAGAGAGTTTGGAGTCAGCCATTCCACTGTCTGGAAAATAATTTACATGTGGAGAACATTTAAAACAACTGGCATCATGGCCAGGGCAGGCTGTACTAGTAAGTTCAGCCCAAGAACAAACCCCAAGATGCTGAAATAAGTCTCCAAAAATCCTAAAATGTCATCACGGGTCATACAGGAAGTTCTTGCCACAGTTGATGTCATGGTACATGCATCTATCATCAGAAAGAGACTGCAAAAGATCAATTTACATGCGAGCTGTACATGGAGAGAGCCCTTGCTGTCAAAAAAACATTTGGGCAACACTGAAGTTTGCCAGAGACCACCAAGACAAAGACCGGAACCGAAAACTTTCTGCTAGTCGATGTCAGAGATTGATAGATGGTTAATGGAAATGTCTCATTCAGTTTATTTCAACCAAAAGGGAAAATACTAGCTATTAGGTCACTGGGTGTCCTAACTTTTTTCCTCAGTAGGAATTGGCATCTTAGTTAATTTCCTTTGTTAAATAAGTCAATTTGTTTCTTGTTTTTGCATATGTAATGCAATTACAGCACCTTTATCTACATATAACATTTGAAGAAGATTAAATATTGATGTGTCAATATTTTCATAATAAAGAATTAAATATTTAATGGGGTGTCCTAATTGTTTCACATGACTGTATGAATTGTGCTATACATATAACATGGATCCTACTCTGATTAAGTGGTTGACAGCAGAAGCTCTACTTTGAGCTCCTTTCGAATGTCCGAGCACCTCACCCAAATCACTA
This sequence comes from Stomatorhinus walkeri, assembly GCA_026784285.1. Lineage (NCBI taxonomy): Eukaryota > Metazoa > Chordata > Actinopteri > Osteoglossiformes > Mormyridae > Stomatorhinus > Stomatorhinus walkeri. The sequence continues at coordinate 25,370,376 of JAODUD010000127.1, forward strand.
AGGTTGAGCCCAGACAGTCATTTCGTTATCCACTATCTTGTTTTTTTCAGTGTCTATCTACAGGCCATAGGTGAGTGTAGGAACATAGGGTGCCAGGTAAATCAAAAGCTACACCTTCCAGCTAACCTCTCTCTTCACCATGACAGACCTGTACAACACCTGCATAACTGCCAACGCTGCCCGGATTCACCTCTCAACCATCCACTCCATTATCACCTCGCTCATATCCAGAGGTGGCAATCCACCCTTTTCTGCTTATGAATCGTGGCCTTATGGACTTAGTTAGAGGTGATCATCCTCATCCCCATCACCTCACATTCAGCTGGAAACCACCTTGACCACGTCATTTGCACAACGCAAAGACATGACCCTAAGGCCACCAAACCAGACACCCTCCACCCCTTGACTGATGCTAGAAATTCTGTCCATACAGGACCTAATGACTTTGAACAGTGGACCTTGCACCCCTTATTCCCAAAGCACCGCACTCCACAAAACACATGTGAACTGGTCAGGCAAACACACATGAAGCCTCCAATATCCTTCTGAGGGTAAAGAGCTGGTCCAGTGTTCCATGACCAGGACACAATCCACATTGCTCCACCAGGATCCAAGGTTCATAGGAATAGGCCTTCCCATGGAGGCTGAAGAGTGTGATCCCTCTGAAGTTGGAGCACACCAGCTTAACTACTTCAGTGACCTCTGCCCAAATCCCTGGACTTTACATCCTCCATTGAAGTCCATCTTTCCACCAACCAACTCTATCCCTCGTTGAAGTAAAAAAAAAAACATGCCATCCCTCTTGTAAACAACATTGGCAAAGCTCAGAAGGCCTCCCTCTTCACCATGACGGCTCTCTTTTCTACTGGTGTCCACCACCAGGTTTGGAGGTTGTCGCTGCAACAGGTGCCAACAATCTTACAGCCTCGGCTCTGCACAGCCTCCTTTGCAATGGAAACACAAAACATAGCCCACTTGGGCTCAATGTCTCCAGAAGTTCTGCTGGAGGTGAAAGTTAAAGATCTCCAGAACTGGCGCCTTGCCAGACACTCCCAGTACACTCTTTATATACGCTTGGTGTACCAGGTCTGTTCAGCATTTATTTCCCTGTCATCTGATCTAATTCACCATCAGATGGTGATAGGTTAACAGCCCAGCTCCTCTTCACCCTAGTGTCCAAGGCATATGGTCACAGATGGTATGACTATCTAAGATCTACGGTCTAGGGTATCATGGTGCCAGGTGCACATAAACATCCTTATTCTCGAACATGGTGCTCAATATGGACAAAATGTAGCTACTGCAAAAGTCCAATAACAAAGCACCACTCAGATTCAGTTCTGTTGCCATTTCTCCAGCCTTCCAGTACCCCACTCAAAGTCTCCAAGGCCATATACTCTGATCTGGCGTTCAGATCTTAAGCACAGACCTCAGTCAGAGGCCACCCCCCAACTCGTAAATGAAGGGATGCAACCAATTCATTCAGTGGGGTAAACTTCAAATTTCTGGCACTGAATCAGGGGGCTTTGCATAAATCCATACCTACCCAGTGCCTATCAATCAGGGCAACAACATAGTGGAATAAAGTCCAGCCCCTCTCCAGGAGTTTGGTTCCATAGCCTGTGTTGTACGTCTATATCTAGTTGGTATCTCTCTACCTCCAACACCAGCTCAGGCTCCTTTTCCACCAGAGAGGTTATGTTCCATCTTCCTAAAGCTATTATTGTTAACCAAGGATCGGTTCTTGCCTTCAACTGCCACCCGATCCACAGGCCACATTTTGGTGGTATACTGTAATTTTATATATGTAAATTATATGAGAAATATATTTACTTATAAGTTAACTAAAATCATAAGAGATGGATAAAAAAAACATCTGCATTATTTTCTGATTGAATCCCTAAAACATGTTTAACTTTGGACTTTCGTGTATCCCGTGACCCTGAAGAAGACAAGCGGTTGCTGAAAATGGATGAATGGATGGATGGACAGGCTTCCATGTATTAAACGTGACCGGGCTTTAGGAAAAAAAGCAAAACTTCAAACTCTTATAAAGTGCACTAATTAAATTCATGAAGTTTATGTCATAAAACAAAATATCATGACAGCTTACAAATATTTTGTCGCAGAAAGACACATGAAATTAATAAAAAATAGAGAAAGCGCAGAAGATGCATCCCGAAACCTTATCACCAATTAAAATAAAATAAGGTAAATTTCTTTTAAACCCAGGGGGAAATTCTTCTACATACAGCAGCGAACTGCTAATATTATGACATCACAAAAAAGACATTTAGAATTGATTGTTGTATTATATGTTATTCCATGCACAGTGGATATAAGAATGGCACGGGGCTGAAATGTGATGATTTTTTTTCCATGCCGGTGGATCACCGGCCCCAAGCCAACACACACCTCAGTTATTACAGCCCACCTGGTACTGATTGGACTAATTACCCGCTTAATGATAAGTAGAACCAGCTGGCCAGCTTAGTAGGAGCAAGGAGAGAGAAAATTTATACTTTAGATGTTAGGGAACCTGCCTGCCTATGCACTGGTCTGGCTAATATGCTTTCGCCATTACGGCCAATTCCTGTTTGTATTTGTTAACCAATGCTCTTTGTTAAAAGCCAGGCCTTTTAACTTAAACTCAAAGTATCATTGTTTGATATAAACTTTTTAACTTGTAATAGAAGCCTTACGAAGTTTGAGAAAAGAAATGTAGACGTTAACAATACTATAAGCTTTACCTTTCTTGTATAGAATCGTCTCTTGAGGGCAAGTAGGAAATCTCGTGCCTTAAAAATATTCGACAAAAATAGATCATTTTCATAAAATGTACATGGATATATGAAAATATATCTCAAAACCAGTGCATTTACACTGATTCAGACCTGTGATGCTAATTCTGTTGTTATCCCATTCTGTTTGAGACCTTGGGGAGTCGGGCTGATGTTCCTTCGCTTGTGATCATTTATCATTCATAACACACGAAAATGTGCACCTGCACATGCTGCATGCGCCAGAAATACACGCCTCTCTGGGGTCTACAGGGAGCATGTTGACATAAAAATGGAAAGTTTTGGCATTTGAGGGCGAAGAGGTTAATGGCCTGTCTCTGCATCATGCCATTCTTTACAAGCCTATCAACATCCACCCTGCTTCTTTCAAATTCACTGGTTTTTCTTCCGGGCATCGAAGCTTGATGGGCAGAGCATTCTCAGCTTAATATGGGGCAGGGAGTGAATCCACATCCAAAAGATCTGTAACAGAGAAATGGCTTTAGCAGCCAAAGGCTAACTGTAGCAGAAAAGTAAAGCAGTAAAGTATTTAAAGTTCTTCATTTAATATATTATGTTTTATAAAGTAATCAACACACAGATTTTATGCCCTCTAGATAAACAGTTACTCAGCTAAATAACAATATTTACTGGCTAGACTATGATTATGTATCCAGTTTCAGCTCCTGTTCCACCTCAGACCATAACAATTCCCTTTTTATCGGACATCTCTGTGACAAATCTGTAAGAGATCTATTTATTTTGGGTCCAAGCAAAGAGTAGAATCCTTTTCCTCACTGAGCACTCCACTCTCTGAATCAGACTATGAAAAATTAATCAATTGATCATTTTTTCATACTGAGTGTAGTGTGCTTTATCGATCCCAGAGTCACACCATACCCCAGAACTTATCAGTTTCCAACAAAGGTGCTATGTCTGTGCATATTTAAGTAAAAGACTGAAAGCACATGAGTGATGTGAACATTATTGAAAGGGAGGACTTTCAATAGGGTAAACAGAGATGACTGAGAGGCACCTAGTCCAGTCCTTGTGTGATGCAGATGCTGGTTTTAAGCTGGCTTTAAGAACATTTCTGCCCAGAACTGGGGTTTTAATCCCTTGCTTTGTTTGAAATAGCCGAAGGAATTTGAATATTATGATTTACAATGACATTTCAGTGGTCTCCACTGCAGAAAAGGATCAGTATATTGACAACAATTGTGACATTTTATACTCATCCCGATATGTAGTCTCTGTCCTGTTATATAGTCCCTAGGCTCTTCTGCAATCCCTTGCCTGTTATACAGTCACTGGCATGTTTAACCGTCTTGTCATGGGCTTATATGGCTATTATATTCCAGAATCTTTTTCACACGCCCGCAGACATAAAATCCATGATGCAGAGTTTTCACAATCCCAAAACTCCAAAGGCATTAGTTACTTTTGCAGGAGCAAGTCAACCTATGCTACATATTAAAAGCCATGTCATTCAAGTCAACAGGTAATCATGTCAGTTCAAAATATCTTTTTTTTTTTTGTTTATTAAGTGCGATAGTAGATTAAAAGCAGTGCACTGCACTGGAAAGAAGGTAGCAAATAATTTTCTATGCCTTTGAGTGGTCAAGAGAGCTGATGTACAGTAAAGCAGCACTGGGCTCCATAAAATTTGCATTGTGATTGATGTTGCGCTGTTGTCCGCTTATTACTTTGAAGCTGAGGACCTACATTGCCATAAATCTGGATTAGAATCTCATTCCTTCATTCTCTTTGTCTTTGGTCAGCAGCAATATCTGTTTCACTTGTTCCATTGAGATTTGATGCCACTTTGAGATCTGTGATAGAGGAGCTTTTACAGGAGTCACAGAAATCCATAAGCATTAGTCACGACTTTGTCCCGCAGCTGGCAATAATGTCCCATCTCACGAATTGCAGTTCCTACGAGACCCTTGCCTGTTTCCCACACTGTTGCACTGAGAGCTGTACCTATGGATCCACCTGAAACCCTGAGCACCATTAAAGCTCCAATACTAATTTTGGTAGCAAAACTACTGCATATTATCTGCTTCCTCATTGCAGCTTCAACCTGCATTTACTCTAGTGCTCGGAGGTAGACAGTGAGACAGTGTAAGGTCGTGCTACTGTGTTAGCTATAGATCTATAATCAATGAATCCAGACTGCGGACTCCTACTGTGGTGTAAACCATTTTTTTTTGATAAATCTGCATTTCTAATTAATCTATGTATCTTCCAGCCATGTGTCCAGGGCTTCTTGGAGCCTGTTACTCGCAGCGTTAGGGCAGAGGGGCACCTTGGATACCTATCCATAGCAATGTGCCAGTAATACTTTGTGTAAATGATGGCCCACGTTTACAGTTGTAGGTAATAAAAAAAAAATAATCACCTGAGGAATGTTATCTCGTTAAACTTTCCAACAATGTATTAGTAATTCATTGCAACCAGCCACTACATTACCCATGTTCTTATTTTACAAGGCACCTGAGCCCCAAGAGGAAAATGATATTAAGAAATATTAAATGGTTAAATCTATTAGTTCTTTTCACTGTTTGCAATTGATTGCATGTGGCGAAATCTTTAGTCTTTCAGGACAATAGATGTGAATGATCTCAGTTTTAATGTCTTAATTGGATTTTATTTTATTTGACTCTGCTCACATGCAAAGGCAGATGTTCAATTTTTTGCGGTCCTAGGTTTTAATAGGAAACGTAATTAATTCTTGTCTGGAAATGCATGATATGGTTGTACGTATGTATTTAATGTATACTGTGGGTGTGCAATAACAGCACATTTATTTGAAGAGTTCTAAACGTATTTGTTGATTTACCTGCATTAAAACAGGCCATTCAATTAGAATCTTACAAAGATAACAATGTATCAGGAGATGTATGAATGACATGCTACTGATGATGCATGTGCTTTCGTTTAAGAAGTAAAAAGCCAAAAATAAAAAATAATTTAATTCCGTCTTGATTGTCTTTGATCAGACAGTAACAGTCAGCGTTGCAATAGTGAAAACGTTTATAATGTGCCTTGATCAAGAAGCAAAATATTAAATGCTTTATTGGTAATGTAAGCATATGAGAATAAAATGATCAAACAAAAAAAACGTCAGTTTTCAGAAACTTGGAAATCTACCACCTTACGCCAACCATTCCAAACTTGTTCAGATGGTAATTTATAGAATAACATGCTAGACCTTTTCCTTTGTGTTTCTTCTTCAATTGCTACATTTCACTTCTGTTCAGCCTGAGGGACAAATACAATGCAATCAGTTGTAGAGTCTTGTGTAATGCAGCTGTAGTTCATCCAGTTGGATAGTTTAAATCATGGTCATGCCGGAGTATGCACAATGAGAAGTCAAGGCTAATTTCTGTATCTGTGCTGGAAATGTCTAGCCGTCTAGTTAAATCCATCCACTTTCTACCTTGTGTCCATTGCAGGAATGCTTTACTGGGGGGGGGGGGTAGTGTGTGGCTGAATGGTTAAGACTCCACGCCCCTGATCAGAAGGTCAGTGGTTTGTATGCCAGGGCCAACAGATTAATGGCACCAGTGGGCTTCTGAGCGAGGCCCTAAACCCCCAGCTCCAGAGGCACTGCATGCTGGCTGACCCTGCACTGTGACCCCCAATTAGTATGTGTCTGTGTGTCTCACAGAGAGCAATAAAGTATCACTATTCTATTACGGTTTATACTGTAGCATCGGCAAGCTGCCTTCCGCTAGCAGTAGTCATTAACATCTCCCAGCATGCTCCGCGCCAATTGTAAATAGCTTGCCTCCTGTCATGGTAAATAGCTGTGCTGTGCATCCAGTTGTCATGTGAGCCCTTACCTGTGTTTGTGTATGATTCTTGCCTTATTCCAGCATGTCTCTTCGCAATGTGTAGCTCCTCACTGTGTGTGCAACCTACTGGTTGCAATGTAACCTCCCCTTATTTCCTGTCTTGTAGAGTTCTGGGGTACCGGTACACTGCGAGTCGCTATTGCGTCTGTGCTCTTGTGAAAGTCCTTGTGAGGGCAATGCTGCCTCATTTCTTGCCCACTGTTCTGGAGCCTGAATCTGCTGGGTGTCACAATACTCTGGGAACTGCTGCCAGGGGTCTATATGCTGAAGTTGTAATCTAAAGAAAACATATTAAATTTGTCCTAATGTCTTACATTAGGTTAAATACACATTTTCAATACTTTACTTTTACAGTTTGAAAAAAGTGGTCAGGCATTGTAATGTCTTCCCAGCCAGTGAAATCTCCCTTCATGAAAATGTAAAATGGTGTACATTTCACTTCATCTAAGACCCTAAGCAAGCGTATATAACCCTGATCCTAGAGTGGCGATATCCAGCTGGTGTTCTATCTTACCTGGCCTCTGATAACTGCACCTGATCTCAGGCAGATAGAAACTCATCATGTAAGATAGGAAACTTGCTAGATACTGGCAATCCAAGATCAGGGGTGCCTACCCTGCCCTAAATGTTCACTGTGGTGCTGCATCACAGGCTTACACTACAAAGCATAGCTGTCCTACAGATGCCTTTATCTAGCACAGCTGTACATAGCTTAAAGCAGCGGTGCCCAATATTATCCGCAAAGGGCTGGTGTGGTTTTGGGGTAACCTTTAGTTCAAACCCAGGTGTGAGGACTCTTCAGCCAATCAGTCCTCTAATTAGTAATCTAATTAGGGAGCTGCAAGGAAAACCCTGCACACACACCGGCCCTTTGCAGATAAGATTAGGTAGCCCTGGCTTAAAGTTTTGTGCCTAGTAAAACTTACGAATAACACTTTTAACTAATTAAATTAGTTTTATTCAAAAACAGCAATTTTAAGCACAATTCCCCATGGAAATTACTGCCTGCCCCCAGGAACTAACGCTGACATCCTCATGAGTTTCAGTCTACATAGAATATACTAGCTAATGCCACGATGCAGGTACAGAAATGACAATATAGCCCTTATAAGGTTATTAAAATGTACGATTTGCGTGCTGAAGGAAAAAATAATACCGATCCAGGCTACTGCAAATTGAGCATGTGTACTCAGCTTAGCAATAACTAATTAACTATTTAATCGTCAGCGCCAGGTAATATTACGAAGCTGTCGGTATTCTCTTAAAAATGCCAGCTGGGACGTTTGAGTCAATAAGTCAGTTGCTTATCTTCTAGTTCTGGCTTTTGCTCTGTCTCGCTATTGATTGGTGAAATAAATCACTACCCATATGTATTGCATTAAGTCAGGATTCTCCTTGTCCAGCTATTTTTCTCCCCTGGTTTTGATGCAGAAGAGTCCTGGTTATCTGAAGCATCTGCGCCGGGCCTTGTGAAGAAGAGAACAATAGCTAAGAGTGTATGAGGCCACGCGCTCATGCCCCAGCTGACTGTGTTGCAAAGGCACTGCCTCCAGCCCCTGCAGGGTCCCTGAATTGCCAGTAGCGTCTGCACATGTGTGCCCTGCGATAAATTGGCATTGAATCTTGAGTGTACTGCTTAGTCCCTATGCTGCCTGGCATAGTCTCTCTGCTCCATTTACAATAATTGTGAGGTTAAGTATAAAAATACGTCGGATGCTAAATCTAGACTGAAGAACAGTGTGCGACTTTCAATAGAGCACTAATGCTTAAGCCTGGTAAGACCTTCTACAAGAGGTCTAATAATGCAGCCTATTTTGATGACTCTGTCAACATTAAGATGTGCAGGATCTCGCCGGCTGGAGCAGTAAGAGATCGTCCGTCTTCGCAAAGCTCTGGAAGTTCCTCCAAGTAATGCGGCCCCTGGATTTGGGAGGGTTTAAGATTAATCTGTCGCTGGAGGGAGGATCGCTTGTGGACTAGCAGAGAAGAAAGACTTCCTTTCTTGATGACTTTCTTATCCAGGCTGTGGAGAGGGCACACGCTCTCTAGCCTTAATTGGGCATTACATAAAACCTTCGGGGCTCTGACGCACACACGCAGTCACAAAACGCAGCACGGATCAAAGGAAACACTCATTTCTACGAGTTTCAACTAGCAAAAGAATGCTTTAAATATTCCATGCAGGATTCAGTGTGTTTAAAAAAAGTCAATACATTAAAAAGAATAAAAACATTCCCTTTAGTATTCATTTGCAGCTGCTCTCACTAATATCTGCCCTATATATTTATATAAGTTTTTGTTCTGGAAGTGCAGTCACCTGTTAAGCCATTTATGTTGTAAAAATTATGGATTGATGGATGGATGGATGGATGGATGGCTGGCTGCTCACTGCGGTAGGGGATCACTGGTTGTGGCTCCCCGATGACGGGTGGCCAACAGCAGCTCACTAGTGCTGGATAACCGGTGCTGACTGTCCAATGACGGGTCTCCGGTGATGGCTCACCAGAGGATGCTCTCCATTTCAGCACTACATGGGCTGCAGTGTGTCAATATCACCTACTATTTGGCAGATTTGTCTTGGTGGACTGTCTGTCTATCTATCTATCTATCTATCTATCTATCTATCTATCTATCTATCTATCTATCTATCTGTCTATCTGTCTATCAGTCTATCAGTCTATCAGTCTATCAGTCTATCAGTCTGTCAGTCTGTCTGTCTGTCTGTCTGTCTGTCTGTCTGTCTGTCTGTCTGTCTGTCATTGAAATAGTAAATGACAACTACTTTCTCAGTCTCTCACTGGTAAAACACATGCATTACCTTCCTTTCCTCATAAGAAAGAGCAACAGGACTGCCATAACTGAGATGGAACAAATTACTGTCGAATTACTGGAATTTCCCCTGACTTCAACCAGGATAGGTGGTTACAACATGGATTGGTGCGTGGCTTAATGGAATTTCATATTTGCATTCAGTTACAATATAATCTGCCCAAATTACAATTGTATGTATGTATGACTGTAAAGGAAAAAGATTTTTAAATCCCAAATTGAATGGGCTATTTATCCTGAGATAATTAGCGGTCAAGTCCAACTTTAATTTTGTACATTACATTTTCATTTACCTGTTGCTGTTATGTGTCTTTATCAAGGTTACAGTCATAATTTCAGTCAGTCCATCTGGACTTATGGAACATAATTTTGGAAACTTGGTTGTATTAATGCTAATCCACAAAATTAATAAAAATCCTGGTCAACGCAAAGACAGGATTAAATTAGTTCACTTTGAGAAAGTGTCCATGATATGCCTGATTGAGTAACTGAAACAAAAATCTGCATTTACATTACATCTACAGAAAAAAAAAGATCTGCCCATGGTAATTAAGAGCACTGGGAAGTTTTTTGGATGGATTGCCTGTCAGACAGTGTCTGGGAGCTGAAGGAGGCAGAGAAGGCTTGAACAAAACCGCAGACGCAAACCTGATTTCTGACAGCAAACAAACATAATGCTTCTCCAGCTGTTGAGAGGCAGTCTGGGTAATTATATATTCTTAATTCAACCATCTTATGACAGCTGGCCCAATAGTAATGACATGAAAAGACGTTGCAAAGGGAAAAATAATTTTTCTAAGATGCATCTTCAGTTTTTTATTATTTAATTTTCTTATAACTTAGAATGTTAGAAAGTGCATATGCCCCACTGCTGATTGCTTACTTTAGGTCATGGTTGCTTGACCTCTTCTTGCAGACATTTTTTATACGAGGGCATTGACCATTGTCATGCTGACAAAACCAATCTTCCAGTTTCTCGGCTCCGAAAACGTCATGTGAATGAAGCCCATGGCCTTGAAGTTACTGCAATGAAGCACGATACATTTTAACTCTTAATCACCTTCTTCATTTTTGGCTTTTAATAAATAAATGCATTCTTAGAGTAAACCTAAGATTACTTGGTAATGCTTCACATTAACTGCACCTTCATAAAGCATTTATTATGTATTTATATGTAACCAGAATCAATGTTCTGGCATTGGTTATATGTATGAAAATTAAACTGGCCTCTTTTCCATTAAAGTTAAAGTGCCATGTTACTTTAAGAAAGTGGTTAAGGGACTTAAATATCCCTTTGCATAGCATCACTTGCTTTTTGTCTGTGTGGTAATGCAGATGGAACACAAGTGAGGATGCTCAGGAAATGAATCATGAACCCACTGGTAAATAAATGGTCATTTTAGCATAATATCAATTAATAGGGCTGAAATATTAAAGTATAGGACCTCAGTGATGAATGATGATCATCTGCTGGTGAATATGGTTTAATTTTGGCTGGATGGTCTTGGACGGGAATGTGAATGCCGGTAGGCTTTCTTCTCATTTCGGAAGACCTCTGTAAAGGGATGCTTGGGCAGCCAAACTTAAGTTAATAATTCATGTTTTAGGCCTGTTCCTACATTAACTTCACACAGAAAGTGCGGATCTAAAACCCCAAAGGTTCACCTGCAATATACAGTAATTCTCCTGCATGTGCAGTTGTACTGAATAAGTCCTCAGATAGTAATAGTTATTTTCTTGCTGTAGTGCATGCTGTAATGGAGTGTAGCTTTTTATGAACACATAGTCTTATCAGCTAAAAGTCAATATGTCTAATTAATCCGTGTTAGAGGGCAGCAGAGTAGGGTTGCACTATACCACATTACATGCAGAGGCAGACGTTTCAGGACCAGAAAGTAAAAGTCCCAAGCAAGATTTTATTTAAAATAATCAGTTAAGTATTCTGTGTGTAATTATCACCCAGGCTTTCGATGACGGGCATAACCATTTGCCTGGACGCTAGCTTTTTCATACTTATGTCCACAATTTGGTAAATAGATTAGTAGTATGCCTCAAACATTGATGAAAATAGTACAGGATGCATCAAAATACAATGAGTATAGTGTAAGATGTAGTAAAATACAATGAGCATAGTGTAAGATGTAGTAAAATACAATGAGTATAGTGTAAGATGTAGTAAAATACAATGCTATTCTTGAGTGTTGCCTCACAGCCCAACACTTACCAGGTATTATATCAGGTACTACGGTTCAACAGTTACACATGAGTGTAATCGAATAACATGCATCTTTATCTAGTATGTTTTTCACTTAATAATGCCCACACTGAAAAATAACCCAGAGCATCTCATTTACTGCAAGGTAGTGAGTTTTTAAAATAAACCTACAAGACATGAGTTGCCCTGGTGCAAACAAAGTTTAGTCTGACGATAGTAAGGAAACAAATCACAAGACGTTGCCATTAATTTCCCAGATGTTAAAAATGGAGAATGTCTTTGAGATTAATGTAACTGGCCTGCTGCAAATGGTGGAGGATGTTCCCACCACATTAAGTACTTTCTCTAGATGCTGCATACAGCTGCTTTCAACCTGCTCCATCCTAACAAAGTACTCCATTATACTGTGACAAAAACGGTTTATTTTGGGGCAGTTTTTCTGAGGGTAGTACGTGGATGGATTTTGTTAATGAAGGGGAACGCCATATGTAATGGTTTTTAGAGCCTTCAGTAGGGACTTCTTAAATGCGGGACAGCCTCTGTCAGCCTCCGTAGATCAGAGCTGACGAAAAACTTTGAGATTATCGATAATCTTACATTTATGCCTAATTGCCCCTGACGTGCAGAACCTTTAGGGCGAAACAAAGACAAAAGTTCTGTCATGGAGGCACTGTACTCTGGCATTTGCCCACAGTCCCATTTATCTTCTGTTTAACTTTTAAGCATCCCTGACAGCTCCTTGACAACGGAGCTTCCCCCATCAGCCCAATGTATAGATCTAGTTATTACTCACTGAGATTGCACCCCATCTAAAGAGTCCATGAAGTTACAAAGATATAACTCTAAAAAAGCCATGTTGTACATGCAACATCTTTGGTTTAGATGTTTAATTCTTGGGTGGGAGAAAAATTCAGTTTGATACAGTGCTACACCCCTTGGCAACGCTTAAACTGGAATATATGCAACTGTAAGACCTGAGCAGGGTAAGTACTACAGAGGAGAGGACAGGATCTGAGTTAAGTGCGTGTTCCCTATGGACAGCGTTTTTTTGTTTTAGGTTCCCTGTTAATTATCTCTGAGACGATTAGGGTGATGCAACGGCATCTGATTTTCCAGGAGTACTGGGAGACTCTGGCAGCCATGATAACAATGCAACAGTTAATAACATCAGGCTCAATTCTTTTTGATCCCCGCCAAGAGGATGGTTTTACATGACTGCATTCACAGTTGAGTGTATGGCTGCTTTGCTCAGGGTCGTACAGCACTAGGCATTCAAGGGGGACCCACGCTGATTTCACACCATGAGCCTTGATTAAATTTTGCTCTGCTTTGACTCTGGAATCATATCAGTAGATGTAACTATTCAGCTAATTCAGCACAACTGTAAAATGACATATTACCGGGAACAATTGACACGATAAACGTCAAATTAAAGTGAATTTACCGAGGACTCACCCAAAATGTCTTCTAAACGCCGTTGCAGACAAGGCAGAACTGTCTTTATCATCCTGGCAGTTTTATAGCTTTCCTCATCCGATCCACAAGGGAGCGCCTGCAACTTACGTAATTTTAGCTCATTTCAAATCAGTTTAAGTTAGTAATTAAGAAATTCAATTAGATGAGTCACAATAGACCAGGAAGTCCTTAACGACATGACTGAAACCCTCACTGAGCATCTCAACCAGTGGATAAGGTCTGTGCCACTGCCTGAGCAATAAATTTCAATAATAAAACCCAATTTAAAAAGAAAAAAAAAACGTTTCTCCATATAATAATATCTTATCCATCATTTAAAAGTGTCTTGATTATCAGGTGGATATATCTGGTGGAAGTCTTAAGCTTGAAAGTGATGTTATATGTTACTTAAAAAATGAAATGTTTGGCTTTACAAGAGGGCAAGCCATACAATTTTAAGCTTTTTCGTCACTTGGAATGTAAGATACTGCCTAGTAAACTCTTCAGCATACCATGTGCATAAGAGAATATCGAAGTACAGCTGTGACGAACTGGGGTAGCTGTTTGATATTGGCAGCGTCTCAAATCAACTGTATACAGCTTCCTCAACTCCATGATTTAAGCTGACTGTAGCAAAACAATGGTTTCTGCCCGAGGTGCTTTTGCCTGTTAAGTGTTATAAAATAGGCTGGAGACCATCTGGGACCAGGTTGACTTTCCCATCTCCAGAAATGACAGATTTAGCCTCACTTCAAACCTGAAAAAGAGTCCCATGTGTGATTTCGCATAGGCAGACATTTAGCAGAAATATGCCCCTAACATTTATCACACCTTACTGAGTTATCAGCCCATGGCACTGCTGCTGTGACTAGCCTTGATTTATGCTCTTCATGAAGTCAATTACGCAAAATGAACCAATAATAACAATTTCAACATAATGCAGGGAATATATTGTATGTAGTAGTAGCAGATGTTGATTCTTATTGTTTTCGTTTTCCGTGTGTGAGATTAACTATTAATGGCTATTCTGTTATTTTGCAGCACTCATATAAAACAAACTATGCTGTTACTCTGTATGCTAAAGTAGCAACAATATGATTGTGAAAGTGGTTTGTGCCAGAACTTTTACCGTACTTACTTATCCTGACTAGGTGCAGGGTGTAGCTTGAAGGCATGGTTGGGTTTTACGACATGTTGACTTGGAATTCCAAGTGCGTATAAGGTAAAGTTTATGCTCATTGGCCACTGAAGAGTGGATGGTATATGCTCATTGGCCACTGAAGAGTGAATGGTATTTGCTCATTGATCACGGTTCCACTGGGGTATAAATATGACATGGGAGCTTCCCAGCCTAAGAAAACGTCTCACCCATTTGCACATGTCTATATCGCACTGTTAAATAATGAACGTGATCAGATAGAAGGCTTACTGAGAACTTAAAATTTCCATAACATCTGAAATACAACTTTGCCAACTTATGGACTTTTACTGCGAACATGCTGATATTACAGGTGAGTATTTATCCTCCTTTTTATGTAATGAAGAAGGTGACACCTGCATGAGTCACACGGGGGAGCAGCTCACAGACTGCAAGCTTCTATCTGTCAGGAGGAATTTGACTGACAGCTTGAACAGGGCAGGGATATAAGACATCAAAGATCCCCCTGAGACCGGCCACTAGTTTAGCCTTTCATTTATTTAATCAATCAGCTACAAACAGCTAGATTCCTACGCAATTATATGCTTTTATCATCCTGAATTTAACTACCATCACAGCGCGAGCTACAACTGCTACTGCTATGAATAATAATGGCCACAAAGGGCTGTACAGAAGCTCCTCCCGTATCGTGAACTTGTTTCTGTGCTGCTTTGCTCACCTTTACTACCATTATTATTAGCTTGGTGTCACTTAGGTGGTGCGCAGCCGTCATTGTGCCAGAAGTTTCACCACATGTTAGCGATTTTGGGTCATGCGCTAAAAATAATGCAGCGTCGGTTGGCTTTGAATATCCCAGCATGCTCGTGAGCCATTGTAAATAGCCCCTGATAATCCTTGTTGTCAGTGCTTGTATACCCGACTGCCACGTGTACCCTTACCTGTATTCATACTGGGTCCTTGCCTGATCCTGACGTCTTAGCCCTTGTGCGATTACACACTGAGTGTGTTCCTTAGTGTCCTCTGTGTGACCTCCTGGCACTTCTGTGCTATTGGTTGTCTAGGTGCTGTTGCAGCTTCATGAAAGTCTGCGCCTCATTCTCTTTATTCACCACTCTCACAATGCCTCAGTCTGCCCAGTGCCACAATAATTTAGCCATTTTAATGACTTTTATTTTAAATATATCCTTATGCCTCTGTAAAGCACTGTGAATTGTGCCATATAAATAAATTTGCCTTCCATTGCCTATTAGAGTAGATTAGCATTATTAAAACAGGCAACAACATAGCCTTTTTTAAATCATGGTGCCTGCAATAGGCCACTTATGTCCAATGGCAACAGCTTTCTATAAATGGAAAAGAAAGAATGGCATGCTCTGAAGATAATCTGTATTATTTGGGCATTTTTATTATGTGCAAATTCTTAATGCTATGTAGAGAAGCAAAGCAGCGTCTTGAACCCCTTCTGTAGAATACCTCAGCTTCAATAATTCTGTAAAATTTCTGAATTGAATCTGGATGTAAGGTAGGGAGCATGTACTGATACAGTGCATTGGCACACCCATCACACCACCTCATGCATGAGAACATGAGTGCAGCCATGTGGCAGGCGATACCTCAGCACCACACTAGTCTGAATGGACCAGTCTGAGTTTTTCCCAGTGCCTGGAGGGCCAGTCCTGCCACCAACCCCCAAGTTATTCCCCTGTAAATTGGAGGACCTCCTTACAGGGCTGGATGTAGATTAATGTCATACCCAGTACAAAGCAATTACAGGTTAAGGGCCTTGCTCAAGGGCCCAATGGAGTAGGATCACTCCTGGCATTCACAGGATTTGAACCAGCAACCTTCAGATTTTTGGTACAGATCTCTAGCCTCAGGGCCACCACTCCACCGTATCGGTGTAAATCTAGTTTAATTGTCATTTTACCCTTTGTGCTTATGTATAATAGAGCTTTAGATTTAATGATGATTAGTAGGAAAGATGTAGCATATTTTATTAGCTTGATGTTACAACATAGTGGACTGTGCAAAAACCGTGACGGTAATGCATAGTGTTTTCAGATCGTTACAGCATTACTTCAGATGAAACTTATGAAAACTACTATTTTCTTGCAAATTATGTGGTAATATTGTACAGTACACAGTCTATAATGATGGAATACCAATTCCAATACTAATAAATAATTTTATACTGACTTTTACTATATCATGGCTGTTGTTACAGTGCAAATAACATAAAATAACTTCTAATATAATGGGGAAAAATACAAACAGTTTTGAGTTTGATGCTCTCATGATCAATTATTCAGTTCAAATTTAGCAACACATTACAAAACCTAGTTTTAAGGGGCATGCATAAAATTGTTGCATAATACAACCATAATGAAAACAAATAACAAAGTGCATTTAGTGTAACTAAGAGGAAATTTATACCATATGAAAGCATGGCTGTGAATGAGTGTATGCAGCAGAACTAGCCATGACAGCTGAATTTGTTTCACCATATTCTGAAAATTCAGTCCAATAACATTGTTTAAAGATATAATTACTGAAACAAATGCTCAAATTTCCTGTCACTTATATGCTATAAAGAATCTGTTTTTAATTGAAATTGGGTAAAAATACTGAAATCAAGAAAGTAAAGGTTACGCAAATAACCAAAAAACGTACTTGCTTGCATACTGCTTCCTGTATTTATCTGTTTTATCTGCATATTTGCTTCAATGAGCATTGAACTTTTCATAGCGATGCAGAGACTTATTTTGTGCAGGAACATCTAAGCTGGCATTCAGTAAAAGCACGCCTTGTCACACAGATGTCTTTAATATTGAAGGGGCTAACTAGTAAGCTAGCAGCCTGTCCCATGAGCAAAGTGGGGTGGCAGTCAGTCTCATGTTGGCAGTAAATGTGCCTGCATAATAAATGTTAGGAATAAAAGAAACTGCTATGGTTAAAAACACACAATGAGTAAAAAATAGCTAGTGAGGATTGCCAAAATACTGATCCATTTTTTTCCTTGTGATCTTGATTTGCTTTTGTCTCTCATATCAATCAATGATTCAAATTCTGATACTTGTGAGATGTTGATCTTAATAGTACATTTTATCTTAATCTTAGCCTTTTCTTAATTAATTTACTTTATTGATGGACTTACAATTCATGTTTTGGTTTTAATTTAATTTATTTTACTTGGTTTGTATTTTTAAGTGTGTGAATGTTTTAATGTCTTACTTATTATGCAACTATTCTCTTTTATTTATTCCTCTGTGCAGAACTTTGGTCCATAAGGCTGTTTAAAGTATTTTTCAAACAAAGCTGGATTGGATTGGGATTGGAAATAAATTTTTGAAAAAATTTCCCTCATCAAAAATGTTTGTACTTTTAGCAAAACCCCACTGCATGTGCACAATTATTGACAGCCTTCCATGTGTTACAGCCTCCTTTTGTAAATAAAACTGAGTCTAAAGTTGGAGAACAAAGCAGGGAATCTTTGCAGTCTCCCCAGATCATCATCCTGGTTCTTAGTTCCTCTCCTGTGCATGTTCCACTTCAGCTCACTGCACCAGTTTTCAGCAGTGTTTAGACCAAGGGAGAAGTCTGATTGTGTGATTTAGACATATGTTTCAAATCACTGTCCTGCTGGAAGATCCCGCGACAATCTAGTCTTAGTTTCTTGGCAGTGGCATCAGATATAGATTTAAAATTATTTCATGGATTTCATGATGCCTGGACCCTAACAAGGTTCCCAGGGCCTTTGGAGGAAAAACATCTCAACCTCTACTATACTTAACAGGGAAATCGGGTTCTTTTCATGTACCTTCTTTTTGCACCAAATACACCTTGAGTTTCTGAAGGAGGTGCTTTATCTGTTATAATAGTGTTATAAAATATGCAGGAGACCATCTGGGAGACAATCTTGTCACTAAAGTTGGATGTCTCGAGATCGGTCTTGGTCTCGAGACCGGTCTCGAGACCACTTTTACTTGGTCTTGGTCTTGTCACAGTCTCGATGGTCTTTGGTCTTGGTCTTGTTTTGGTCTTGAATCCCTCAGTCTTGTCTTGGTCTCGCAGATCGACATAGTGGTTGGGAGATTTGGATCAAAAAGTATCCATGACACACAACGTAACGTTCGATAATGCAACATTTATTATTTTGCCTTTCGTACCTGTCACGGGCAGAGAAAGGTAAGGACCCAGATATGCGGGTAAAGAGAAGGGTTTTATTGTGACGGGGTGGGGGAAGCTGGAATGGTTCGGACCGGAGCAGGCAGCTGGGGGTCGGAGGCAGGAGGTATCTCTCCGGGTCGAGGAGTCTGGGCAACAGTCTTTCGAGGAGCTGGCGGATAGAGAGGTCGATAGTCCAAGCGAGGGTCGAGATCCGGGAGGTCTGTCCGAGGGCAGGACGCAGGACTGGGGCACGAGAGGAGTGGGACGACAGACACGACGGGATCAGGCGCGGAGAGCGGGTCAGGGTCGGGATCTGGGCTAGGGAGGTAAAGGCAGAGATTACGGCAGGCACGAAAGGCAGACGGAGAGGGATCTGGAACGAGGGAATACAGAAGACAGAAGAACGCTCGGTAGAGGCTTTCATGGATAGCACAATATTTCGCACTGGCCTGTGCTCACGGTTATGCCTTTATTTCCACCCTGATTGCTGGGAAGTGCTCGACCTCTGTCGGCGCCTTCCCCTCAGGGCGTGACACTTAACATCATAATACTTCTTTTTGGTCCATTCGTCAACAGGTAAGATGGCCATCCCGGTGCTTTGGCAGTTTTTTGAACATTATCCTTCCCCTGAAGTGACCCGTGCAAGCGACTGGAAGCCCCTGGCGGAGCTGCTCCAACCTTTAGGCTTGAATGAGCTAAGAGCTAAGACCATCGTCAGGTTTTCTGGTACGTCACAGTGTCCTTATAGTTACCTGTACTTCACAGCATTCACAGGCCCACTGATGGATGTACTCAATCACATACTCATTACACTACTCAGTACTCAATGTGTAAGCGACAAAAGAGAGCAAGATGGGATATGAGAGGGTGCATGTCCTCATGATTATACAAATGGCTAATAAAACATTTTGCATTATTCACATACTCATTAAGTTACCCACCTGTTTTTGTACTGATATAGTCACTTATGTACTCAGTTAAATTTTTTGCTTTTGCATACTTGTTTACATATGTAGTCATTTATACAGTTGCTCATTTGGGTGCACAGTTATGTATTTAGAAGTCTACCAGCAGTTGCTTTGTCTTGCTGTTGCAATGCTGTAGGTAATTATCACTACATGATTTGACTCAGGCCGTTTAATTATCAAGCCAGTAATTCAACTATGTGGCTGATCCCCGATTTGGGTTTCAATATAATCTAAGAATTGTCTGATCTTTCAGTTGATAAAACTGTTAAATATGCCTTTTGTGGAGATGGCTAGTTTCCTCCATACTTCATACTTTACCTGCAAATCTCATGAACACTGAGTAAACATGGTATGTTGATGGTAGAAGTAAGACGTCAAAGCTCAGTGTGTGTGTTTTGTTAATCAGAACCCATGAAGAAGTTATTAAAGCTGATTGAGTTCAATGTCAGAGGCTGAACTTGTCTGATGTCGCTCTTTCGCAGATGACTACTTAAACAAGCAATGGCGTTATCCCATCGAGCTTCATGGCATTGGGAAGTACGGCAATGACTCCTACAGGATCTTCTGTGTTGAGGAGTGGAAGCAGGTAAGTGGTCACCAATCAGAGAAAAACATAGCTTATGTCTATCTTCAGCGGTGAGCCAGAAAAATCACCTCTTCAGATCATCTTACGCTACAACAAATTTCCAACTTCTATGAGATGGCAACAGATGTGAAAATGTGCCTATGTTAGGTTTGGTGGTTATTAATGTCCTGAGTGTCACAGTGTACAAGCCACTTGATTGAATATTTTCATTGTCATACAGCAGTTGTTGACTATTTAATCAGTTTCAGTCTTTTTTTTTAGGTCCAACCTCAAGATCACAAACTGAACAAGTACCATGCGTGGCTGTGGCAGAACCATGAAAAGCTGGGAATTTGAACTTCGACGGAACCCCATAGAATCATTCAACATATATACTTAACATTTAATAAATGTATGTGTTTTAAAAAGTATAGGTTTTTATCAATGAAATAATGGCTGTATAAATCATATTACATTTCTTCTTTTTTGTTGGATGAAAAATTTTAAAGGTTTGCTAAAATATATATGGCATTAATAAAGAGTGGTTTGATATTTTCACATGCTTTTATTTTTTAGGATACATTTTTTGTAGTGACAGTTCAGAGTCGGATTGGTAGTTTGT
Organism: Stomatorhinus walkeri; assembly: GCA_026784285.1. Taxonomy (NCBI): domain Eukaryota; kingdom Metazoa; phylum Chordata; class Actinopteri; order Osteoglossiformes; family Mormyridae; genus Stomatorhinus; species Stomatorhinus walkeri. The sequence goes on from JAODUD010000127.1 coordinate 25,390,996, forward strand.
AAGAAGGCAGAGCCAGTCAGATGCCATCGAATCCAGTGATGTATTCCTCATGGAATTTCATTCAAGTTTTTGTGTCACAAATCTCTTACCTTTGTTTTTGGTTTATCAAGTAGCAAGTGCATGAACTGTGACTCGCGTATCTTGCTCCTCAGAATGAGATTCACCAATATGTTAATTAAACGAGACTGTCAGTCCTATAAGGCAGTGTTTCCCAAGCCAGTCTTCAGGGAACCCCAGACAGTCCACGTTTTTGCTCCCTCCCAGCTCCCAGCCAATCAGGAGCACCAAACACCTGGAACAGGCACACTGGGCGCTGAGAGGAAGCAAAAACATTAACTGTCCTGAGGACTGGGTTAGGAAACACTGCTACAAGTGCCTGCCTAGGGTGCCAACTAACCTAACTAACTAACTAACTGTTGCACCGTTCGACTGAAGGTTTAATTGCCTGGCTTCGTTATATTCACCCTCTGCAGTGCCCATACAGAACAGTCTGTATATTCAGTATAAAAATTAAATTCCATTAACGGTCTTTGCTCACCGAGAGTGCCGTGTGAGCTGGGACTGGCCCTGTCGTTATTATGATAATTTGACATTTTATATTTCAGTCCATTACTTTTTGATTATAAAATGTATAAGATACAAAGTGTATCAAATTGAGTCAAAGAGCCACTAAATATAACAGTATCTTACACACCTTATAAGCAGGGGTAATACTTTGAAATTCTGCCCCCTGAATCTGCCAGGGTATTGTGCCCCTCCGACGTCACAATCGTAAAAACTTGATTTACTAATAGCGATTACAAGTTCTTCAAGCCTGTTAATCTAGATTAATCATATTGTTAGTCTCATCAGTTTGTTAGTATTTGTTATATATTTCACACCACAATCTTGCTTGCCCAGCACAGTTCAGGACTCCATATCCAGAATTTGCCTTCCAAAAGGCTGGTGATTATAACTGGGCCACATTTTTACATGCAATTAAAGCAACAAACCCAAATATAGACACAATTTGCTTTAAGAACTGGCACTTACAAAGTGACTGGTTTGAGTCCCACTTCCTGGTCTGTTCAAGACAAAATAGGGCCCCACCCACCCAGGTCACAGAAGTTACTTATCAAATGACTGACTTCAGTGCTTCACTACCAGACCCAGCATTAAGGTGACAGTCACTCTGACTCACGTGATTTGATACCTTTTGCATTTTGGCTTCTTGCCTGTTCCATTTATGCAGCTGTAACATGGAGGTCAGTACAAAGACTCGGCAGTCAGGCCTACATCACGCAGCCTGATCCCAGCTACTCTTGTGCAGGCCCCCATTTATTGCCTAAATAAGTCAGACTAGCAAAGCCCCCATAGAGTGAGGAGAGAGCACAGCTTTACAAAAAGACACCCCCTTCTCCAAGGCAGGATGACAAGAAAACACAGAGAGGAAACCATCAAAGTTCATATTTTTAATAATAATAATAATAATAATATAACCGCTGTGTTAAGAAGTGCAATTTTCTCGACATAATTGCATTCCATGATGCAGGAGGAATGCAGGCGGTTTCACACAGTGAGGAACGCGGACGGACAGGTGGAGGTCAGCGATGGCCGGGACAAGGTCAGTGAGGAGAGGCTGACAGGAACAGGCGAACATGGATGCCAACGTGGCGCTCGGAACAGCCAGAACAGATCCATTTGTTCTTTATCAGTCACACTGTCATTCCTAACACAGACCACCGTTTCTCAATACGGTCCTCAAGGACCCCAGGACATGCTTTTGTGCACTAGAAGCTGAGAGCACTGTGGACCATCTGTGGATCTCCGAGAAGCGGGCTGGGAAACACTGTCAGACAGAATCAAGCAGGACAGGAACTGATGCTTCAGACACGAACCGCGGGTAGCAGAAGTCAGAGCTACGCCTCGCGTGATACGCGCAGCCATTTTTCCGAACGGGTCCACAGAGAAGACAAGGAACAGCAAGATACGCAGGTAAAGAATGGACATGAGCACTGCATGGTGTGTGGAGACCAAACCAGCCATTCAACACACGGGCAATGAAAGCTGTGTATTGACAAGGGGAGACGGCACTGAAGTAAAGGATGAGACCCACCAACTACTACTGTTCGCTCATTACATCAGGTAAAAGGGAGTGTGGAGAGAAATATACACACACACACACACACTCACACTCTGAGGCAGTAGGTTTTTATGGGTAAATTACTACACAGGTGTGCACAAATAATTCTGCATTAAAAACAACAGGCATAATTAAAGTCCCGCCATTCATGCTTCAGTAAAAAGCATGTTTGAGCAAATCCTCCTCACAGCCGTAAAAAAGCTTTGCCCTAAAAACACACTGGCTCACTGTATGGCTTCTCATGCACTCCCGGCGTTCTCCTGTACGACAAAAGATCAAAAATGGTAAAAGAAATTTTTCATTCTCAAGCTTTCACTGACGGGATCCTGGACTGAGAACACCCATAGTCAGGGCTACGCTCCAGTGACACGCCCTACGCCTCACGTACTCGCCAGCAGACGCTGAAAGCTACGCTGGCGAACAGCAATTTTCTGTTGCTCAGCTTTGCAAGTCTGAAAGATACAAATAAATAAATAAATACATTTCTCGCGAGTGTTGAAATGTCCCAGTGTGATCAGGGCCCCAGAATTCCAAGCATGATGTGGGGCGGGGGGGCGGGCTGGTGGTATTCAGGCAACTGGCTACAGAAATTTATGACGACCCAAAAACTACACTGCAGTTAAGGACAACCAGCACATTATTACCCCACTGGCCTGCCTACAGTAGCAGTTCCACTGTTAAATTTTTATCTCTGAAATCTATTTCGTCCTCTCATCCCGAAGCCCCTCCACTCCAACCACCCCCCCCCCCCCAGTCAGAAGGTTAGCGCCCCCGCAGGAATCCATCCAGCACGCGGTCACCCTTCTCCGAGAGCCAGTATCCGGCCATGGCGGCCACTCCCCCGATGAAGATGGCGGTAAACACCATGTCGCCCTTGGCTGCCAGCGTGGCCAGGGCACAGATCACCACTCCGAAGAACATCTGCTGTAGAACCAGCACCTCGTCGTCCGTCATGTCCTCGAAAAGCCCCTTCTCGGGTCCCGCTGTGGGGGTGGGGAGGACACAGAGGCCTTGTCACCCTCGGTCCTGACACACTGTGGCCTGGATTTCATCTTTTACCACAATTGCTACAGCTGAGAAAGTCCTCCGGCAGATAAATCCGCAAGATTATTAGCTGAACACATACGGACAAATGCATGCATCTATATTTCAAAAAAGGTACATCTACAAATACTGTGAATCACACATATGCTGTAGCAGAGTTGAGGACTGTGTGTCCTTGTGTTTCTGGCCGGAAACAGTCATCACTCACAGAGGGGCAGGTTCTCCACGCAGATGCTGTCCCTGCGCACAAACCCGTCTGCGCAGTCGCAGTGGAAGGAGCCCTCCTCATTGATACAGGCCTCGTTCAGCCCTGGACACGCCATCGCCCTCTCGCTGCACTCGTCAATGTCTAGCGCAGACATGCAAAGGAGCCAGACAAGTCAAGGATTTTCATATTTTCACTCAACTTGAATATTTAAAGCTACACCTGCTCTACTCAGCACTTATCCTACATCTACCCTCCTAACTTCATCTGCATCCACATTCCGCATTGTTTTATGCTCAGTTATGCTTGCAGACAGGCTCACCCAGACACTTGGGCCCCACCAGCCTGTACCCGCGGGCACACTTCTTACAGCGGGCTGGTCCGCTGCCCATGCACCCCACACATGCTTGGTCACAGCCTGAGGGAACACACAGGCACGTTTATGTATAATTCAGACAGTACAACCAGGGTCCAGTCGGGCCCAGCAGCTCTCGGCCCCCCGCTGGCGACGAGCTCCCTACCCCTGCACTCATAGGAGCCATCCGTGTTGAAGCAGTACGTGTTGGACGGACACTTCGCCAGCTCAGTGCCACATTCATCCACGTCTGGAACAGCAGAGGGCGCAGGTGAGCAGAATGTTCCAGAAACGCACACGGAAACATCAGCAAGTCCAAACATTTCAAGTCTTCCAGAGTCACACAGAGGGCGCCAAGGACGCAGGCCATACGATCCCCAAGGAGCACCACGCTAGGGCGAATCTGACAAAGTGCGCAGATCAAAGGTACAACAGCACAGCCCTCAAGGGACTCAAAGAGGCTCGGTCGACCCACTCACCCACACACTTGTTGTCGTGGAGAGTCCATCCTGGCTTGCAGTCCAGACATTTGTAGTCCTCCGGTCCGGTGCAGTGTTTGCAAGCGCGGTAGCAGGCTGAAGAGCGCCAGCGACCAGAAGGAGAGAGACGGCGTCACACATCCAGTGGGTCTATAGCACAGCCTGTGCCGAGATGTTCTGAGCTGGCGGGCAGGGAGGCGGCTACCTGAACAGGGCGCTGCCGTGTGGTTGGAGGTCTTCTCTCTGTAGTAGCCGTCGGCACACGCCTGGCAAAGCTCCCCGGCGTAGCCGGGGTCACACACACATTCACCGTCCCCGAGGCGAGTTCCTTCGCCCTCACACCTTCCCAAGGCCCCACACACGCCTCCGGGACCCCTGGGACACTCTAGAGCGAGAGAAGCCGACAAGCTCACAAGGGGGGGGGGGGCACCTTTCGGTTAGGCAGAGGATTCACATTAATGGGCATTTCTTTACCTGAGCATTCAGGACCAAACCTGCCTTCGGGACAACACAACCGGAGTTCATCAATGCAAAGCCATTCGTAGAGGTCCGGCGCCTCCTGCTGCCTGCAGATTGAATAACAAGAAGGCATTTTAGCATATTAGAATAAGTTTGTTTAAAGAGTCCAGATCATCAGCAACATAAACTAGGTTGACATGACTAAATGTGACCATTGTCATCAACAACAACTCAGTCAAGAAAACCCTGCCGTATAAAACAACTGGAACAGTGGATTTAAAAGATAACAGGGCTGAACAATTTATCAATTTCAAATCAAAATCATGGTTTGAAACAAAGGCGGCGGTCTACGATATGCATTGAATAACACATCTGACTTAAGGTTTAAAACTCGTGAGAACCAAATTCATGCAATCCTCCTTGTGCGAGTCATTCTCACCAATCAGAAGTGCAATGCTCATGACGTGCCAGTCATTCTCAGTAATATAATACTAATTATACTAAATAATAATAATATACTAAATAAGAACCACTGGCCACGTATCCGCCCACAAAAATACACGTGAGAAACAAGGAAGACATTCGCCTTGTGGAAAAAAAATATTGATTCCACTACTGAGCTGAAAGTGAATTACCTGCATTAACTGTATTTCGACTACTTCTGGTCCAGAATGTGTGTAGATGGAGGAGCATTTTAATACCCAGGCGAATCCAGCCAATAATACCCAAAACAAAAGATTTTTGACTGGCTGTCATGCTTTGAGGCGCACTGACCCATGCCCACATGTTGCTCGGTGTCTGGCAGTAAGGGATTTAGTTGAGTTTGCGCACTTCTAATCCCGATTCGTAGTTGTAAACTCGTACGTTGACTTCCGAAAATATGGATTCATGTGATGTTGCAAATCTGTGACTGAAAACAAGTACTTTTTTTACAAAAACTTTTTTGTAACGTGGCTTCTGACAATATGTACAATTATCAAGTTGCAAGTGTACAACTGTACAAATTTTTTTTAAATAAAACAAACTCTGCTGCACGGGTGTACAAAACAAAAATTACAAGAAGGGAGATCTATTTTACACAACCAAGGAATTCTGTCATAATCACTCCAAAATTATTCTGGGTCCATGCAGCATCAGCTGAAGAATCCCCATTTTCTTCTTGCCGGAATGGTTTCATTTTTAATATTATTGCTTTGCTTAACTAAATCTAGTCACAGCTTAAATGATAAATGTATAATTATTCTCCGCTAATTTAACTGTTGTTTACGTGGGACTTTCAGGAACGCTTTACGAAGGGTAACGGTCCTGTGTTGTTTGCAAACGCGGTACTTAAAATAATACAATCACTTTGCCTTGTTTGGATCGTTAGTGAACCACCGCTTTTTGGCAAATAAATGACCATAAGACAATTTTGAGTAATTTTGCCTTAAATTTATAGTAAATTATTGTGGACGAAGAGTATGTGGCATAATCTGGAAAGAACATCCACTCAGAATCATACCTTTGTCATTACATGACAATATAAAAAGTTCAGTTTGTTGAGAAACTAGTGTTCAGGAAAAAGGTGTTCAGTAAAGGTTTGGACAGTTACAGTTACTTGTGGCTTGATTTTTAAATATGTATAAACTGGATCACTAAAGACCTGGGGTTACGTACACAAGGGTTAAAAAGGTACAAAATACATGTAGGAAGCAATTAACATGTTTAAGTTTTCATCCTTGCATTAGAATATAGACCAGGTAATATTGAGTGCATCTCGTGTGGTAATGCTGTGTCATCTTGTAAATGTATCACACTGAACATTGAACTGAAACTTTAAAAATAAATGACGTCGTAAATTAAACTGCAATCGCAATTTGTCAGAAAAATCGCAATTCGGTATTTTCCGCAAATCGTTCAGCTCTAATAACGACAATCACGTTACACTTACTCTATAAAACGATGTTCAGTTTAGCTGAGGTTCTAAAATGATATACAGGAAAAGGTCAGACCAATATAGCATCTCATAACATACACCATGTGCTTGGCCTAACAATACGGCAAAGACATGAAGCTACTTCTCTGCATTTAAGGACTCTGAGATAAACCTTAAAACGGTAAAGCACACCAGCTGTATAAATCTGTCAGTTAATTGCCAGGACAGGAGACAAAGAAAACAAGGTAGCATAGGGTTTACCCTGTTCAAATGTAATGTGTCACATATAGTTTGCACAGCAATATAATGATTTATTAAAGAAGCCTGAGCTCTGAAGGATGCGGATGTACTACATACCTTTACAGCTTCCTGTTGGCTGTCGTTTTTTACCTAGAGGGCATTCTCCTTTTGTAAATGCAGTCACAACCAAAACATCCATTGTGTGCCCAAATAAAATACAAAGAGCTGAAGCAGAAAGATACATGCGTCCTCACATCGTGCAAGAGAGCACCTGACCGCCAGAGGAACATATCCTAACACACCTCTTAAACCACCACGTCTCCACCTGGTCCTCGATCTGCTCCAGCAGCCTGTTGCAATCGAAGTCTGAGCTCTCACACACTGACTCCACGATCTCCAAGAGCCGCGTCTCACTGCCGGGGGCAGGGGGGGGGCATACGAAAAGGAAGCACGTTGCTGAAGAGCTATATTCCCGTAACACACTCACAGACACCTAGCAAGAGGCTCAGCCTGGTCTGGGGCTACCTTCGTGGCTTTTCTACATGTTGTAGATCTAAAAACAACTTACAAATTATGTCAGGAGCTCAGAGCTACTGACGTACCTTTACAAACAATCACGGACACTCCTGAACTGGTCATACCAGAAGTTGGCTGACATGTTTCAGAGACATAAAATCTGGGTTGAACATGAACACTAGCACTCACTAACACTAATGCACATTAAATGCCTCCTGTGCCATTTAACAAAGCCAAATACCCACAGGCTCCGCCTACCTCCTTGCATATTTAGCAAGTTTCTCCTCCTCCCAAGCGGTGTTCCCACCCCCAAAGTTCTTATTGGCTGTTTGCTCTATGCCCTGAAAACAGATGGGTCAACTGGTCAAAGGATGCCGAGATCGCGCCTCAAAAGGCAGCTAAACGGCCCGGACAGGCCGGCAGACGCGTCGGTACCTTAATGAAGTTTTCTGTGAGTTTGCGGCAGGTCTGGCAGGGTGCCGTCTCCACACGCACCACAGAGAGCACGGCACACAGCACCATGGCCAAGTGGAAAGGCCAGGAAGACCGCATGGCTTCCGTGCGTCGCAGGAGGAGGCGGCGTCACTTTCTTCCCTGAAGAACACTGATATCTGGCAAACTGTGAAGAGATGAGCACTCTGGGGAAAAAGTAACACTGAATCAGACACATAGAATTATACAATATATTGCCAGAAGTATTGGGACACCTGCCTTTACACACGCATGCGGTCCACAAGGATTAGGAGTGTATTTATGGGAATTGCACTGATGTTAGACGAGCAGGCCTGGCTCACAGTATCCGTTCTAATTCTTCCCAAAGGTGTCCTATCGGGTTGAGGTCAGGGCTCTGTGCAGGCCAGTCAAGTTCCTCCACTTGCTCATCCACGTCCTTATGGACCTTGCTTTGTGCACTGGTGCGCAGTCATGTTGGAACAGGAAGTGGGCACCCTCAGACTCTTCCCACAAAGTTGGGAGCATAAAATTGTTTTAAATGGCTATGAATGCCGCAGCATTAAGAGTTCCTTTCATTGAAACTAAGGGGACAAGCTCAACTCTTGAAAAACAACCATAATTCCCCCTCAAACTTTACACTTAGGACAATATGCAGTCAGGGAAATACCATTCTCCTGGCAACCACCAAACCCAGACTCGTCCATCAGATCGCCAGACAAAAGCATGATTTGTCACTCCAGAGAACACGTCTCCCTTTCTGTGGAGTGCAGTGGCGGCGTGCTTTATACCACTGCATCCGACACTTTGCACTGCACT
>JAODUD010000127.1:25412491-25423840 GCA_026784285.1 Stomatorhinus walkeri
GCAAGTAAAAGAGTTTAAGTCTCATCCTTTCCATTAAAGAGTCGAAGCTGCTGGTAGTTGGAGGTTTCCTCTGACACATATCTATAAATATTTATTTGAAAAGCATATGACAGGTTATAGCCATGTTGCTTATGTATTATGACTGCCTTATGACACTATCGCCTGTATTGCATTATAGACACCTTTATAATGCAATACAAGGCACCCAGCATTATAAAGATATGTATAGTGCATTATATTTGAGCACTTCACAAAGCATTTATAATGCATACTACTCATGGGTATAATGTGTCATACATTTTTAAAATTCTTATAGCCATGTTTATAATGCTTTATGAATGCAGTATTATTTCTTATGAATGTGTTTATAAATTGCTAAAAATGTGGCCTTAAGTAAAGTGTAACCTAAATTTGTCCCGCAAACATTTCCATCCATCTCACAGAAGAGATTCCTTTGGTCCTAAACACATTGTTATCTCCAAGCCAGAAGTAGTGAAAAAATGGCGTGTTTCCCTTGGAAATGTTACTAAGTTACTAAGTGCTGCCAGGCACCAGGGTATCCTGTGGCCTTTCTGTGGTGTGTGTGTGGAAGGACGTAAAATATTCATGTTTTCAGCTTTTAATTCTATATTAAGGTAACACGTCCCACCCTAAGGCTAAGAGTGAGAGAACTGCTTCCTTGTTTGTGCATGAATTAAAACCTGCAACCACTATGTTTGTGTTCCTTGGTTATCTGTCCCAGTATGGGGGAGTATCAGGAGAAACCAGTGTCCCAAGGCAAAACAGCACTGCCACCCTGCATTCTGGCCAGGAATTCACATGTGGGTTCTGCATTTGCAGGGTTCCAATTCTTTATGTCTCACTGACATCTCAGTGGCAAAGTGTGAAGCTACCATCGAGCACAGCCTGAGGAATAACCAGTATCCAGTGCAAGCTTGCATCACGTGACTTTAGCTGGTAATGAACAATGAAATGACAGCTAGAATCTCTGTGACTGTATTAAGCAGAATGCTTAATACATATATCCAAAGCATGCATCATGCAGGATTCACATGCACTCATGAAGCACTGTGCTTCTCATCTCATCATGATCCTTGAAATCGTACAAATAAAAATATATTGCTCTTCATTAGGCCTTAGTTTTGCTTTTTTGTCTCCAAACGTTTTTTTTTTTGTTAGTCTTAAATATTTATGTGATCTATCGCCAGCTTAATATTTAATTCATTTATTTTAATTTTAGGTTTACATTGTTTTATTCATGGCTATAATTATTTTCTAATATATTACCAGTTGCCTTGGATTTGCATACCAATTACAGGGATTGCAGCTTTGTAATGTGAAATGATAATCGGCAAGAGGAATGTGGATGTAAGCAGGCATTGGAGACGATGCTTATGAAATGTAGCCTACCTGTGAAGGATATGGAAATCACATGGGAGATTAGTCGCCATGGTCATATCAGACAGCTCTCCACAAAGGACATTTTAATGCATTGTCCATGGTGGAATGAACCCCCCCCCCCCTTTGGCTAGAGGGACAATGCATAACTAACTTGTACTCATAATTATAGTTTATAATTAGGTTTAAGAATAATAAATGTGGTGTTTTTCCTTGCACTTAATCAGAAATATTCATTTCGAATTTTTTAAAGTCTAAACATTTGTATTGTATGTGTTCAAACAAGTATTTCAAGGTTGAGAATACAGTTTTAAGATTTTTTTTTTTTCTCTGAAAATCATTAAAATATAATAACAAATGTACAAGCACAAGTATATCATGCTTCCATGTTAGTTGGGGGTGGGAGCGCAAGTGAGCTGTAGCATTTTAAGCTACCCTGTGGTGAAGGGAATGGGAAGGCGTGCCCTTATTATAAACCTGCACTGAAAAAGTTACACGCCAAGATAGGGGCCCAAGGAATTAATTAGCATTCAAGGTCAGGGTGGTAATTTCCATACAAGCTGGATAAGAGAACTCCATGACATGAGGAGACAATTGCAGCTGCAGGAGGCCAGGACACTGTAGGGTTTATAGTAAGCTTTCAATTAGCGACTGATTTACACTTACACCATTAGGTGAGGTGACTCCTACCCAGAGGAAGACCAGGCAGCTAAAAGTCGAGGTTGGGCAGAGAACAGAGATCCTTCACACATCAAGAGATGCTGGAGATTTTTCCATCCTGAGTGATATAAAAGCAAGATCATAAGAAAGGAATACTCAATAAAGCGTGCATTAAAATGCACATATATAGAACATTTGGTGGAATTTTTTTCCATCTTTTGAGAAGAGAGAAATTTCCCAAACCTGGCAAATTGGCTGACACTGAATATGCATGGCTCTTAGGCAGGGTCAAGATGTTTGCTCACTGTTTGACTAACCACTAGAATAGCTAAGGTGTGTGCGCTAAGTGATTTTGATTTTGGTGTGATTGACCAGATCAGACATGGTTCCTGCATTTCAGGCACAGCCACCTTCATGGGATTCTCACACAGTATGGCATCGAAAATGGTGCAATAAAGCAAAAAAAAAAAAATGATATCCAGTTAGCGTTAGTTCTGCCTCCAAAAATGCCCTGTCAATGAAAGAGATCAGAAGAGAATGGTCAGACTTGTTAAAGCTAACAGGAAGGCTACAAGTGCAAAAAGACCACCTCATTTCAGCAATGGTGTGATGAAAGGCTTCTCTGAATGTACTACCTATTTACTCTTGAAGTTGTTCTTGACGCAAGAGTGTGTACTAACTAAGTGTACGTAATAAATTGGGCACTGAGAATTAGCAACCCACATAAGTCACCTTCCCCTGTGTGCAGTGAGAATGCGAGCATACCAAGTAGCACGTAAAAGTCCTCTGACATCGCCTGGCTTTCACTGCTTTTCTTTTCTCCAGGAGACAAATCTTCAATCAAACTGACCTTTCCCTTGAGCTGCATGAGAAGCGTGACGCCGTCCATGGGCAACATCGATAAAGAGAAAGCCATTTTCTTCCATCAGTGTCAAATCAGTCTCGGGGATACATGCATCATCAGTTCGGGCAAATTAAAATTGATTGACAGGGTCTCTGGGTCCCGCCTCTGGATGCCTGATGCCTGAGTCTACCAAACAACTTAGGGACAATTTTATTTGGGATATTTGTAACCATGGAACCGGAGTCAAGCTTTCACACCCATAAACTAAGCTTTGCCACTAAACTTGTGTGCTGCTAAACCTATACTGAAGCAAGGCCAATAAATGGTTAGGTTATAAAGCTGGATGTGCAAGACGTTTATGACGGACACTCAGCTTGGACATCACCCTGTCAGCCCTGTCATGTTCCTATTTGGCCACCAGATGTCACTGACCATCCCATATTTTCCCACTATGTTTAATTGTCTCCAGCCCTAATGTGTTAATCGCTCACACCTGTCTCTCTTGTTATCTGTGTTTATAGACGCCTGCCCTTGCCCTGTTCTTCAGTTCAGTTATTATATAGCTGCTGTGAATGTTAAGCATGCTTAGTGTTTGTAGTTCTGGCCCCTGTCGTGCTCCCCAGGTGTCTCATTGCCCAGTTCATGCCTAGTTATTCCACCATGCATTCTCTTTGACCTCTTGCAGGCCTTTTATTTTAATTGGTAGCTATTTTGATTTAATAAATAAATCCTTTGAGTCCTGTAAGGCTGCACTTGGTGTGTCCCTCCTCTCACATCGTGACACCACCATGTGTGACAGACAGCTCTTCTCTTAGGCCAGTGGGCTGGGAGCGGTGGGAGTCTATGACATATACTAAAAAAACAAAAGGCAACTAACCCAAGCAAGTTCACTAATTAAGCTCAGTTTATAATTCACCCTTGAAATTCACCCATATCATTTGACACAATATGTGTTAAGGGACAGTTTTAGCTGGAATTGGGAAGGGTAGTTGCTTCATGAATTTTAGGGAAATAAATACTTTAAAATAGCAGATTTAAGTAAAGTTTAATTAAATTTTGTTTGATTTTGATTCATATTGTTTTATTTTAATTTACTTTGCTGGAATAATCCACTGTGGGAAGCAGATGTTAATTATTGCCAGAGAATTGTGTGAACTCCAGTGAGTTGAACATTATGTGGTTTCAACCATATTAATAGGGCTTACAAAGTAATGTCTGGGTGAATGGGATTGTATGTTCATGTGTAAACCCAATCAGAGAAACAAGTTGGAAAACAGTTCATTTATTCATTCAGTTTCTAGCCTCCTGTAGCTCTTCTGGAGGAATGCCAAGGCTTTCTCAGGACTGCTGAGGGATATATCCTCTCCAGCATATCCTGGGTCTGCCCTGGGGCCTCCTCCCAGTTGGACATGCCAAAAACACCTAACCAGATCATCTGCAAAAAGCAATGACGCAATACTGAGGTCACTGAACAGGATCCCCCTCTGCCCCTTGGCTACGGCTATTAATTCTGTCCATAAGTTATGAAACAAATCTGTGATAAAAGGCTGCCCTGGTGGAGTTCAACACCCACCGGGAAAGTCGTACTTCCTGCTGGCAATGTGAACCAAACTCACTCGAGTTATTGTAACAGTGCCAAGACAGCCCAACAACATCAAGAGCATTCAGAAACTCAGGGGGAATCTCATCCACTCCCAGAACCTTACCGCCGAAGAGCTTTTTGGCTACTTCAGTGACCTTAGCCCTAGAGATTGATGAGTCCTCCTCTAGGTCTTCCAGTTCTATTTCCTCCAAGGAAGGTTTGTCAGTAGGAATCAGAGGTCCTCAAAGTATGCCTTCTACTGCCTGACTATATCCCTATTTGAGATCAACAGCACTCCCTTCCTGCCTGTCGCCTGATGTTTGCCAGGATCTTTTTGAGGCAGACCGAAGGTCATTTTTCATGGCCTCACCAAACTCCTCCCACACTCGAGTTTTTGGTTTGGCAACTGCCAAAGCCACATTCTGCTTAGCCCGCCAGTACCTGTCTGACAAGCTAACTAAACTTAGAGCCCTGACAGCTCCCTTTACCACTGTTGTCCACCCTTGGATTTCCGGATCGCCATTACGACAGGCACCAGCAACCTTACGGTTCCACAGCTCCACACAACTGCTTCAGCAATGGTGGCACGGAACATCGCCTATTCAGGCTCAGTGTCCCCAGCCTGACTCGGGATGCAAGAGAAGCTGCAAGTTGAACACTTTCCAGGCAGGGCCCTCTGCCAAACACACCCAGCACACCCTCACTATGTGTGGACCAGATCTACCTAGCTTTTCCCTCACCATCTGATCCAACCACCAGGTGGTGTGCTTAGCTGACAGCTCAACTCTTCTCTTCACCCGAGTGGCCAAAACAAGTGGATGCAGATCCAATGATACAATTACAAAATCATTCACCAATTTGCGGCCTAGGGTTCTCTGGTGCCAGGCGCACTTAGGTTGTGTCTGTTATGGACTAACTGTGGTTTGCACACCACTTGGGTTCAGATCAGGCAGGCCATTCCTCCGAATCACACCCTTCCAGGTTTCACTGCCATTACCCATGTAAGGGTTAAAGTCCCCAAGTAAAACAATGGAGTCTATAGAGGCGGGGCTTTCCAGCACTCCAGCTAAGGTCTCCAAGAAGGCTGGATGCTCTGAATTGGCGTTCGGTGAATAAGCACAGGCAATAGTCAGAGCCCCTCCTCCTCCCTCTTGAAGTCAAAGGGAGGCAACCCACATGGTTGCTGGGGTACGCTCCAATGTACTAGTACTGAACTAGGGGGCTATGAGTAGACTCATACCTGTCCGTAACCTCTCAGCATGGTGTCACATGATCCATTATCTTAATCTTCATGGGACTTTCTGTGAATTGCACTTTGTCTGGCCATTCACTTAGGACCAGTTTGCCTTGGGAGACACTACCAAGGGCAATATCCCCTGACAGCATAGCTCCTAGGATCACAGATAACAGCCATACAAATAAATTTTATATTTTACTGCTTTATTAAACTTTCTGCATTGCATAAAATGGATTGTTAGCAATTTTAAACGCCTGTAAATGAATATTTGTTGCACTATTTTGGATTTATGGTGATATAGTATGACTATTTTGTAATTATTTTTTAAAACATGAAGTTATTTTTTGGTATGATACTATAGTACTCAGAACAATTTAACCTTGAACTGTTTGGAAAATGAATGAAGTCTCATTAGAACTGAATTACTTGAATTATTTACTATATGCACTACAGATTTTTTGTTTTTCTGGATATTGAAAACGGATGCTGTGCTGGTCCTAAGAATTCTGAGTGCACCTCCTCTGCTGTGCCTTGGCACTGGAACAAGGGCACATTGTCTCAGCCTTGGAATGGAGTGGTAAATCAGTCCACCTGCTCTTCGATACAGGATTCAGAAGAGCTGGAACTGCTGATTATCAGTCTTATAAAATCTACCCAGGAAGAGAACAATTTGCACCAAACATACTTTCTTTATTTTTGGGGATGCGATTTTCTTACTGTCTTGTACTGGTCTTTTTAGTTGTCATTGAAAGTAGTAATTCTGCAATTTACTTTTATTATAGTAAGCTTGTAACTTTTTTTTATATCTCCTTTTGTTCTTGCCCCTCCATCTGGACATAAAGTAGTTAAAGTCAAATGATCATTTTTATTTCCTTTATCTCATATCCTGGCCCACTTTTAATGCTAGCACCACCTAACCTGACCCTACTCTAGTAGTAGGGTTATATGACTGAAATCAAACAAAATATACCACAAAAACCAGACGTGCAAATTCAGCCACTTTGCATTGTTTTGCTCAAAATCTACTAAAAATCTAAAATTCACTAATTTAAATGTGCATTGAACATTGGAGAACACATTATCATTAATTTTAGTGAAATTGCCATTTTTGCTTCAAGACGCTTCCACTGAAAATGATATGCAGCTCTTACATTTATGCCAATTTGTACAATTTGTATTTTATTTTGGAACTCTTTGCTCACAGGAACCAGAGCATTGACCCTGATGTGTTTAATCTCAGAAGCACAGTTTCAAAACAACAGTGCGCTATTGGCCTGGGAACAGGGTTTGCTCAGCAGCGGTTTGTTTGTCGTTGTTCTACTGCACCATGATATACTCAGTTTGTCCAGGGTTTGTTTCAAAAGAACTACAGTAGCATGAAGGTAGAGAACCAGCGCAAAGGGGAATTGAACCTAACACAGCGTTGGGTGGATGTTCCGCTACTCCTCTTAAACATATTTACAGTGGATAAACAGAGATAGAGGAAGTATGACAGGTCCTGACACGATCTACAGAACAAATGTGAAAACAAAATATTGTCAAAGTCAGCCGGTACGTATGCGGGGGCACAGTGATAAAAGATGCTAATTATGAATTAGCTGCAAAACGATAATGGAAGTGCAATGTGCAGATAGAGTGTCCTTCCAAATGTAATTTTACTCATTAATGTCCATCTGCTGCACTGAGGCCAACGGATGTTGAGCGATTGATACATATTGTAAAGCAGTGCTGGTGAGAGTAAAGCTTAACTAAACAGATCTAATCACACCTTTCAGTGCACAGATCCCAAATGGATCTGATTCTGACAGGTGTCCGCCCCAGTGGAAGCCAGCCCTACTAACACATCAAACAGTGTAATTATTTAAACACTGCTAAATACTCATGTAGCTTGTATTTGTTCGACAAGCCATAGCATCATTGCATTAAGCATTTGGCAGGGTAACACGGAACACATGGGTGGGAAATTTTTGTGAAAATATGAATATTTTGGCAGTGTCACCACCTGCTTTCATTGTCTTTGCGATGTTTCACCATGGTGTGAGCTCCAGCAGACTGTATTTTAATTTCACTTGTCATTCAGTTACGCGATAAGGTGAGAGACTGCTAGAGGTGGAACCACACTGCATCTTGGGAGGAGAGCTGTTTTCAGTGATTCCAATATAGATTCCTTCCCAGTTTTTCAATTCTTTACATGATTGTGTCCTTTCGGCTTCTCCAGAAACTCCATGCCTGGTTGGTTGTGTTTCCAAATGGCAAAGCCAAAGAACGCCAGGGACTGCAGCACAAAACCGAAATGCTGGGTGTTTTTTGGTGCAAGCTGATCCTCTTCTCCCTCTTCCCTATATGTTTCATCTCCTGTGCCTCAAAAAGAACATCCTTCCAAAATGCAGAAAGAACAAGATCACAAGCTAGGCACTATTTCCTCATTCCCAGTGTCACGTGGTTCAGTAGTTCAGCTGCAGAGGCTTCTGGAGTCACTACCACAATTATCCATTTTCTTGGTTTGAAAGGAATGGAAATAATAATCAAAAAGTCACAGCGCCAATTACTATAAAATAAAGCCCCAGTAGTTAATTCCATATCACGTTGGTACCTTTTATATTCATTATATCAACAGGGAAAGTATGAAATTTTGACAGATAAACCTACATTCGCCACAGTCTTTGCTTCTTGGCAGTAAAGCAGAGATATTAATTTAATTTGATGGTGTTTCTGAATGCTGCCTTATGTGTTATATTTCAGTAGCCCTTCAGTGAGAACTGCTGGATTTATCTGCACAGGAAAAAGAACACTGAACACCCAGGAATGATTAAAATTTCAGAACCCATTACAAGTAAAATGACATTTGTTCAAAAAGTCATGAATAATCCTTTTTACTACCAAGCAAATGTACACTTTTGGACATTCTGTATTCTGCAGGACAATGACATTAAGCTTCATCGGTTTGACAGGATAAGTAATGCCACTCATGTCATTAAGCTTTAAAAATGCTTAATGCAATGATTTCACACTGTGCATTCCTGCTGATAAACAGGTACAGGAGATCACACCTCCCAGTGCAGTGAGCGGGATCCCCAAGCAGGGGCCGGTTGTCGAACACAAACCTGGCAAGTGATAAAAGTAACAGGTGTTTCAAGACTGTGAACAGAAGGTTAAAGAGATGGGAAGAAAGGGTGGGGTGGAGTGGCCTGGAGATGGACTGAACAAAGTGCTTTTAGATTTAACAAAAGCAGTGGGAAGGAACGATGTCAACCTTAGTGAGTCACAAATGATTTGGGGAGGGGAGATTTGGTAAAGGCCCAGTATTCTTCTCTGATCAGTTTTACAAAGAAAGCTCGGTTTATAGGTAAAAATGCAATGACTGACACCTGCTGACTTCGTGATTTGTTCATATTAGAGACCAAAACAGTTGTATGTTGGTTCTCACTAAGCCCATCCATCCAACCATCCATCCAACCAACTGCTTACCCTGATCAGAGTCACGGGGGGACCAGGGGCATATCCCAGGCAGCACAGAGCATATGTGGGCAAATTTTGCATTGGACCCACTCCATCTCAGGATATATCATTATTCCCCAAGAACTCCAAATAAATTTCCCCATTCTATCTTACAGATACCATGTCCCATCTTTGTGGAAGATTGAATTTCTTGCAAACTAAAAAAAAAAAAAAACGCAGATGTTTCGGCATTAGCACAGAGGGAAAAACTGACTGGGCTTGGTCAGCCTTCAGGGGCTGGTCATATCTGTTTAAATCCAAAAGGGGCCACTACTGTGGCTGCAGTCTGGCACTAGGGGCTGGTGATGTTTATGGGCAGGGCAGGAAGAGCTGGAACATCAAGAATCAGGTGGGAAGAGTAAAAAGATCCATTAAAAGCCAGATGGTCAACTAAGCCAAACAAACCCTTGTAGAACAGACAATACAAAAGGCTGAGAAATGACACTGGAATATATAAAATTTATCTCAGTGACCAACTTGATTATACTTGTATGTCGGCTCTACAAATGCAAAAAACCACGTATCCCTATGTATACATGTATATACTATATTTATTGTATATACTCTTCCATTAATCAATTATTTCATTTGTTTGTTTGTTTATGAGACGTTTGTTTAGGAAGATTTGGATCTTGTCACCAAACGCAGTGCATGAAGAGGGTGGAAATTAAGCATCCAAAGTGAAATCTAATGCTGGAAGAAACTATTTAAAACGTTACCCAATGTCAGCTGATCAATGTTACATATGAGAAGTGTTGCAGCCATCAGGTTGCTCCTGAGGTCTTTAGACCCAGTAGCTGAATCTCAGCTTTTTGTTGGCTCTGCGCTCACGTTCAGAGGCACACGATACTCACCCAGTGCTCTGTTCTCCTGGAATTCTGCTTCATACATCATCATCTGTGCAGATTTTTATTTTTGAAAATGGTGCATCAGTGTCACCTTCTAAAGTTTTAAGCATGTGGTGCTTCTTGCAGAGAATGCAGCCCAATAATCTGCCTCATTTTGTGGGCAGGGCCAGTCTCCGAGCCCATCTTCCTCTTACCCCTCCCATGCAACTCTGACGCTAGCGGTGATGTGGCAGACAGATGTCGTAATTAATTAGAACACGCCGGAAAATGCGACACTGCTAATGGCTCTGGGGACGCTGCTCTCAGAAATCAGGATCGCTGGCTGGGGGGGGGTCATTAATTGCACATTAATTTCTAAAGCCCAAGTGGGCAGCTCCTGTACTGTTTGTAACATGTTCAATTAATTCCCAACACCCCCAATGCCCTGGCCCAGTATGTAACTGGCACAGTTAGAGGTTAAGCTGGTTTCATCTTGAGAGACTGATAGGGTGACAAAAAGTGAATGACAAGTGATGGGGGTGGCTGTGGACCATGGGAGTAGGGGGGCTGTACCACACAGCTTATTATTTGTACATCCAGCAACACGGATCATCATATTTAATCTCCCTGTTTGTACCCAGGTCACTCAAACTATTTCCCAAAGATAAAGTGATTCTCTTCCCAACCGCCTAAGCGGCCTCTAGTCATTTTCTTTATTCCTGTTATGTTTCAGAGTCTGGCGTCTCGTTTGCAATTCTCAGTCGCTCCGGATAAAAGATGGGGTGGGTTGCTTTGAAGAGGGTTGGTGCAGGAAAAAAAATTGGTAGTCCTAGAATAAATAAATAAATCCTTGGTAACAACGGTGGTTTATGGCTATGGCATTAATAATTTATTAATGCACCGCAAACAGAGGGAGCAATCGCCCACAAGCTTGGCGGTGGGGGGCAAGGGGGAGGAGCTGATCCTTATTTGTTGTTTGGGCCATTTCATTCTCCCTGACTCATGCAAGCGTGTAATAATGTGAAAACCAGGCGCGTGTGGCTCTAAGCCCTCCAGCACAGAGTGACCATGCTAGTGTTCCGTGTTCAGTTTGCCTGTTCCGTATGTCGTTCTAGACAAAAGCATCTGCTAAATGAACGTGATGCAAAAGGGTTTGAAGAAAAAGATAAACTATGTAGTGTAAATTTTACATAACAAAATTTCGGACATAACAAAATTGAGGCATTACATACTGTCACACCCTGCCCGTTACAGCCTCATGTGCCACGCCCCTGATACCTCGTGTCTCTCCCTTGATGGATTC
>JAODUD010000127.1:25423940-25435114 GCA_026784285.1 Stomatorhinus walkeri
CCCGTTTTGGATAGTCCTGCCTCCTTTCGCCTTGTTTGCCCGACGCCGCCTGCATCCAGGCACGCTGCTCCACCGCATCGTGACACATACAAATAAACCAACACCCCTTACTTGCGATTATACTTGAAATATACATCCACTCACTAGTCTCTATACCCAGTTTTAGGTTTGATATTCTTTCAGTATTAATGCCATGACCCTTCAAGAACTGAATCTATTTCCTATCGTTTACTGAAGACATAAGCCTGGTTTGGTGCTGAGATTAGCAATTTTTTGACAAAATTTTGTAGGTAAAAATTCACAGTATGCTATTTATAGATGTCCCTTATTAGACTACATATATGTATATAAATATGGGAATGGTGCTCTAGATTTGTGTTTCTGAGACATTTATGACAGCAAACTAAAATAAAGTTAAAATGTCATAAAAAAAATTGTCGATGTGTTGTAAAACAGACGGATATTTTGAGATCTGCATTGTTTTTGGGTCACCCTTAGAAAGTCGGCCAGCGTTAAAAACCAAGCTGTATTTTTCATTGAATGGTGATAGGCATCGAAATTCCAGGCAAAGCATCAGGATCCACAAAAAGGTGCCATGTCTGTCTTCATGCACATCACCGTGGCTGGTTCTAGCTGGGTCCAGCTCGTTCTGGTGGTATTCTGTTCCCTCTCCGGCGAGAGACAGAATGTGAAAGATAAGGCTTACATTTTCCCCTTAAATAATAAACAGTGAAACATTTTCTCAGTAGATTTCAGAGTGACACCCAATAGATTTTAATCACATTGCAATGAGCTATGTTTTCATTTGTGGGCTAGAAACTGTCAGGACGTTTTGGTTGTTAAGTGGCATGTTTAATTTATCAACTAATGGGTAATCTATAGGAATATGAAAATGAAACATTTCAGGTGTATTAAGTTGATGGTAAAAGTATGTGCCCTGGAAATCCAAATTTAGAATAAAATATATAGTAATACTGAGAGTGTACAAACAGGATGGCACTGACTTGCTCATTAGGTCATCTAATTACCTAGCAGTTATGTCTGTTCTACGCGTTCATCCCTCAACTGAGGCTACAGACACAATTGAGGGACGTCGATTGAAAACTGCAGTTATCATTTACCTTTTGTGGAAAGGGTGCAATTCCACCTTAAATGATTGTCCACCTAAGTTCTAGTTATGCCTATTGTCCTATTTTCTCAATTTGAGAGCAACTTTTAGATACATTTCATCTACGTTTGCTAAGGTTTTTTATATTATTTAGATCTTTTAAAATATTTCAAAAAGGCATTTGTTTAAGGTTGCTGGTTCAAGTTCCACATGGAGGCAGCTGTAGAACTATATAAATAGAGTATGTGTGCGTGTGTGTGTGTATNNNCTAAATGGCATCGACTGACTAATGCAAAAAATCTGTTACCTCAAAGCAGTGATGTCACTGCAACTTGCAGACAGCATGCAGACAGGGTTGAGGGGTACACTCACTGCAACTCACATACAGCATGCAGACAGGGTTAAGGGGTACACTTACCGTGTGTCTAAGCCACAGAATGACAAAGACACATCGTTCTAGGCAATTTTGAAAATTTTGTTATTGTTGGCACCTCATGTCATGCCTCCAGCATCTCGGAAACAGTCACACTCTGGGGATTTTCACACACTGCAGGATCTAGAATTTATTGAGAATGGTGCGATGAGCCAATACCAGTCCATGGCAATATTTTTTGTGGCTGAAAACACTTTGCTAATGAGAAAAGTCAGAGGAGAATGGCCAGACTTGTTAAAGCTGACAGGAAGGTCGTGAATGCAAAAACAGTAGCTCTGTATAAAAGTGGGGTAGAGAAAGTCTTATCTGAGCACACAATTGGTCTTCCCTTGAAGCAATTCTGGAGGCAAAAGTGGGTCGTACCCAGAACTAGCTTGGTGCAACTAATCAATCTTGGCATGCATTAAAACCCGGTGCCCAACTGAGAGATCATTTTCCTATTTTGTTTCTCATCCTTAGCTTGTACTTGTTTCACAGGGCCCTCTGTCATGTCTTATGAAACACCTCAAACATTGCTATAGCACATGACTACTCACGAACTAGATTTACAGACCCAGTGCTGGTGTGCTCTGTGAATACCCAATTTTATGATGGAAGGAAAACAGGCAATACAATGAAAATGTTTAAAACATTAATGAGCAGAAACTCCCAATTCATGAACCATCGCTGTGATATTGGAATGGTGACTGATATTAAGAAAGTTAAGATGGACCCTGTGCACTGTACTGCCCAGTAAATTTTCTAGAACAGTCCTGTGGGCAGTCTGCCTTTATTTGAACTTAAAACATTGATGACCAAAACATTGACTGATATTTCCTAATTTTATACAGTCCACCCTGAAGGATTTAGCCAAGAACTCTACCTGGTTGTACTTATAGCACTAGCTGAAGAGTTGAGTTTAATGTTTTGTTAGCAGAGAATTCCCATACTGTGCAAGGAATGCTTTGCAGTTGCGCTTGATATGTATATCCACCAAACAGTTAATAAAATTTTTAAAAATAGACGGATTGTCTTATGCGATGCATTGGGTAACCTGAAACCTGAACTCTCCTACACTCTTTCTTTTCTAATATCTCATATTCTCTGTCCATGTATATATCATTATTCTAAACAGCTGGGGTCTGCCTGGAGTGATCACAGAGAAATTGGATACAGACAGACTATAGTTCTTGAGGATAATTCCATCAATCCGTGAGATCACAGAGATTACTTTCTTGGCTATTCCATCTCAGTAATATAAATACCATGCATCTGTCTGTGATTTCACACTGTATACATGGAATATCATCCATCCATCCATCCACTTTCCAACTGCTCATCCTAAGCAGGGAATGCGCCCACTGTTGTATTTCTGTATGTTTCTCCCAGTTTTGTGGATCTTAGAGAATTTGTTAGGTACCCTTGACATGCTGGAACACACCTGGAGAAATTTAAGTGAAATTTCAAGTCACCTTTAAAAAAATATAAAACACTGGACAAAATCATCCAGGTACAAATCAAAACATAAATTTTTGATACCCCGACAAAGTACTTAATCCAATCAATGACTGCATCCCACCTTCTCAACATTGTGAAGTGCAGGAACCCAGGTGCAACTGACTGGAGGTTGGCTACCAGTGATGTCCCTGCATCCAGCTCGCCATTCTGCCTGTGTCATTTTCCATGTATGATCTGCTGCCTGCCTTCTGGTTGCCTGGCGATTGGAGGGAGCATTGGCACTAGCTTCTCATCTCCCCCCTGCTCCCCATTTGTGTCTCAAATTTTATTGTTTGGACAGTATGACATGGCACTTAGCCGTCTCTCCAATTTGACTCTCCCTGCTGGCCCCTGGAGGATGGGCTCCCCCCTTTGAGTATGGTCCCTCCCAAGGTTTCTTCCTCGTTGGGAGTTTTTCCTTGCCACTGTCGCCTATGATTTACTCACTGGGGGCTTTGGGTGGTGATGCTGTGAGACGACGTAATGTTGTGATAATGCCCTATACAAAAATAAATTTGTTGTTGTTGTTGTTTGTTTGTAAAGGACTTGCCTTCCACTTGGTCCAGCATGGAATATAGATACTTCTCACCTGTTACTATAATGCTTATTTTTACACAAAATGTAGTTGCATCCTTCGTTTTAAATCCATTCTTTTATACCTCCACTGAGTAACAGAACAGGGTTAGTTCATGCTGCAGAAAACTTTTTCACCGCAAGCAGTCCTTCCCAAACCAGCAGAGCACGCACAGCGCTTCAGTTAGCTGCTTCGTGAAAACAAAAGGAAAGAAAATGACTTCATCCATCAAGAAATTGGATACAAATGGAATCGTTCTATAGAAGCGACATCTTCTAATTTCACCTCTGTGGGGATGCTTGCATTTTGCTCATTTACATGTGTCCTTGCTGAATTCCACAACGCCGTGCTGAAGAGCTAAGAACGATAGCCAGATTGATAAGAAACAAAATCCAATCAGTGTCACTGAATGTTGCTACCTAGCTGAAATAGTTCAGCGATGAGGAGAGAAGCTGTGGGATGAATGCTTTGGAGGGGAACAGTTTATTCTTAAGCCTGATACCAAGGCCATTCACATGCGGTACATATAGTAATGCCCAGTGTTAAAAGCCAAGTCAATTCTGACACATTCCCAAACTTCCTATACATATAAAGATGATTTGAATGATGATGACAGGTATAAAATGCTTAAAATGATACATGCCCGATATTCAGTAAGCCACGCATTGCAATTTCTTTGATAAATTGCCATCACTTTAAGGTTAATAACAAGACCAGCCACAATACAGGGGTTATAATGACCACAGCACCTGACTGTCTGAATATCAGCTGCACAGTGCTGATAATCCTGCATAGCCAGTAGTGCAGGGCAGCATATTCTGGGGCAGTTCCATTTTAAAAGGCCCGTATGGAAGAGGAAGCATTTAAGTTAATTGGGCACAAACAGCTTCTTACTGTTAAGCCAAAACTGCTTTTGTATTCCAGTCCAATTTTCCTGTATAATATACTAGGTTGTACAAGTATTGCATGTTATCAAGATTTAAAGTTAATTGAAGCTTATTTATGTGTAAAATACGTATCAGTGTAGCTATAGATCCCACCTCTGCTGTATGTACAGTACCAGTCAAAAGTCTGGACATACCTGCTTTCAATGCCCCTGTTACTATCTTAGCTATGTTATTCAGCTAATAATAACAAGCTGAAATGAAGAAATGAAGTAATGCACATCAAATATTGCTACAACTGAGATAAATTTTCTTGAACTTCACAATGGTCCCCCTTTGCTTGGATGACAGCTTTGCAGACTTTTTGGTAATTTTTTCATCAGTTTCCAGATGTAGCCAAATATAATGCTTCTCCGGTGCTCCTGAAGGAGTTTCCACAAGTTCCTCATTTTTACTTTATCCAACTGGTCCCGAACCCGCTATAGGGTTTAGACGGAGGGATTGTGGGGGCCAGGTCACCTGTCATCACTCCATCTTTTTCCTCATTCACAAGATAACACAGCACTTACATAACCTCAAAGCATGCTTAGCGCTGTTATCTCACTGAAAGACAAATGAGTCTCAGTAGGTGTGTGTAGACTTCTGAATGGCACCTTATGCACGTGTAACGCTACCTTTCTCACAAGGATAGGTTCTAGCCTCGTCATACAAAATTTTAAGTCAGGCATTTTCAACCATAGAACAGTTGCAGAAACCCACAGAGACGCTTCATAAATTGATGAAATATTAGCATTTTCCTCAAATGGGCTGGAGCCAAAAATGTCAAGGATACCTACCCAACCGAAGAAAATGAAAAAAACGAAAAATTGCCCCGGTCCTTAGTTTGTGTTTGTGATAGGAAGTCCTAACCGCCAATCTATTTTTGTTTGATAGCCCTGGGTACAAAAAAGGATGAAAACCTCTGGTTTATGCAATCTAAGAAATGTAACGGTAATAAAAACAAATTGAATCCTTCATGGAGTCTGTTACTGATGAAAAATATCATCAAATATCCTTAAATTGAAGGGGTCTACAGTGGTACAGTAGTTAGTGCAGTTTGAGCCTCTGCCCGGGTTCCATGAGTGTGGAGTTTGCATGTTCTCCCCATGTGGTTGTGGGATTTCTCCCAGGAATTCTAGTATCCTCCCACAGTACAAAAACACGCTGAGCTGGATTGGAACTGCCCACAGGTGTGAATGTCTGAGTCAATTGCGTGTTAGTGTCCCTAACAATTGCATCCAATCCTGGGTTGTTCCCTGCCTTGCACCTATAGGCTGCAAACCCCCCACAACCCTAAAGCCATTACAGAAAATGGCTGGATCCTTAAAATGCCAAGGAGCATTCCAAATCTGCATCTTCGCTATGATGACATTTCTGTGCAACTTGCCTTGCGTCTTCTGTGGTGGTAAGCAAAGCATCGGAGGGGCTTGGGTGCACCGGCAGATCCAGGTGCCCCAGCACTTGACAGTAGCCCCTGAATATGTTAAATTATATGTAAAATTGGACAGCAGGGGGGTCAAGCTAACACTTTGTCAGGGGACCCAGAATTTCTCCGTTCACCCCTGGTGGTAACATTCTGTAGATGAAAGAGAGAAAAAAATATTCTCCCAAATCTTTTTTTGCCTTATAGTGCCAAGAGTGGACATTGGCCAGTGGTGGCTGAAATGAGTTTTGTTGTTCAATTACCCATGCTACAAAAAAGATAATGCACTCCATCTAGCAAAGTGGTGCCTCGCCTCACGGTGGCCGCTCCAGTAAGCACGATATCGTCTCAGCCCCGCTGAGACAAACCACACCAAGATGTTCCACACAAGCGCTAAAAAAACAGCCCATAAAAATAACGTGGTGGATGGAGATGGGGCTCTATTAGTCTTCATGGCACAAACCACCGGCAAATTGGCTGCCAGTTTGCAAAGGTACCATGCAGCCCATTCCCTTCTAATTGAAAACCGCCAGCTGGTTGTGCCAGATTGCAGCACTTCTGCAGCCGTAGGCTGGTCTGAGAACGTGCGCTGCCCTTTCTAAAGAAACACGAAGAATCTGCATGCCTGCAAAGGCAGCTCTTGAGAAATGACTGAGGTTTCAAGCAAAGGAAATGATAGTGGGAGAGAGGTAGAGGTGAAAAATAAATAACAGATGGCAGTGAGGATGTGCCACGCATACGGAGCAGAAACAGGAAGTGAGGTCGTTCCTGAGCGCGTTAGTGTCAGTCTCTCACAACCGGTGTGCGTTATCCAGAAGTCACAATTTCGCCCCCTAATTTGAGGATGACAGCCTTCCCAAATCCACTTTGATTAGTGTATTTGTATAACTGGATGAACCAAGTGCAAAAAATTATATTCTATAAATAAACCATAATGGTTTTTGCCAGCAAAAACGAGACATTTCGAGAATCTGACAGCACGATACAGTGAATTTCATTAATACCAAGACTCATCTCTGAACATTCAGTCTGTCCAGGGATCCCGTTGTGGTTTCAGTGATTATCGTAGAATATTAATATCAATCGATATTAATAGTATTGGGGCGGCACAGTGGTGCAGTGGTTAGCACTGTTGCCTCACACCTCTGGGACCTTGGTTTGTGTCTCTGCCTGGGTCACATGTGTCGAGTTTGCATGTTCTCCCTGTGTCGTCGTGGGGTTTCCTCCAGGCACTCTGGTTTCCCCCCACAGTCCAAAGACATGCTGAGGCTAATCGGAGTTGCTAAATTGCCCATAG
Source organism: Stomatorhinus walkeri (assembly GCA_026784285.1). Lineage (NCBI taxonomy): Eukaryota > Metazoa > Chordata > Actinopteri > Osteoglossiformes > Mormyridae > Stomatorhinus > Stomatorhinus walkeri. Next base: position 25,431,175 of record JAODUD010000127.1, read on the forward strand.
GTGTGCCAGTGTGAGTGAATGGTGTGTGGCCTGCAAGGGGCTGGCCCCCCATCCAGGGTTGTTCCCTGCCTCATGCCCATTGTTTCCAGGATAGGCTCCAGACCCCCCGCAACCCAGTAGGGTAAAGCAGGTGTCGAAAATGGATGGATTAACAGTATTATCATTGCATGTCAATAAAAATCACCATAAAAATATTCTAGTCAATAATATATTTAAAAGCTTATTTAAGTCACGTATGATATAGCATTGTGCTGCTTCCACACTTCTTTTTAGCAATGCTGGAAGCTTGTTAGCATTAGCATTAAAAAGCAGTATATTACTACTGCATTACACTGTAATATACTATATTATTTCAAAGCCTAAGCGCATTGAAGAAATCATTATTTTCAGTTGGCTAAACATGCAAAACTATGGGGAAAAATTCACATTTCATGGGTCCATAATGAAAAACATCACTATGCATTGGCAAAGTAGGAATACGAAAGAGAGCGCCTGGAGCCTGACAGTCCATGGAAAGGGTTAAAAACTGCTGCTGGTTAGATGTTCTAGAGCAGTTTCTGGGATTCAAAGAAAGTGTGTGCAATAAATAAATAAATAAATAAATACACACATACATACATAATTACATACATACATACATAATTACATACATACTTGTGATTGGTCACCCAGCATAGTGACCTTTGTCTGACTTCCTGATACACGGCAATCTACAGAAAGCAATAAGGACAAATGATAATGCATAATGGATCATCTGCTGGGTTTCGTGCACCAAATTTGGATGGAGAGTTTTAAAAATATATAGTAATTAATAAATTGGTTTGTCTACACTCCTACAAAGTGGATTGTATTAATGCTTTTAGATGTATCAGAAATACCAGGCAACTTCCAACCATTAATTCAGTGCGAAGTTGCGGTTGAGCAGGGGAGATGGTAGGTGGGATTTGGGGGGGGGGGGCATAGGGCACAAAACAGGGTTTATTCTCCACCCCTCCCCCACCTCTGTGTGTGGAGTCTGCATGCTTTCCCATATAAACTTGGGTTTCCAGTGAATAATGCGCTTTAGTCCTGCAATTCAAATACACGAGGTGTGCTGCACTGAGGACTCGAAGATGCTCATAGTGTATGACTGTGAATGTGATGTGAATGTGATGTGAACCCTACAACGGAATGACATCCCATCTAGGGTGTCTCCTACCTCATCTATCTCTGGACTTCCTGGGATGGGCTGTAGGCTCACGATGAACCTCTACTGGATATGGTCTTCATATATATTTAAATACATCCTAACACTTTCTCCAAGATTTTGACTAATATCTTGTATGGACGAAAGTATTGGGACATGCTTGTTAATCATTGAATTCATCACTGAAATCATTGCCACAGGTGTATAAAATCAAGCACCTAGCCATGCAGTCAGGTTTATAAACGTTTGTGCAAAAATGGGCCATTCTGGAGAGTTCAGGGAATTCAAGCACGGTACTGTCATAGGTTACCACTTTTGCAATATGTTAGTTCATGAAATTTCTTCCCCAGTAGCTATTCCACAGTCAGCTAAATGACATATAAGTAGAAGCATTTAGGAACAGCAGAACGTCAGCTACAAAGTGGCAGACCACATACTTACTGAACTCTGGGGTAGTGAAAATGTGTTCTGTGGAGAGACAAATCAGGCTTCTCTGTCTGGCAGTCTGACGGACGAGTCTGGGTCTGGCGGATGCCGGGGGAATGTTACCTGCCTGACTGCATTCTGCCAATGTTTGGTGGAGGAGGGATAATATGAGGTTGTTTTTCGGGGGTCATGCTAGGCCGCTTAGTTCCAGTGAAGGGAACTCTTTATGCTTCAACAAACCAAGACATTTTTGATAATTCTATGCTTCCAAACAGTATAAGGAAGGTCCTATTCTCTTCCAGCATGACTGTGCCCCAGTGCTTTGGAATGAACCAGAACAGAGAGTGTGAGCCAGACCTTCACATCCAACATCACACTCCAAAATCTTGTGGAAAACCTGCCAGAGGAGTGGCAGCTGTTATAGCTGCAAAGGGGAGACCAACTCCCTATGATTGTCTATATGGATTTAAAATGGAAAAATAAAACATAAAAAGTTCCATGACATGTAATGGCCAGGTATCCCAATACATTTGTTGACTGAATTATATATTTGTGTTTATTTGATAGAGATCGTGATACTTGACATAACATCTGTGATATGTGGATCTAGATGAGCCATGATTTAAGTATTATGATATCTACAGAGAAAGTAAACAAGCAAGGCAACAGATCGAGAAGTGGCAAGTTTTTCCCAGGTGAAGAAGGCAGCAGATCAGGAAGTCGTCTGTCCACTCTGACAGGATTGTAATGAAGCGTGTCACAAGTACTCTAGGGAACAATGTTCCTTTGCTAATTCAGGAAAGTGGGACTGAGTGGCTTCCTACCAAAGGTGTTGAAGTATTGGCCATTTTCTTGGCCCAACTACCATCTAGCACCGTTTCACTCTTTCACTGTATAATAGCTTGACCCCAAGGTGTACAAAGTGCTTTCTTCCTCTTTGCTTTCTTAACCAAAGAGATGTTGTGCTCTCTTGACCCCTGCGTGTGTCTGCGAAGATATATGGGTGCCTGCCTTCATCCACATTGTAGTGGAAGGTTTTCACAACAGCCCCTTCAGCAGAAGCCATAAATGGACGGAATACCCTGAAAGATCCTGTAGCACACTGGCTGTATCATACGGCAATTCAAAATCAAGGAGCGAAACAAGAGGAGAAAATGGAGTTACCCTGATGCTATACAGTACCTCAAGCAACAGGCATAGTTTCAGAAAAATCCAACAGTGTGAAAGAATAACATATATAAGCTACAGCTGTGAGTAAGATTTGCAAGCTCAATTGAAGTGACAGTTATGTAGTTTCATCCGTTCATCGGAAACCACTCAGCCAGTAAAGGACTGCGGTCAGCCTTGAACGTTGGATCAGATGATCAGCCTTACTGTGAGAAAGGTACTGGACCTTGATGTAGACATGCCAGTCTCCCACTCATTTCCCATTATGCAATTCATTTTCTGAGTAATTGGGATCTATTGACAGATTTAAAGGGTTACATTCTGCAAGCACTTACTGTATGTGTTGCTAACAGTGAGGTGAAAGTGTTGATGGCATTGCACATTGTATGCATTCACATTCCTGTCTGTTCACAACAATACTGGTGAAGAGTAACTGGTGAATTATTTTAAAAGACATAACCGTGTAAGAGTACAAGGCAACAGACAGGATAAAAGAGCAGATTAGTCAGCCTTGCATGTTTCCGTAAATGAGCAGACCTCTGTTGCTCTGAAGAAACTTTCAATCTGATGTGGCTCTAACAATATAATTTGCACTCTTTGTCCCCAGGTATGACCTTCTGTGTAGACTGCATTGTGTGCTGTGCCTGGCAAACTCAATTTTCTCCTTTGATTGAAGTGAATAAGTGCTTTATTTATTATCATCCAGTGCAGAAATGCTTACTGAAAGACCTTGATCAACACAAAAGCCCATGTGTTTTTTTGGGGAGAAAACTAAACTATAGATAGGGCACTTAAAGATTGGGTTATTCAAATATTTATTGAAATTCTCCACACTAGTGCTGCCATGATTAGAATTCAAGGCAGGCTGCTGGCAGAGTGCCTTAAAGCAGAAAGATTCTTTATTTAATCGTTCTAGGACTTTACTTTCAGTTAAAGAAAATAAAGCTCAGCTTACAATGGCTAAACTCACAGTTATCTATGATGTGTCATAATTAATTCAGACAGATGGAGACAAACTGGGGATGTGAGCAGGATCTAGCTGTGTATGAATCAGCCTTATCACGCAAAACAAGCGGCACATGCATACAGTGGGTGTAGCATGAAACACTATCACACTCACTGTCCCAACTTTATTTTGCATTCAGTTACATTTCAGGTATA
>JAODUD010000127.1:25435152-25447956 GCA_026784285.1 Stomatorhinus walkeri
AGATAAAAAGAAATCAATTGGTTAAATTACGTAGATTAAAATATAGTTTTTTCTTCATGTTCCTGAATGGTAAAAGACAGTTTTGATGCATTCTAGTGTCACCATTTTCTTTTCAAAAGTAATCAAGTCCCTATTCTTCTTCTTTTAAAGAGACTCAATAAAGCTTTATGGAAGACAGGCATAAAGGGTCCATTGAGGAATGTATGCAGTATGAACATAAAAATCAATACAAGAAATAAATTACTTCAAATTGAGTCTTTGTGCTCGGACAGAAGATTTATTCCTTACAATATTTGCTTACATTTTTGATTATTTTGAAGAAACTTGTAAACACAATATAATAGTAATAACCTGCCTGAGGGTAAACAGAAACATCTCTACATTTGCAAGGTAAGACCTGATTGATGATTGAGGCAACTGCAATATGCAAGAAAATATGTGGCAACCCAAACATGCATTTCTGACTATTTCCATGATTCAGAATGTAGTATCCTGGCTTGACACGGACTCAGGGCACTAGGGTGAAAACATGCTTCTTGGCTTTCGCAGACAGAATCCTAGATGGAGCACCTGAGCTGGGCCGTCCATCCACATTGCCAGGTCACCTGCCCATTGGTCCTTGAGATCAGAGGACACCACAGCACAGGAAATAGGTAACGGGACTTGGAGCTGCTGATCAGATGGATGGTTCCCAGACAGGTTGGCTGAAGCACAAAGGAACATAAAACCAAAAACAGGAACCAGGACGGGGAAACTAGAAAGTGGGACCGACGTCAACAAATTTCACACATGCTGCCGATTTCCCGGCACGCCAGCTGTGGAAGTCTGTGCAGCCCAGGTCACAAACAAGGAAATGAGAAAGTTTATACACATTAGGGAATTCCTATTTTCTGTTCTTTTTAATACACATTCAAAAAATTTGAGTAATAAACTCATTAAATCTGCATATATAAAAATGTATGCACAATCTGATTCTGTGTTAAATTTAAATTATATTTTCCCTCACCATCATCTATTTGACCTGCAGTCTCAATACTTAAATGCCTCCAGATGCCACATTTACTGTTTTCTCTCCTTTAGTTTGAAAGCTGTTTCTCCACCTCCTTTGGTGTCATGACAGATCACTCTGGTCTGAATGCGGTCACAGTGAATTCTGCACAATGAGGTCACTCAAACCAGCCACTCTCCAAAACATTTCAAATGATTTTGATTTTACTTCTCCCCTTAGCTGTCCACTGTCGCTTTTCCTAAAACATCCAAAACAATTTCAATTCAACTAGAGAAACCACTGAGCTAACACCTGCTTGATAATAATATTGGCTGATCATGAGCAAGGTTGGCTTGTTGCTATATAACACTAGAAATAGATCAATTAGAGATTCTTCCCCAGATACACAACAGACCTGACAAAAACAGAGGCAAGTTCTTTGTCCTGTCATTTTCTAGAATGGCTCATTCTGGTGATATGCACATCTGAAGTGTCCTTGACAGTGGCTGCTACAAGTCACTTTAGGTCCTACAAAAAAAAGAAAAAAATATGAGCTTTTGTTTTTTTCTTCCTTTGAACAACACCCCCGGCAAGCGTCCTACAAGTTAGGCAAGAAAGGAAAAAAAGGACAGATTTAATGTAGCGACAGAGTACTTTGACATTTTTGGGAGAGAAAAACAGCATATAGAGGCCTTCCAGAGAAAGTATGGATGGAGAGCTACAGAGAGTGTTGTTGACATGTCTTATACTCGGGGAAGGTGACAAACGGCAAACTCACGTCTGCTCCAGGCGGTCCAGACATTGCCAGGGTGACATTTTCTCTTGGCCTAATTGATAAGAGTTGGAGGTGAAGAGCGAGCTCCTTTTCATACTGTCTTAATAAAAGTTGACAAGAGCCTTTGTTAATACGAGACAGGAGGGGAATTTAGAAGCCAAAAATACTCTTTGGAATGTCAGGTAAGCTTACAGCAACTTACCACGGATTATGTCTGTAAATCATATACCCATTACTACTGGGCTGGGCAGGTGATGTGAGAAGCATGGTCTTGATTTTCAAACTTAGACCTTGGGAATGATCCTGCAGGTTTACAGCCAGACCCCGCCATTAAACTGGGAAAAAAAATCCTTCATGACACAACAAATAAGATGGATGTCTTTAACTGTGTTGACTGTAATCGTGCATGCACCTGGTTTGCACACGTGCACGGATATTGTGCCTTGTGAAATGATGGTGATTATCTACGGCAGGTGATAATCGCATTGTCCCATGGCAAGGCTACCAGGCAGGCTCAAAATGGTTCATGGAAAGTTGGTTTTGTGAGCTTGAGACACTGTTTCGTCCTGCACCAAGGGCAAGCTGCAGGAGTGGAAAATACCCATGCAAACGGATATGGAATAAGGACAATGGGGCATGCAGAGCCAAAGGAAGGCTACTCTGTTATACTCTCTGTCATAATTAAATGCCCCAATATTGATAGACAGGACTTTCAAACTTTCTGCCATATTAGCCCTTAACAGGCAATCCTTGACAAATGAAACACATGGAATGTATGACAAAAATAAGAATATGAAATATACAAGGCTTTAGAGCATTTTAAAGTGAGACTTTTCCTCAAAAAGACATTATGACCTTCTTTATACATAAGTAAAACACAGGATCATGAGCTCTCTCAGACTGGTGTGCTTTGTTCTATGGGAATAAAACATATCACCAGCTGTGCTTTGTTCAGAACAGGGCATGGATCAAGACGATGTGTGCATAACAAGAAAGGACAGAAAGATTATAAACAAGAAAGCAGTTGTCTGTGCCCCCCCAAGCCAATTTTATGTTGTTTGATAGCAAGAACATAGTAAAACTCTGGGGATAAAATCCACTACAGTTTTTATTTTTCTTGGACCAGGATGACTAGATCATTCACAGTAAAGTAAAAGAGAAACTGCATTTTGCAGGGGCTGATTTCCAGCTGAAAACAAATATTTGTTTTCTGCAAGAATGCAATAAGCAGGCTAATTACTTTAGAGGATTCATTACATACCGATGAACATAATCATCCAAGTATGGAACAGCACATTTTGCTTATCCTGATATTTACACTTTAAAGCACAACAATGCAATAGCAATCAACTTATATTACAATAACCGCATATGCATCTGTCATATTTATGCAGTGGTTTCAACACTGCTGTGAAATTGCATTGGATCTCTGAAGCTTATTGGCAATTTGACCCGAATGGGGAGTTCACTAGATTAGTGCTCTTCTGAAAACTGCAATGCTGCCGCTTGTCTTTCTACCGCTCGACGTATGGCACCACTTCATGTGGCGGAAGAGCCAGCTAGTACTCATCCTTAACCCTCCGAAAATGGAAACACGGGCATATTAAGATATGAAATAATAGAGGCAAAGCAGAAATTTGGAAATTGAGGAGTGATTAAGAACCTGCAGGACTTCACTTGATAAGGCCTGAGATAAGGCACACTTCATGCGCGTTTCTTTTTAGTTTGCACAAAGCTGGATTTTAACCAATTAGAAGGAGATTCTAGTCTTAGAAATATAAGTTACAATACCACAATAAACATAAGAGAAAGGTGTATACCTCACTGAATTGGCAGCAGGCAGTTTCATTTATACTTTCCATAAGCACAAGCGATTATCCAGCCCGTAAGACCTGACTTAATCAGTGACGTCCAAAGCAAAGGCCAAAGTGAGTAAAGTGCTACAAAACACCTGATCTGAGAGAAAAAAAAGTGGCAAACCGTAAAGTAGGAGAATGGAGAATGGAATCCTTTAATCAATAGATTCCCAACCCAGTCCTTGGGGACCCTCATACAGTCTACGCTTTAGGGAGCAAAAACTAGGCAGGGAGCTGGGAGGGAGCAAAAATATGGACTGTCTGGTAGGGAACTGGGAGGGAGCAAAAATATGGACTGTCTGGTAGGGAACTGGGAGGGAGCAAATACGTGGACTGTCTAGGTTGGGAACTGGAAGGGAGCAAAAACATGGACTGTCTGGGTGGGAACTGGGAGGGAGCAAAAAGATGGACTGTCTAGGCTGGGAGCTGGGAGGGACCAAAAACATGGACTGTCTGGCAGGGAACTGGGAGGGAGCAAAAACATGGACTGTCTGGCAGGGAACTGGGAGGGAGCAAAAACATGGACTGTCTGGTAGGGAACTGGGAGGGAGGAAAAAGATGGACTGTCTAAGCATCCCCAAGGCCCAGACTGGGAAATACTGCTTTAATCAGGCTATTAACATACCAAGTGTCCAAGAGATACTAGATGAGGACTAAATGACCAGTGTCCTTTTAAACATTATATTTATATTAAGAAGTATCTTTGAGATTTTGTGGCATCCATCTGGCAGACTGATTCAAACAACTGATTCAACTACAGTGAACTGGTTATGAAAATTGGATATATTGTAACATTTTAACTGGTATAAATCAATTTTGGATGAAGCGACTAAGCACAATAATGCATAATAGGGGAATGTTCTCAATGGAGTCACGTCAAGGAGAAACGGGAAAACTTAAAAAAAAAAAAAACCCTTACAATTTCTCTTTAAAAATACCCCTCCAGCAAAGAGTGTCTCTCCATCTGCCTTGCCAGCCTTGTTGAGCTGCATGGTGGCTGCTCTCCCAAAGGAAGGAGTTTGCCGATGATGGTGGGCTGATTTTTGATGGAGTCCACTTGCCCGGAAGGGAGGAGAGGCCAAGGAGGTAAATGCTTAAAAAAAAATACCACACATGACCATCATGGAGGATTTGTTTTCATTTTTGTCCTTCTACCACCAAGAGACAAAGGTGTTTAAACAGAACCAACCTTTTCCTTGAATCCTTTCAGAATCAGAATCACATGTGTGAGGAATTTGTTCTGGTGCATGGTCAGACATTTCACAGCCAATATGCAAATGAGTAAACAAAAAAAAGTGATAAAATTGTCAGGATCCGCATCTGTCTGACCCTACCCTTCGTGTCTCTACCATGTTTGGCCAGAAGGTGTCGCTGGCCAGCCCGCCTTTTAACTCCCCTGTCTATCCCTTGGCTGCTCCCCTGCTCCTTGGACTGCTGCATACCTTTGGGGGTTGAGTGTTTAGCACAAAAGCTGTAGCCCTGCAGTCTTGGGTTTGAGGCCAGCCTTACCTGTTCTGTTTATTATAGTTTTTCCTAGTGTTTGTTTTCTATATTAATTTTCCTGTCCTATATTTTCCTTGCTTATGTTCTGTTCTGTTATTTTCTGGCTCTGCATAATTATCCTTGCGTTCTGTTCATAGTGTTTTATTCCCTGTTTTCTATTTTTTGGTATTTGTAAAATGCCCTAGTTACTGTGTTTGTTATTAGTTCCACCTGTTGTCCATATTCTTGTGGCAGTGCTTGTTGATTGTTCTGTTCTGTTGCTTGTTGTCCTGCGGCCTGTGCCGATTGGTACATTGTTTGTGTCTTACACCTGTTCCTTGTTTGCCTCAGTTTTCCGCCCTGCCTTGAACTGTTCTCCCCGTGCCATCTTATCAGGTGCTGTGCCAATGTTACCCTGCTTCTTCTTAGTTCTGTTTCTGGTGTCGCCCTGTTTACCCCCTTTGTTACTTGTTAGCTCTTGTTTTCCCCATTTGCTTTTGATCCCTCGTGGTCCTTTAATTTGTGCCCTTCCCAGTGTGTTCTATTGTTGCTGTTGTAAATAAGCCCCTTTTGTCTTGGAGCTGCTAGTGGATCATCACGGTCATTCAAAGTAAAGTAGCTCGATAACCAAACAAGAAAATTACTCATACATTTAATTGTCAGTTCTTTGAGATCACCTCTGGAAGACTACATTAAAGTTAAAGCACTTATTTTATTTTTAATTTGCTGCATTATCTTTAATGAATTATTTTGCATTCATACAACATATTTATTAATATATTGCAACATAAATTAAAATACAAATTAAACATTTTTTTTCTTTTACAGGTGACAAGAACATAAACCTGGGTTACAACTAATTTATAATTTGTTCCTGTAGCTGTGAGTTTTGTACTGAATATTGAATATCTTGTCCAGTATTGAAGATAAACCTGGTATCACCTTTAGGAGTTATGCATATAACCTTTGTAAGTCATAAACATGGGTGCAATGTTGATGGAATCTGACAGCAAAGGGAAGAGCATCCTCTGTTAGCAAAGAACTCATTCGTGAAGGACAGCATTTAAATATGCTTATTTTTCGTACCAAGAGGCAGGCAGTAGGGGAGAGTGCAATTAATACTGACGTGTGAGATGGCATGAAACTTTCTAGTTTGTAATACAGACTGAGCATATGCATTTAGATCAACCACAGGTGTTCACATCAGTGGAGGTGACAGTAAGAGGCAATGACAGAATCAGAATCAGGCGTATTGGCCAAGTCTCATTGGCTGTTATACAAACAGCAGATACATAGACAGTTAACACTGTTATAAACAAGACGAACGTGTGGCTGATAAATTTAGAAAAAGTGCAAAAATTTATGCTCCAGTAGGCCTACCACCTGCAGGGGGAGCCATAGGAATCTGGTGGATAGGGTGGCAGAGGTCTTAGAGGACCGATCCCGGGGTAATGACATCGTCTTTAGGGACAACACTATGACGTCCCTCCAGAGGACTTGGAGCAGGTGGCTAGAGAGAGGGAGGTCTGGGCATCTCTGGATAAGCAACAGAAAAGGATAGAGGGCTGAATGTATGATGTGATGCAATAGGTATGGGGTCAGAGGTCAGAGGCAGCCACGTTCATGTGTGACCAATCTGTTGACGTGACATGCATCCTCCGTGGAAAGACACACTACACTGACTGTTTTTGAAGCATGTAACTTGAGATGGGGCCTTCTCATTGACTATTTTCGGGCAATGTGAATTCAGCATTCGCACGCAACTTGTTTCATCCTCCCCGAGTGCAGTGAATTCACAAAGTTCAAATGTTGGTGAGCTTGAATGCAGCCTGACAAGGTACAATGTATCCTTAGGGGTGGCACACATGTTAATGTACCATAGCAAAGTCCAGATTCAGCTAAATTAGCTCAGTGCAGCTAGTGATCTATACAACATACAGGGTGATTTCCATTCTGGGCAGCTTCTGAAGTCAAATTTACACCCTGACTGGATTTCCTTCCAGTGAGTATGAGTTCCAGTCTATTGAGGTGTGAAAAAGATCTAAAGGAGTTATTGCTTTCACTTGGTGATTCCATTTCAAGACATGAGTAAAATGCTTTTAGTTAGCACTCTGCGATAGTATACCATGTTCAAAAAAATTAAATAAGATATACATTTCAAACACAATTTCAAGCAATGGTGAATGTCATGTGCGAGAATTAAAATTTTTTTTTTACTCATTTATAAGCCTTAAAACAAAAGTTCATTGGATTTATTGTATGAACAAGATAATAAATAAAAGCCACGCCTGAAACAGTCAAGTAAATGCATGTAATCTCAAAGTACACTCCTATTTTGGCAACAGCACATAAAACAAAGAGCAGGCAAAATTAATTCCTTTATCACTGTTGCCACTTTATAAGTGGGTTTTCAAAGGCTTTAACTCACAGGCAAACACTCTATTCTCCAAAGATTTTGCTGACATACGCTTATTAAAGCAGACACAGGTCTGCATACTGCTTGGAGTATAGAAATCCCCTCAGCTCAAGGCTGTCTTTATATCACAATGACTTTTTCTATTCATATGACTTTTTCTTATTCTATTCATAAAGAAAAAGACTTTTAATTTATTTTAGAGGGGGACAGAAAATGGCTTGATTTTAATACATCATAGCTATGATGCAAGCTGAAGTTCTTCCATCATGCAGTGTTCTTCCATCATGCGGCACGGAGAAACAGTGGTGGAACTAAGAGAGTAAAAGGGAAACTAGGAGACAGAATATAACACTAGGATTATGACATACAGACAAGTCATGCGTAATCACAAAAGCAGGAAGCAAAAAACAAAACAGAATGAAAACCACAAATTAGGAACAATTTACAAGAAACAAAAATACAAGCAGGACCAGGAGAAAACATTGTAATGTGAGGGAAGTCTGGGAACCAATAAACACCAGCAAGAGAAACTAGTCAACCCACGAGTTCACAGACTCCGGACCGATCTGTCTGGGCTACGCAGCAGTCCAGGGATGAGTGAAACACATAAGGGTAGAGGGACTGTATTATGGAGAGGGGGAAAAAGCCAAATGCAGAGGAGAAGGGACCAAGGTCCATAACAGTAATGTATGCATGTTGAGTCAATTCTTAAATTACGAAAGTTATCCACAATATGTGGTAAAACATGTCACAAAAAGTTTAAAACAATCTAGGAACCTTATGGGCACAATTCATATACATTATGTATATGAAGGAGTATTTTTATTTGTTATATGTGTGGGTGTGAATTGAAAGTGTATTTTTTACATGTATGGATGTCACTATTTAAATACTTTGTGTTCCAGTTAAAGTGTTTGTGACACACTGACATAAACGTCTTGCCCAGCCAATTATAACAAATCGCACTCAGGTTTTGACAATTGCCGTTAATTATCACAGTAATGTTAATGCTTAAAGTTGGATAGTCTCGCGGTAGTTAATTAATGTTTAGTAGCTAATGAGACAAGTCTGGCAGAATGTTTGCTGCTGGGGGGTTCATGGGAGTGTCACCGGCATCCCCTTCCACAGATGCAAAAGGTTAAATGCAAATGCCAAGGCCCGGGCCCTTCCGCGAGTGACAGCGCTGTAGCAATTAGCCGCCAAGCAAGCGCAACGTGATCGCAACATGGAAATGTCAGTAGCGTTGAATCTGGCCCAGGACCACCTCACAATTAGCACCTGACAGTTTTATCGCTACGGTTTATCCATTGCTGTGTGTGATTCAGCAATGTATAGGTGCCAGATTTTCTCAGCTGGGGTCATCAGAATATCATACAGTTCTTTTCTAAACGTCATTAAGACCAAGTGTTCCAGAAATGGGTTTCTGGAAACCGTGGTGACCCCCACAGATAGCGGTGGAGGGATTTTGTTAAGTGGCATGCTAATCAGGGGTACTGTCTCAGAATGAACTTTACTTTGGGGTCTTTATAGGGGCACAATTTTTACATTTTTGGTATTAATACTGGGAGTACTCAAGTCAGACAAAATCTCATTTCATAGGTGCTTGAGCACCTTAACGGCATAGCGTGTCAAGGTCTGCATGTCTGTTAAGATTATACTATCGCATGATGTCTCATGTTCTAATCATTATAAGCAGCACACTGTTACATTCAAAATGTATACCACTTTCACAGGAGAACAAATCGGATATTCCCTTATCTACTGTTTCCAGCCATAACCCGTCAGAGAGAAGCTGCATTTAAAAGTTATATGAAGGTCATATGACTGTGTAACATATATTACTGCATGTCACATTTCAGTGTTGTTTTTTCCTTTAATTCTCTAAATGAATAGGCCTAAACACACTATACCTCATAGGAATCAAGGATGAACATGTGAATTTTTTGAAAATTCAAATGGAGATTTAACTTTTTTAAATGAAAGTTCCAATAGAAATGGCCTTGCTAATTGAAACCCAAGATTGTGTGCTCTGACCTTAGGCTGAAATTCATGGCCTTAAATGAGAAGGACAGTGTAAAACCAGGTCCATTACTCAGGTGGAAAACTCATTATTACAGTGGGGAACTGGTTCGATACAACCCTGCCCAAGTCCAACATGTAGCTGACCTGATAAATTTAAGTCTGGTCTGGACTATTGCAGAGCTGGTCTCATGTTAATAACAAGGCGATCTGATAAGTTAACCAATAATGTCGACACAGTGCAGAAATCTACTCGTGTTCACAGTTACTGTCATTTCTCATGCAACACACACTGAAAAAGTGCAAAGCCCTCCCTGAGGTGTCTGACAAACAGCAATATTGTAAAATGGCTGACCTAAATGTTTACAATTAAACTCATGGCACAAGAAAATGTGTCTTGATTACATGCTACATCATGTCTGTATATAACATTTAAAAATTAGGAGTTGTATTTAATGGTGTTGATTTTTTGCCACTAGTGTTGAGGATTCTTATTCAACTTCCATTTTTGACAAAAAAAAGGCAGGTATTTAAAAATATTAATTGCAGAAATGTACTGTTGAGGGAGGCTTGTGAATCCCAGAGCTGTTTTCTGCTTCTGAACTATTATGATCAAAGTGTGTCTTCTGGTTGCTTTTGGTTCATCTATCTTCTTCTATTCTCTTTTTCTTCATAACTGTCCTTGCCGACATCCCCTGTGGTGAAATAGACCACCTAAAAATAATAGAAGTACAACAAAGTTAAAGTACATTGCTGCTGATGTATTAATACTGCAGAGACAGTTTTGACAAACCTGTAATTGTACTAAAATCAATATATATGTTAATTATTTCAATTTTTTTTCTTAAAACATCTAGTATAGAACTGTATTGAGTCTGTATAACCCTTTATATGTGTAATACATCTCTATCTTTCTCTCTTTTTGCATATTTAAAATTCCCAACTATTCATCCTATTTTCATATAATAATGACAGTGGGGAAAAAAAGTTAAAGTTGTAAGTACTTAGTCGCATTGTGAATGTTGAAAGGTTAGGAAGCTGTAATAGATGCCATTCTGTGCAAGATAATAATAATAATAATAATAATAATAATAATAATAATAATAATAATAATAATAATAATAATGTAGTGTTGTATAATGGTGACTTTACAAAGTGATGCTTAGATGGGTCATAAATGATGTTTTCTGCAATTGCTTGGAAAGTTATTGCATCTGACCAAGAGTGTCTTATGATATCGTAATATGCCGTAGTGTGTGGGGGAGGAGGGGGAAAAAACAGAGAACTCCATCCCGTGTGTCATGATCCGCCCGTCCGAGCCTCATGTGTGCCACGCCCCCCTCGTTACCTCGTGTCTGCTCCTGATGGAAACCAGCTGTTGTCGATTCGTGCCTGATAGTCTTCGCCTGTTGTGTATCAGTCCATGCCTGTCTCACGTATTTAGTCCGCGTCTGAGTCCGTCTCCCCAGAACGGTCATTGTGGTGTCCTGTGGTGTCTTATGCCCAGTCTACTTTGGATGTCCCGTGTTGGAAGAATAAACCCCGCTTTCCCCGATTGCCTGCCTTCCGTCCTTCTGCTTGCCTCATGTCGCCGACACCCTGTCCCCACGACGTGACACTGTGTCCCTTCGCTGTCACTGACACAACGTAGAGGACAATCAGCAACAGCAGGGATTGAAATATTTTAGAAATATTTTATTAGGCTTATGTTATATTTAATGCTTCGGAATACTACTCCAGTGATGCAGTGTGACTTCTTAATATATAACAAAATAAAAACGTTTTTGCTCCCACCTACATCAGTGGTCCTGTATCAGATGTTTTTTTAAACCACTATTTCTCTGCTCTTTACATATTATATTTAGATTTTGTGAATAACTGAAACATATGATATACCGTTAGATGGGATACAACATTCTGTTTATGTCCAAACACAATTAGGATACTCTACTGTCAGTCAATAAGGATGACTTAATGACCCGATGTAATACTAGCCCATGCTTTTTGAAATGAAATGAATAGTGTAATTCACATGTCTGAACGCAGAGGAAATTAAGCAGAATGATTAGGAATTACTCATTCTTTTCTTGGCTGTCATGGTTCAGGTTGTGAACCTCTCTCTTCCGCTGGACACTTAAACAGGAATAATCTTATTAATACACTGCATATTTGATGGGGTTTTAGCGCTTATGGGGAAAACTAAATAAATAATGTCTGGGAGTGGAGGCGGACCAGCTGTGCATGCCAGTCCCACTTTGCAGGAGTCACTGCCCTAAGCTTTTTTTGTGTAAGTTTTCTAAAGTGAGACGGCAGGCACAGCCTGTTTTTACTTTGGTGTAGCTCCTGAAACAAAAAAACTGTGGGCCAATGCTGAATACTGCATGTGACCAGCAACTAAGCCTTCCTCTGATGGATGGATGGATGGATGGATGGATCGATGAATGCTCATGGTGATAAGCAGGTGAAATATAAAGGTGCAGTGGCATTTATTATGGTTTTAGACGAACAAACAATAATAAAAGAGAAAATCCCCAAGCTAATAATTGCTTTTGCAGGGGGGGTCCACGCCTGGTTCATGGGGAATAGGAAGCCCCAAAGTTCCGACTCCTCAGGTATTGACGCCTGAACCTTCAAACCACCAGCTTCTGCGTGTGACTGAGCATCAGTCGTGAAGTATTAGGACAGCAAATGTCCTGTTGTATAGGGCATGGACACTTACCATCTCAAGAGCTACTTGCCCATCTTGGGTCTCAACAATAACCTCGTATCCATTTTGGCCTCAACCAGCCTATTGTGTATATAATATCTATAATATTACGAAAAGCTTTACAGTCAGCTGAGTTAGAAAGACAAAGTGATGGAGGACTTGAACTGTAGGTTGTGATGCAGCTCGTTTCAGCAGGTTCTTCATTCGATGTAGCCGCTTCACGCTACCCTGCTGCACAACAGTGTTGTGATGTATTGCAGTCTGTGACACTGTTGCACTAGTTCGCATGGGTTTATCATTATGAGCAAGGTCATCTTTGAACAGGCATCCAAGACCGCATAGCTGCCGCATCCAAATAAGGGGGCTCTAAAGTGTGGGGGGAGCTTGTGCAGATTCTGTACACACAGTAACCTTCCAAACAGCAGATGGCATTATTTAGCACTCAGTTACGCAGGGTGCATTGTTTTTTTTAAGGTCTAATCATTAATTCAGACGATAATAATAATAATAATAATAATAATAATAATAATAATAATAATAATAATAATAATAATAATAATA
>JAODUD010000127.1:25467539-25482677 GCA_026784285.1 Stomatorhinus walkeri
CATGCTGAGGCTGATTGGAGTTGCTAAATTGCCCGTAGGTGTGCCTGTGTGTGTGAATGGTATGTGGGTGTGCCCTGTGATGGGCTGGCCCCCTGTCCAGGGTTGTTCCCTGCCTCATGCCCAATGCTTCCAGGTAGGCTCCAGACCACCCGTGACCCAGTAGGATAAGCGGGTATAGATGATGGATGGATGGATGGATGGATGTTTTAGATCATCCTTAGAGGAATAACATAAACTAATAACATAGGATATAGATTTATGAAATTTTCATAAATGTTTGTTGACTTAAATAATTTAAAGTAATGTTTTGCTTTCATATTTGACTATTCATATTTCTTATTTCAGTTCACTATTGTAAATTAATAACTATTGCCATCATTAAATTGAAATTATTTTCACAATGTTTACAGAGCAATATTAAACCAAGAATGAAATGTCATCATGTCTTGTATGGAAGACAAATTTCTATATGTCAAATGTAAAACACTGAAAAATGTTTTATAACTCTAGTTAATTATCCACAGAAGGGAAAGAGCAAGTTTTCCCTGGGGAAAAATGCTGAAGAACAGTGAGAATTACAGTGGGATTTTCATCATGCATGTTTAACAGGCGAAAAACAACATGATGGATTATCCTGAAAATTTCATGATGAGGTACCAAATATTGGAAAATACGAGTACAGGTTGCCTTTGGCGAACATGGAAAACAAACAATATATCTAGCTATAGACATGGAGCTCAGTTATGGAAAGAGGAAAAAGTTCCCACAAATAATGTCTAATTCTCTCGAATATTTTTCTTAGTGATGCTCATTCTGAACAAGCGCAACCTTCTATGTGGTTAGAAAGATGGATGTTCGTAGTTTGTTCTGACGTGATTGGTGAAGCTGTTGTGCCATATAGCAACACTTTCCACATAATTGGATAACACATCTACAGTCAGGGTAAAAATCATTTGAACCCCTGCTGATTTTGATCAGTCTATAGTTGCAAAAGGTAGGTTTATTTGAACAGTGAGAGACAGAACAATAACGAAAAAAATCCAGAAAAGTGCATTTCAATAAAGTTATAAATTATTTTGCATTTTCATGAATGAAATAATTATTTGATTCCCTGTCAATCAGCAGGATTTCTGGCTTCCTGGTGTATTTTATATAGGTAACGAGCTGACATTGGGAGCCTTATCAACTCGTTACCTGCAGTTACCTATATAAAAGATTCTTGTCCATAGAAGCAATCCATCCATCCAGTTTCCAAACTCTGCACCATGGCCAAGACCAAAGAGCTTTCCAAGGATGTCAGGGATAAGATTGTGGACCTACACAAGGCTGTAATGGGCTACAAGACCATTGGCAAGCAGTTGGTGCAATGATTCGATTATCCACAAAAGGAAGAACCATAAAATAACTGCCAATCTACCTCGGTCTGGAGCTCCACGCATGATCTCACTGCGTGGAGTTTCAATGATAATGAGAATGGTTTGGAACCAGCCCAGAACTACTTGGGAGGAACTTGTCAATGATCTCAAGGCAGCTGGACCCTAGTCACCAAGAAAACGATTGGTAACACACTGTGCCGTGAAGGACTGAAATCCTGCAAGTCCCCCTGCTCAAGAAAGCACATGCACAGGCCTGTTTGAGGTTTGCCACTGAACATCTAAATGATTCAGATGACTGGGTGAAAGTGTTGTGGTCAGATGAGACAAAAATCGAGCTTTTTGGCATCAACTCAACTCGTCGTGTTTGGAGGAGGAAGAATGTTGCCTGTGACTCGAAGAACACCGTCCCCACTGTCAAACATGGAGGTGGAAACATTATGCTTTGGGGGTGTTTTTCTGCCAAAGGGACAGGACAACTGCACCGCATCAAAGGGAGGATGGATGGGGCCATGTACCCTTAAATTTTGGGTGAGAACATCGTTCCCTCAGCCAGGGCATTGGAAATGGGTCATTGGTGGGTATTCCAGAATGACAATGATCCAAAACACAAGGCCAAGGCAACAAAGGATTGGCTGAAGAAGAAGCATATTAAAGTCTTGGAATGGCCTAGTCAGTCTCCAGACCTTAATCCCATAGAAAATCTGTGGAGGGAGCTGAAGGTCTGAGCTGTCAAACATCAGCCATGAAACATTAATGACTTGGAGAGGATCTGCAAAGAGGAGTGGGACAAAATCCTCCCTGATATGTATGCAAAACTTGTGGCCAACTACAAGACATGTCTGACCTCTGTGATTGCCAACAAAGGTTTTGCCACCAAGTACTAAAGCACGTTTTGCAAAGGGATCAAATACTGATTTCATTCATGGAAATGCAAATGATTTTATAACTTTTTTTAAATGCATTTTTATGGATTTCTTTGTTATCGTTCTGTCTGTCAAATTAACCTACCATTGAAGTTATAGACTGATCATTTCTTTGTTAGTGGGCAAACTTACTAAATCAGCAGGGGATCAAATTATTTTTTTTCCCTGACTGTATGTATCAAGAGCTCAGCAGCATTGTGGGACTGATTCCCATCACCGGCTCTGTGTACATAGGGTTTGAGTGTGATCCCCGTGTTTGTGTGGATGTCCTTGGCTTCCACTCTGCTAAGATACAATCTCTCAAGGAACGTAAAGTCAGATGCTTTGTGCTACGCAGTGATGCATTATGTAAAGCAGTGTGGCCACTCCACATTGTCCTGTCCTCTTGGTACTGTAAGTGCTTCAGGAACAAGAGATCAACAGAACAACTGAAATGGAACATGGTACAGGAGTAGTACTTAAGCTAAAGTATTTTTGTGAAAATAGTCCACTGTATAGCAACTAGACAACTAAAGTTAACTCAACTTCTTTTACATAATAATGAACAACAACATAGTTTTGTAAGATTATCAGTTCTAGACTGGTTGAATGCTTTGTATTTAAGAATAATTAAGAAAGTGTGGCTGAGATCTACCATATTTCTTATACTGAGTATCTGGGAAAGTCTGCTTCCCAATTTTGACTATTAATCATGGGGGGGTTGGAGCCTGTCCCAGGCATCTTGAGGCACAAGACTGGATTATCATTATTATCAGTATTTTATCAGAGATTAATAGTTTTAAAGCAAGCTTCTAGTCATTTTGGATTTTACCACCGTGGTTGGTCTTTTAAAAGTATATATGGTAGGCAAGAGGTCTTGCTTTGAACATTCTGATATACAACACCAAATCAAAACAACAAACTGCACAGCTACTGAGAAAGAGAAGTAGACTTAATAATGGTGCTGGCTCTTTGGTTAGGGAGAATTAGAGACAATTAGATCTTAGGTCCATACCAAACTCATACTTTCTCAACACTTGGTAATAAAAAATGTCTTCAATTACTAATGGGAAGCAGGCAGAACCTGAATAACTGTTATTTTCCTGTCCGGAAACCTGGCAAACTGGAGATTTAGAAGAAGGTAGCCATTAAACCGTGGTATTACTATAAAAAGAAAAGTGCTTATCCTTTGGGGGACCCTATTCTATCAAGTTGTCAGAGCCACAGAGATACACAGAGAACCATATTACATATCAAACACAAAGTCTTTCCTAAATAAGTGATTCTCAAAGGGAATGGCAGTTCAATACACACTCTTGATCTTCAAATACTTTGAGATACACAGCTAGGCTCCCCTGTCAAACTTTTAAAAATAAGTGATTGGAAAATGGATAAATTTCATTTTATTATTAGTAGTATTTCAGTATGTGCTTAAGGATCAATGTCATCAAGGTGTATTGCACATTACTCACATAAATCATGTTAATTGTAATAATAATAATGATGCGATTGATTAGAGCTCATCTTGTGTTGGCTGCCTTCTGCCCATAATTTCTGGGATGGGCTCTGGACCCCCCACAAATATACATAGGCAACCTGGTATGAAAAATGGATGGACGGAGGGATAGCAACAGGGACGACACTATTAATAATAATACATAAACAAATAACAAGTGTGCAAGTAATATAACTTATCATTAGCATTTACTTATACAATTAATTAGGCAATTCAAATTACAACCAAAGCAACTGTACGCAGAAAAATTACATGCCATAATATCTATGCAACACATTGTTAATGAATAATTTAGAATTAGTAAGTGTGTCTGCAATCATTTAACAGTGTTACTTGATTTACCTGCAGAAAGAGTCAACCACAGGCATGCACATTGGAAATGTCGCTGTCACAGCTGCAGCTGCAATACAATTAATCTGGTCTGGGTAGATTCCCTTTGGAGTAGAATCAACAAACAGTGGTCGGTTGGCAGTGTTTGTGTTACGTCCCCGTCTAGAGGGAAGAGCCGTAACAGAGTGGAGTGAGTAATAAATGGAGGGACAAGACAGGTGAGTGGTGAAAAGGCAGTGATTATTGAATATGCCAACAGGACACGGCAATAGGACAATGACACAATAACCCCGGTGCAAACTTTGGAAGTGGCCCATGGCCAAAATAAACAGAAACTCTGACTAACTGTGACAGAAACCCATCTAACCAAAACAGAAGTGAAGCAAAAGACAAACATTCGCTAGCACCCTGACTAGCTACATCACAAAGCCAAACACCCAAACAAAATGGCAGCCACTTCCTACACACTCCGGGGGGGGGGGGACGGGCGAAATCGTACACAGGCAGACGAAACAACAAAACCAAATGATCAAACGAGAAAAAAGGAACCAAGCGACAAATCTGAAAGGCAAAAGCGAAAAAGGCCAACCATTACACAATGCAAGGTCAGATACACAATTACACAATCCAAATACGATCAATCAGTAGCTCAGTAAGTACAAGCAAGAGCTGATTTCCTGCAGGTATGGTGGCTTTTCATCATACGGGAGGGAAAAATCTGGAAGCAGGTATGTGAAGGGAAGGTGTGAAATGGAGTAGGTGGTCTGGAATGTAGTGATGGGAGTGATGAAGAGCTGGAACAGATGAATGGACCTGCAAGATGTCTCGTACAGCACAACAGCATGTAACACCTACTTCTTGAAGGGTGACCTTCATTTGGAAGTGTCACCACAGAGCTTTGCTAACACCTGGAGAGCGTCCACAATCGCATTGTATTTACCCTTTTTATGTTGGATGTCCAAGTTAAACCCTTATATGATTACGGCCCAATGCTCCATTTTTAAACTTAAAAATGTGGGAAGGCAAGTAGAAAGACGAGGGCTTCTATTTCTATGGTACTGTATGCTAGGTTGATGTCTGAAAATTTTCTTTGTGGTGATCTAAACCTTGGTCATCCATTTGGAGGAGGATCGCACCAGCAGTTGTACTGTTGACATCAATATCTAATTTAAAAGGCATTTTGAAGTTAGGTGTGCCTAATAGGGGACTGGTCCTGAGGGAATTCACTGAACTAAAAGCTGCTTGATGGTCTGGCGACTAGACAGATGGGGTATGATGGCATAAGAACTGGGTGAATGGCAGTACTACTTCCCACAAATTTTTACAGAAGCAGCGAAAATCCAGCCATTCCCAAAAACCATCCAGTGGTTTTACCACGCTCCAGCCAACCAATTTCCCGAGATAGATAACATGCCTTTCCCGAACTCTCATTTCAAGTTTAGAACCAACAAAGAATTCTGTAATTAGATAAATACTTCCTCTAAAAGAGTACCTGAATATATGACTACTTCCTCAAGATAAGCATCACAATTCTTAATGTTTCCCAAAACCTTGTTCATGAGGTGTTGGAATGTATCTGCCGCATTGTGCAATCCGAAAGCCATATTGTCAGAAAAGTGTAATGTAGGACTTTATCTTGCGTGGCGAGAGCAGTGATTTTCGAAGCACATGGGGAAAGTGGCACCTGCCCATATCCTTTCAAGAGATCTAACTTTGTGTGGTCCCAACACGGTCAACACAGTCCTCCATTCTGGGATGGGGAAACAAGTCGGGTTTGGTCATGGCATTTACCTTTTGGTAGTCTCTGTGCAGAACCGATAGGTACCTTGGGAACGAGCAGATGGAGGAATACCATGGACGACCACTGAGAACAGCAAGGCCATTCTCCTACAGGCAATCAGTCTCTTTGCTCAAAAACCATCACTTGTGGGGATTCACGCGATAGGTGTGTTTTCTTATTGGCTGTAGTTAATTTAGTATTATTAAAAAGGTTAGGGAAGTATAACATAAAATTTAAAATAAAGGTGTCTCTGTCCTTGCCCTTAAAGACAATGAAGCAGAAAGAGGAACCAACACTGTCACAGCTGAGGTGCTTTTTGGGAAAAGCGATACAAAATTTCAAAGTAAACAACAAAATTTTCCCAGTGGTCTGAGGGGAACCCTGACGCAGTGACCATGGCAAGAAAAGATACTGCAAAGGAATGTGTTGAACCTTTCATCACTTCAAATAGCCCAGCAGCATTTTACTGATCCACTTAGGCAGATTTCTGGTAAAAGGCTTGGCATGAACTGAAAAGCCAGTGATGAAATGCAGGGCTAAGGCAAACGGGAGTGTGTGTGGCTCAGTTCTTGGTAGCGGAGATCAGAAACGCGATAGCAGAGAACTACAGGAAGAAAAGCAATGTGTGGGGAGACAAAGGTATTTGAAAAGGGGGGAAATGTGGAGTCTGTGAGGGTTGGGTACCAATAGGCTGATAAGATGAGAAGTTCTGACATAGTGTTATTCCTTTTAATATGTATTAATTAACCACAAACTAAGTCTAAGTTATATTCGGATCATATGTTTTTTTATTATTAATAAATCATAACACATATTTTATCTCTTTGTTACTATATCTATTAATTCTGTAAACTTTTGCGAATTACGGAAAGAACTACTAAGGAACAAGTAATGAATAAATCAAGTGCTCATCTTTGTGACATAGCTATCTCAAGTAGCAGTTACATTTGTTACTGATTTTTACTTCAGTCGTATAGTGGAGTTTCTATTAAGTATTTTGTTCCCCCTCAAATAAAGCGTTACCAAAAATACTGATATTTTTAGCTATGTTGTAAAATCACTTAAAAAAAAATCACTTCAAATTAAAAACAGTCATCTAAAACCTCACATGAAATAATGTGTTTTGTTATATCTTGTGGTTTAATAAGTCTTTTTAATTTTTTTTTTGGTCTTATCACAATTGACCAGAATTTTGTTAATTGTCAAGGAATAAGAGAGAAAATGTAGCCTGAACATATAATACGTATGATTGTATAGGAGCAGTATATATATGCGCAACTGTATCCATTTCATTTTTATTTGTTTAGCAAATGCCTTTGTCCAAAGTGACATACAAATAAGGCCAATAATACCATACCAGTAGTTAAGGCGAAATCAAGGCCTTTGACAAGGCTTCTCATGGGGCTTCCAAAAAACAAGACATCTTATGGGACAACATGTCTGCCAATGAAGCCAGCGGCCGTCCTTCGGTGGGTGTCTGTCTGACCTTTTCGGCATTCCTTCCCGATCGCGTCTCCCATCCCTAAACCGTTTATGATAGGAGAAATCACAGGTCGAGTGAAAAGGTCAAGAGGAGCCGACTGATACCTCAGCCTGGCCGGCAGAAGGGAGACAGCTTCTTCATTACACTGATGTTATGTTTTATCTTTCCTCGGAAAAGGCTGTTTAATCGACCTCGGGCTCTTGGAGTACTTATTCTGTAGAGAGTCCTGACTTTTCCATTCAGCCAAAACTTTAAAGTTCACATTGCTTTGTGTAGAGGGATTAGCTCTCGTAACTCAGTGTGATTACTCTGGGTAGGAAGAGGTCACTCTTCTAGGTAGTGCTGTGGAAAATTTAATGCAGTAACCTGCAAAGTTAAATGCACAGCACATATATAACTTTAATCAACTACCTGAATTACATAATCATATTCTTATTGAGAAAAATTCAGGCGTTCTTTTTTAAATGGGCTAAATATTTCAAACAGACTCAGTGTAAGTTGTTTTAAAGGGCTGCCATGTTCCCAGGGGGAATCAAAGCAGGATCCAACCACCAGACCCAGGGCTTGCCCCAGGCTGAAGAACCTGTCATCATGCCCTTCTCCTTAGTCTACCACACATCTCCATAAGAAGCTCCTAATATAAGCAGAGCTGACTAGAAGCTCCACGGCGACAGAGCCTTATCGGCATTGTTCTTCTGTTGAGGGAACAGCTGAAGCCCACAAGGGCATCTGGGCCGTATAATCACCTCCCATAAACCTGTCAGGTGCCTGTAGGTCGCTGGCTGACGACACCGTGCGATTCCTCCAAATGGCATGGGGCGTCTTCTTCAGAGCCAGTGTTTGCTGGATATTTTAGTCTCTGTCTTGTGTTTTTAAGTGCTTGTTCTCCGTCAACTATTTTATGTGACAAACTGGACCATTTTCACTTGGTAAGAGCTACGGAAAATCCAAGATGAACTGCTACCTCCTGTAACGAATAATTTGAAATCAAACAAGATGAATGCACATTGGACACTGGCTTTTCTGAAGACTTACTTCCTTACTGAAACATGGTTCAGCACCTCTTTCCCAGATTCATCAGTGGAGCTACACAGATATCAGTCACTTAGACTGATGCAGACGCGAAGCTCAAAGCCAAAACATGGCAGCATGTGTTTTTTTCAAACAAAAACTAGTTCCCAATTCTGTCAAAATAAACCCCTCAACATAGAACCATTGTGTCTATACTGTGAAGCAGTTTGCTCTTTTAATGATTAATTTTTCTAAAATTTTCTGGAATACATGCTTTCTCCTCAGGCAAACATGAAACTACAAAATAGCTTCCAGTTAATCAAAGAGGTCAGTTGGAAAGTAACCAGCCTTTGTCCCTGATTATATTCGTTATGGAAAGTTTACATCACACCTTGTTATGGAAACTTTAAATCACACCTTGTTATGGAAAGTTTAAACCACACCATCTTCCCCCATATACATGCAGCTAAGAAACCAAAGAGGAGAAAGCTACAGAACTTCAAACAGCATATTGCAGGATTCACACAGAAATCTTCCTAACTGGAGATGTGTGGCCATGCTTTGAAGCAATTATTAATCACATGCAAGCGGAAATGATCCATGTCAATAACTTTGTAAATATACCAGACAATGTATGAGGCAGTCAATGACTAAAAGTCATGGATCAAAACTTGAATTAACTGGCTGTCAAAAATGCACTTGATATCCATGAGTACATCATGCACCTTATATCAGTTTCTGTAAGCTGGTCTGCATCTCTAGCGCGAGCACAAAAACTGAATAACCGGCAATCATATTTCAGCAAGGAGTTTGGAGGTATGGACACTATTAAACGGCACACGTACAAAGTGCTGACAGGGAAAGCTACTTGAGATTCAGACCGGGACAGTCAAAAGAGAATGCAAAGCCAATCAGAAACAGTATTTTACTGCCATTGATTGCTCAAGGTTCAAAGGGCTGAGCCATCATAAACTAAACGGTGCCCTCTCTCATATTAACAAGCTCAATGACTCTTGCTTTAGGCTAATAACTAACCAATACAGATCTCAAGATAAAGAAGTACAGGTAAACCTTAATCAATGGAGGAATATTCACACCTATTTCTGGTGTTCTATCATTGTTCCATTTCCAAGCAATGACAAAATAACAAACCTCAGCAGAGGGTGAACACATACATCTGTTATCATGATGATATCTAGATGGTTAATTCTAATCTACTTTAAATACAGCTCTGAAAAAAATGAAGAGCCCATTCTACAGTATATTTTCTATGAATTTGCATTGTTAAATCCTGGTTTAATTGTGGTTCTGCTGGCAGAAGGATACGCTGAGCAGCAGGCTGCTTCCAAGTTGAGACTTTTTAAGATAGCAGCTGGAAGGAAGCTGGAGACACCGGGAACATCCAGAAACCAGCCAGGTAGAGTGCAGAAGTGACTTTCTATTGCCAGAGATGAACGTTAACTTATCTGTCAGTTCCTCATGAATCGTAGGATGACATCAAGTGACCTTCAATGGAAAACATTAAGTGCAGGTGTGAAATGCACTGCTAAGCAGGACTGTAATCCCATAAAGCAAGGAATAAGCCCTCCATTAATGAGAAATAGAGAAGAGACGGGCTGGAGTTTGCAAAAAAAAAACAAAAAAACAATGTATATTTTACATAGGCGCATGCCCATAAATCGAGAAATGAGTGAAACAAAAACTTGTGCTGTGGTCTCTTAAGTTTTTCCAGATTTGAATTTTTTGAGCCTCTTCAGTTGGCTTGAAGGGCCAAAAGGTCAATGGACAAAGTGTCACGTATCTTCACGTTGTCATGCTGAACCTGGACTCCCCTAGGCATAGATGCACGGATCCAGTTTTATGGATTCCATATCCACATTTGCCACCGCTACCCTTGAAGACTCACATAACAAATTGAGTATTTCTTGTGCTACCAGAAAAAAAAACTGAATATCCTTCAACCCCTTCCAGATATTCATCACTGGAAGCATTATCACCTCCTCTGTATTAATAACAGCAGCACAGCTCCACTGTTGACAAACTGTCCTAAAAATTCAATCCTGGAAAATTTTATCAGTCCATCAAGGCCAGAATGAACCAGATTTTATTTTTCAGAGGTTTTTTACTGGTGAAAAAGCAACCCTGCAACCAGTACATTTACTCTGTACTTCTAAAATCCTGCCACTCAATCGCTTAATCTCTAGCAGAAGTTGCTCCAGTACGTTACATGTGATCTTTCAGTCCTAATTTGTACTATTATAGAACTGCATTATGTGTCTATTGTTTCATTGTTTTCTGTGGTCTGACCGCGATATGTTTGCTGTCAGTTTAATCTTTTACGCTGAGCAAAGCCACATGCAATAAACCACAGAAGTAGCCATAGAATCATGCATCATGAAAAGTTTATGGACGTTCTGAGTGCTATTGCAGCCCCATGCAGGTGAGCCAGAGGCCATTTTCCAGCTACGACTTTTCGACAGTCACTGACCCTGATAATTCTCCTTGTGCCCCAGCATGAATGTCCTCTTTCCTTCCCCCCAGCTGCCAGCACCAACTGCTCATGCTGTTATCATGTCAACTTTGGAGAAGTGAATCAGGAAACTCAGTCCTTTCACAGACAGTGATGCTTTGTTGCACATGCGTTGTTAGCGGATAGAATTTTGTGACGGGTGGCTGCATACAGGCATAAATATATGTTTGTATATATACATACAGCTCTGGAAGAAATTAAGACACCACAGTAAAATTTTCAGTTTCGTTCACTTCAATTTATGGGTGGGCGCCTTTGTAAATTTTTTTTTCAAACTTCTGGCTCTTTCCTATTTCTCATTAATGAAAGGTTGAGTCTTCAGTCCTGCTTCTAGGAGCCTGTTATGAACTTGTCCCAGCAGTGCACTTCACACCTGCACTTAATGTTTCCCATTCTTTTTGAAGGTCACTTGAGGTCATCCTCCAATTTGAGGCACTGTCAGATAAGTTCAATCTCTGGCATTAGAAAGTCACTTTTGTCCTCTTCCTGTTTTTGCTTATTGCCAGTGTCCCCTGCTTCACCTTCTTCTTCTGTACTGCTGCCTTAGAAACTTTGCGTCTGGAAGCAGCCTGCCTCACGGTGTAACTTTCTGCCAGCAGAACCAGGAGTTAAGAAGATTTAAAAATGAGATTTAAAAAAAAAATGTAGAGTGGTCTTACAATGGTTTCCAGAGCCATGTGTGTGTATATATGCAAAATAATTTGATGACATGTCTTTGGACTGCAGGAAGGAACCAGCGAACCTGGAGGATACTCTGCAGTATGGGAGAGCATGCAAACTCCACACAGAGCAGGTCGAGGCAGCAGTGTTACTATCTGAGACACCATACTGATACGTATTTTATAATATAGTTACATAAAGTTATTCAAAGTAGACTCTGCATTAGGAATTTGTAATAGTGTCTTTAGTTATTTTTACTATTTTATAACAAGACAGTTATATAGTATATGTGTGACGACCGCGCTGCCGATCGGGCGAATAAGCAGGCTGGAGGCAGCGTAGTCGTTTCGTTTTAACTGGTCTTTATTCTCCGTAAAGACGAAGTCCAGGGTGAGCAAAACGAGAATAGACAAGACCGGGGGACGAACAGACGGGGTGGCAAACAAACAAACAAAATGACGGATCTCACCACACTCACGGAGACGTGGACTAAATACGTAACAAGCAAGACCGAAAGCGAAACAGGTGATCAAACGCATTGATGACAGCTGGTTTCCATCAGGATTGAACACAGGGAGCTAGGGGCGTGGCACCCAGGAGGCTCTGACAGGCGGATCGTGACAATATGGTTGTATAGTCATAGATTTGTTGGATACTCATCATAGCCATTATATACAGAAGGTCTTCTCATTACAGTCAATGTCCTCACATTCTAGCTGTTCACCTGGTGAAACTGTAAGGGGCCAGAATGAATTTAGCCGTTGTGTTTTATATTTCACACCATGGACATGTGACTCCTTAGTCGGGCAGAAAATCTTAATGACTGACAATCTGATCGCTTGCAGAGAAACAAAATAGAGCAGCTTCCTTCAACAGAAACACATTAATACAAATGTCATAATCACCCTGTGACTGTTGATGTGACAAAGCATTTCGTCTGTGGAAGCACCAAAATTAATTTCACATCACAATTTCTTTTCTTTTTTTAGGGAGCATCACCAAGTTATCTGCGATTAATTTTTTTGTGTGAACATGCCAAATTGTTTCACAGATTTGCTACTGTAGATATAGAAAACAAAATGCATTGTTTAGGACAAAGGCAGATATTTTAGTGAAAACGAATTCAGTACAGTGTCTTTAAGGTAGTCCTCTGTTTTTTTTTTGTCAGAAAATACATGTAAGCAACAACAAACGCTCAAATAAAAGACATTCATCGGCAGCAGATGGCCAGAGAATGGACAGTTTCAGCTGTGCATCAACAGCAGAATAAATTTCTGTGACCTTCATTATTCCCGCCATGTCTTTTTACAAAGCTCGGTTGTCCGGAGAAATCAATTATCTTCACTGAAAACCAACAATTTCTCTCCTTCCTATTCACCATTTTCTTCTTTCTCAACTTTCCTCTCACACTGCCTGAAATGCACATAGGACTCATTGCAGAAAAAGTTGGGTGATATTTCCATCAGAAAAGCCCTTGATAAATCAATTAACTTTACAATAGCTGTCTTCGACTTCATTTTTCAGGAGTGATTCCTTTCCATTTTTAAGCGTCAGACATTCCTCCTGTACTCTTTTAAAATGAATGTTAAATGAATTGTTATAATTGTTAATCATTATTTCGCAGAGAGCAGCAGTCGCTTGGAGACCTACAAAGCAACTTAAATAGAAAAATATATATATATGTGTGTGTAGGTGTCTTGTCCTTCCTTTAGCATTTGGTGTTCAGTGCCAGGGCCACAACAAAATCACTACGGTGTGTCTGTAATTAATGAGGGGGCACGATCCACGTAACTGTCTCACATTATGAATTTCAGTGTGTTATGTACCCTTTAGCATGGTTGTAAACTCACTCTGTGGGTGTCCTTGCCTCAGTCACTATTTACTGTCATATGTTACTGGCTATGTGAACAGCACTGTTTTATGTATCATTCTACCAAAGCACTTAAGTACACTATTTAGGCAATCATCTCCCTAATTGAACTAAATAAGCCCAGAGCTTGAGATAACAAGAACACCTGCACACAATCAAGTCATCCAGGGGTGCCTCCATGTCTCCAAGAGGCAAAGCAATTATTTATATCTAATAAAAGTGAGGACTGGGTTCAACAATTTGATTGCAGAATTTGATTGCAGAATTCGATTAGAGCAAGTTTTTTTTAGCTCCAAATAAACAGTACGGTAACACTTTACTTCAGAGGGCACAAATTGCTTAGTTACTCAGTTAGTACTCAAGAAATTCTGCACTAATATAATTCCTGCATGAAATACATGAAGCATCATGACTGGTTACTGATGAATGAACAGGGGGTCTGTACATAATTAACACTTAGCTACTGGTTAATTAATGTATCAAGTAATTGTGTACTACTACATTATTTGTGTCCCCTCAAATAAAATTTACCATACAGTACTGTCCAGTCACAAACTTCAGCTGGTTCTGTAGGGAAGATGCCAAGCCAAATTCTGCAAGGCATTGAATTAGAGCACACATAAGCAGTAAATAAGCCTCTAGTGGAAGGCATCTGTGCAATGAAATACAAGCATGGATTAAAACAAGAAAAAACATAGATCTCACCCCTAGGATATATAATTCAGGTGGATGCTTTACCTCACATGCTATCCTGATTTAGCTCAGCACAGTGTGAGTAGTCTACCTTGCATTGTATAATTTATACCTGATACAGTAAGTTCATCTCAATCAGTGTGTGCATCTGAAAAGCCATTGTTTCAGATTCCAATTTCAAGGACTGCACAGTTTGGATTAAAGACATGATAGTCACACGGAGGATCTGTCAATGTAATAGGTCCCAGCAAAATTCCCACCTGATGGCGCTTTGTGCCACAAAGTGCTGAGTCCTTTGCCGTGGCAAATTCCATTTCTCCTGTCTGCAGTAATCTATTATATGTGTTCTTGGTTCGTGTCATGGCTAAAAACAGAGTGTTGAGCTTGTGGCCCTCGCAAAGCTGGCCTTTTTCAGGCAGTACTTAAAGCACTTGTAATCGGTTCCCTTAATTAACTTAATATATCTCTGCTAATAAGGGGTAAAATTAGTAATGCTGTCTCATCTCATTAAAATTTTCCCGTCCATACAGTTAAATAGCAGAGCGGTGCTTAACTGGCCGGTGGGAATAAATGATTGGTGATAACTGGAGCATTAAGGGTCAGGTCTACAGCTGTAATGATGTACAACTTTTGAGGATGAATTTCTTTTTTGTAGACATTATATAAATAATGGCTCTACTGCCCCTGGGACCCATGATAATGAAATTTGCTCTTATGTAAGAATGACCAAAACAGTGCTAATTCTGCAGAAAATAAATGTTGCTGAGATATTATTCTCTGTAAAGTATGCGGTAATAAAAGTTTACAATAAGTAGATAGTATAAGTAAAAATAGTGTCCTTTTGTCTGTTTTTCTGTATGTAATCATTCAAATCTAACTCCTTGCAATTTTCACCAAACATTGCGTCTCCAAGTATACAATGTGAGGAAGGCTAACTTTAATGGTATGAGACAGAAACTAGAAACTGTTAACTGGATGGAGTTAAAT
>JAODUD010000127.1:25482777-25498352 GCA_026784285.1 Stomatorhinus walkeri
TCTCCCCAAACGAGCTTGATGGGCCGAATGGCCTCCTCTCGTTTGTAAATTTCTTATGTTCTTATGTTCTTATGTTCAATGTCTAACTGTCAAAAGCATAAAATCAGTCACAAACTGCTTAAATTCACAAGCCAATTGAAAAAACAGCATTATCACAGCATAGCCAAAGGTTTCCATTTCATACTTGTGCGTTTTTTTTATTACTGTCTTGTGTAAAAAAAAAAAAAGCATTATTAAATGAAAATGTGGCATAGCAATGTTTACTCTCTGTTTTGCTTGGATGGTTAATGATTATGTAAGAAGTCGTTTAATTATGTCCAATGTTTAAATTTGAATATTATCTGAAGTTAATTGATAACAAATTGACATAATTTTAAAATTAGAACGTTCCGTTCCACTTCACATATTTCTCAAGGATTTCTTGTGTAATTGAAGTTAAACTAAATCACTTAAAGAAATTCTCCCCCCTAAAGATGAAGTCCTCCAGACCCAGGAATTCAATCCCATGACCATCCAGCAACTTTATATTGCACAAACGCAACAGCTGATTTTATACCTGTTTAAATAGGGTCATTGCTTGCTTGCTTATATTGGAAAAAAACTGCTCACGATTTAACAATAATTTCCATGTAAGAAATATTAATGAGCTCTACATATATAAATACATTGTATCATGTTTTTCTAATGAGGCAGTTACTAACTTGTTTTCATTGATGAAGTTGTGAAGCATTTATGTAAACAGCAGCCATTGTCCTGCTGTTTACATAAAAGTATAGTCCTGAATTAGCTATTAGCATAAAATATTTGTCATATGTACGTCAGGTCAGTGTGAGATAGGATGCTTTTCAGTTAGTCATCACTTTAAATCTGTGCCGCTTGTACCTTAGATGTGTAGTATGATAATAACATGGTAATAACATTATAATAATAATGATAATAACATTAGTAATTAAATTTTCACCATTACCATGGGGTATTTAGAATACGTAGACATATTCTGTGATGAAATACACTTTAATACACCTGTGTAGTGAGGCTGACATGGGTTCCTGGCATACAGCATAAGAACAAACATGTGTGGTTTGGGGATGACATATGTGATGTATCGCTGTTCCTAACTTCGTTATTTTACTGTATTATTACGTGTACAGTTTCCAGATATTTAGAGTAGTCGCAGACTATAGGTTCCCTGCCTATTTCCTTAATACAGTGACTTAAAAAAGTATTCGACCCCCTCTGGAAAGCCACTGTATTTCCATCTTACATTCTTATAACCTATAAAAATCACAAATGCAGAGTATGATAGTGAACTTTTTTCTGTGTACATGTTTTGAAGCTTAGAGCATGGTGAGCTAAACAAATACAAATTGACAGTCATATTTTGAAAAATGCTGTTGAAAAACTAATTGACCCCTTTACATGACAGACAGTCAATACTTTGTAGCAAGTGCCATTTGTGGCAATAACTGCTTGCAATCGCTTTGGATTGCCATCTACAAGCTTAGCACATCTCGATGGAGGCAATTTTTCCTATTCTTCCTTGCAGAACTGCCCCAACTGGGCCAAGTTTGAAGGCTTTGATTTGTTATCTGCAATTCTGAGATCACGCCACAAATTTTAAATCAAATTCAGATTTGCAAAACCTGGACTTTCTTTTTGTCAAATCATGCTTTGGTTACTTTTGTACAGTGTTTCAGGTCATTGTCCTGCTTAAAGTGGTAGTGTCGTCCGAGTCCCAGTTTGATGGCTGATGTTTGAAGGTTTTCATCATAACTCTGGATATACTTACAATCACTTCATCTTTCAATACAGACAAGGGAGCCCGTGCCTACCCTAAAGAAGCAGCCCCAAAGCATGATGTTCCCCCCACCATGTTTGGTGGTATGTATGATGTTTTCTGGATCATTGGTAGTTCCTTCCATCCACCAGACATTCGTCTTTGGGTTGAAGCCAAGAGCTTCTTAGCAGATCAAAGTACATGACTCCAAGTACATGATATTTTAGTAGTGGATTTTTTTCTGGAAATACCTTCGATATTGAAGTCTTGTGCACATCCACTCCAGCTGCAGATACTGAGCTTTGGAGGTCATTGAGCGTCACCTTAGGATTTGCTTTTACTTTTCAGACTAGTTTCCTTGACATTTTCTTTGTTATTTTAACGGCACAGCCTGGTCTAGGTTGTCTTCCACTTGAATATGATGGCCTTCACGTTGGATTCACTGAGGCTAAGGAGCCTGGCAATCTTCTTCGCACCATTGCCATCTTTAAACTTCTTAATCACAGTGGTTCTCAAGTCATTAGAGAGTTCCCTTCCCAAATACGTCACTTGTACTGATTTCTCAGTTGTATGATCCTAAGAACTGGCCTAAATAATCAGCTATGGACCAATCAACAAGCTAGAGGATTAATTGATTGATTGTTTACACCTGTTTTCATTAACATCATTGCATAGGTAACAATAATACAGTCTCCAAGCTATTAGGGCTCAAATACTTATTCAATTGCAGATTTCACTGATATGCTCTTTATCGTTGTTGCATAACTTGAATATTCAGGATTTTTTTGCAAAATTTTTTTGTCCAAGAGGCCCTCATTTATATGTAACAGTATGAAACTAAAGATGGATTTTCAAAGAAATATATTACAAGAAATTTGAAATTTGTCTAGGGGGTCAAATACTTTTTCAACCCACTGTATTTCTAAGTGTGTTGTGTCCTTTAAATTGGCTGTCTCTGTTTACAGTGGTATGTGTCCCTGTCATAGTGAAGCAACTGCATTTGGCTGTCATGTAACATAGATTCATTACTTATAAACAGCACTGCTGCCCAGGGGGTTTTGTGAGGGACTGTCTTGGGGAAAAGAAAACAATAATAATAATAATAATAATAATAATAATAATAATAAATGAATTGGCTGTTATTGTTATTATTATTATGTGATTGGAAGATGGATGGATGCTTTTTGAATGCATACATACAAAAAAATATTCTGTAATACATATATTCTACACATGCGTGCACAGACACACACACAAACACACAGGTTTGTAATTATATGTTTGTGGGGACACTCCATTAATTTCTATGGGGAAAATTCTAATCCCTACATGACGACTTCAACCCCTACTCTGCTCTAACCTTAAGCATAAGTAACCAAACAAAATATGAGACTTTTGGTTTATTTATATACCATATATATATATATATATATATATATATATGGCTTGGGTGTACTGACACCTGACTATTTTAATTCATGACTTTGGATTAGTAGGTTCCATTAATGGAATGCGGTCCCAGGCTAACGGTTACAATGGCTTTGTCTCGGGATATCCTGGAATGTCAGATTTCTGAAGGACTAAGAATAGTCCTTTGAGTCTGCTCCCCAAGCTGTCCTGTAAAGCGCAGCATGCTCAATCCGCCCCTGACGTGCACTCAGAAACATCCCCTTTCACATTTTTACCATAAGGGCCACTTTTGGTTATGGCTGGCCTATTGGGGGTGCTTTTCTACTGACAGAAAGCCCAGTGTTTATTCTGTCATGCTCCACGGCGCTATAAAGATTAGTGCAGATCCAAAGACCCTCCCTTCACAGAGTGAGTCATAATAAATGTCAGGCCTGCAGGTTTACGCTAACGGCCTCCCATGGCCGCTGACTGCTCACTATCCCTCCACATTTCACATTCCACCTGATTGGCTGTAAATTAAAGCGTTCATGGTGTGAGGCACATAAGAACAAACATGATGAAATTAGCCAAAAAGAAGATAAGGATCCTTGTCAATAGAGCTTAGGCCATCGCATAGATTTTAACAGGCTATTCAGGCAATTCAGAGAAGCACTCTAACCAATAGAAATAGAATGTAGTAGTCACATTACAGAGGCTACAGATGCACTGAGTTGTCTAAAGCAGTGTTTCCCAACCTGGTCCCTGAGGACCTACACACGGTCCCCGAGGACTGGATCGAGAAACACTGCTGTAGAGCATTATATTAGTGTCTCCTGCACCTTAGGGCTCCGCCCCTTCTCTCTGTGCCATTGTAAGCATTGCAGACATTTGGTATCGCAAACACAAATGATGGTTTTGCCAAGGGGTCAACAACCACGGTGAATTCTGACAGACAAGAACGCAATTTTTACCAGGGTCATGGTAGGGTAATATAGCTTACATATCTCATAGCGTGACGAATCTCGCCACGGACGAATTTCACCGTGTACAGACAGGTTGAAGATCCCTGGTTTTGCTGTCTCAAGCAGATCAGGATCTCTCATCATCTGTCATCATCCCCCTGACAACATCAAAGGAAATTAAATTAACTAAATCAGATTATTACCAAGATAGACAATCATTACACATCATTCATAACTAATGAAGGATGTTTGCACATCTAACAATTTAATTTACTTTCTTTCCAGAGGATTTTGCATTTGTCATAAAATTAAACAATTTTGATTATGGTGGGAAAAACTTAAATATCTAGTTGCTATTGTATATTGTTTTGTTGAAATCTTACATTTAAATTTAGATGTAAAAAACTAATATAATGAACAGTGCATAAACCCCTAGGGTCTGTGTGGTTTATAGTCTTCCTTAATAGCTGTGTTTATTTTCCAGTCTGTTTCCTTCTTTCCATCTGCTGGAGGCAAAAAGTCTGGCTTACAGCAAACCGCACATGACTGTCTTCATGTCCATAACCCAAAGTATTAATAATATCATTGTTACCATCATACTGTATTCAGAAGCAATTTATTCCATTGAACATTATAACATTCTAATGTGCAAATAATTTTGTATACCAAAGGATTCCAATTAACATGCACAGCACAACATCAGCATTGTGCAAAATAGCTACATAGATGAGTACAAATGCGGAAAATGTTCTAATAATTTTGGTTTATGGGCCTGATGGTAAGACAACGCAAGAACTGCATTGTCGGTGTTTGTTTGCATGTGCTATTACATGGAGGGGTCTCCAAGGTCAACCCACCTCACTGCGCGTTATTATTTATTTAACACTCAATGGTGAAAAAACGCTGCAGAGTCCCTCCTCACTTAAGCGCTTGATTTGCCCATCACTAGTGTGCCGTCAGTTTGTTTAGTACTTCAATAGATGCTCCAAATCACTGGTTGATCAGAGTGTGCACTATAGCAACATTTCAATGTCACAACAATTCTGAATATATTATTATTATAATTATTATAATTATTATTATCATAATTATTATTATTATCCATCCATCCATCCATTTTCGCTTATGCTACTGAGTCACGGGGGTCCTGAGCCTATCCCGGAAGCAAAGCTCACGAGGCAGGGAACAACCCTGGATGGGGGGCCAGCCCATCACAGTATTATTATTATTATTATTAAATGTATAAGTATGTAATGTGAAGCCTTATTACTATTGAGAGTGTACTGTATTTTGAATAGTTATATTCTCTAAAAAATGTAATTACATATTTTTTACATAAAACAATACCTCTACAAAAACCAATTAAGATGACATCCAGTGTGTTTTCTACTAAAAGGCCAGTGCTATCATATCTGACAGTGAATTTGGATATCTAAGATGGGGGAACCCCCAGGCCTTTCTTTTCCATGTTTTGCATTTTCTTTGCTTTCTTTTCATCTTGGTTTTGCTATTGATAATATGTATTGCAAAAGACTTCTTCAGATTTTAACGTCCATCCATCTTCCATTCACTTATACTGGGCAAGATCTGTCACGCTCCGTCCGTTCCAGCCTTGTGTATGCCACGCCCCCCTGCTCCTCATGAGCAAATCCCAATGGAAATCACCTGTTGTGCTTCTGTCTGATTGTGATTCCCTGTTGCCTGATTAGTTCCTTGTCAATCCTCTGTATTTAGTCCGTGTCTGAGTTCGTATCCCCAGATCTGTCATTGTGATGTGTTGTAGCGTTTACCCGTGTTTCCCGTTAAATAAACCCCGTATTTTGGAAGTTCCTGCCTCTCGTCGTCTTGCCTGCCCGACGTTGCTTGCATCCAGGCACGCTGCGCTAACCCGCTCGTGACAAGATCACAGAGTGATTTAAATTGTTTCCTTTTATTGAAAATGAGATATAAATAAAAGTATTACTGTAAATAATTATAGATCCAGATGATGCATGGTATGGACACCGTAGGAAAGGTCAGAATACTTTTACAAAGTGTTGAGACTGAAGCCATGATTTGATGGATTTTGGATGGAAACAGTTTTATTCTTTTGCTGGAGTGGAAGGCAGTGGAGTATTGCATTTGTCCTGGCTTTTCATGTTTTATACATGCCATAACCTATAGCTAGGTGCCTGAAATCTAAATTAAATGTCACTCTGTGTTTGAGAGTGTGTGCTGGAGACAATATAAGTTATTTGCTTTGTGCTTCGGACAAAGGAAAGACAGAGGCTGGATGACAGAAACAAACGGATTAATTTTTAGCCTCCAGAGGAATGCAGATGAAGAATATTCCTCATGCTGTTTGAAACTCATGGCCCTGATCATGAAGTCTCACTCTGCTCAGGGCCATCCAGCCACAACTTAGTGCAACACTAAGACATTCTTCTCTTCCAGTTGCAGTGTTGCCTGAATAGGGACAGTGTGACATACAATGTCATTTTTCCAAATCTGACAGCGGTTGAAGTAACATCTTCTTTTTATGCTTATGAGGGGAATTCACACAGCCCTTCTCCAAGTTTCAGATGATTAGAACATTAGGGAAATATTCTCAGGAAAATTCAAGTCTTATTTCTATCAAAGCAGTTGATATGTTTACATTTTATTTTTATTGACCTGCTGATGAGCTGTTAAAATACTGCTGTCTGGCATTAACACGCACTAGAACATCTCGTTCATAGTGTACCCAGTCTTGTGCTTTATGTTGCTAGGATGGGCTCACGGCCCCCCGTGACCCCTCCCTCATTAGAACATGTATGGAAAACTATTGCCTAAACGTGTGCTGCTTTAAATGTACAATTATAATTTAGCTGCCAACTAAAGTACAGTACTGAACCTGTCAGTCCAAAGGGTGTCAGACATTACTGAAGTACCGTACTGAACCTGCCAGTCCAAAGGCTGTCAGGCATTACCACAGTACCGTACTGAACCTGCCAGTCCAAAGGCTGTCAGGCATTACCACAGTATCGTACTGAACCTGCCAGTCCAAAGGATGTCAGGCATTACTGCAGTACCTTACTAAACCTGCCAGTCCAAAGGCTGTCAGGCATTACTGCAGTACCGTACTGAACCTGCCACTCCAAAGGATGTCTGGCATTACTGCAGTATTGTACTGAACCTGCCACTCCAAAGGCTGTCAGGCATTACTGCAGTACTGTACTGAACCTGCCACTCCAAAGGATGTCTGGCATTACTGCAGTATCGTACTGAACCTGCCAGTCCAAAGGCTGTCAGGCATTACCACAGTATCGTACTGAACCTGCCAGTCCAAAGGATGTCAGGCATTACTGCAGTACCGTACTGAACCTGCCAGTCCAAAGGCTGTCAGGCATTACTGCAGTATCGTACTGAACCTGCCAGTCCAAAGGATGTCAGGCATTACTGCTGTATCGTACTGAACCTGCCAGTCCAAAGGATGTCAAGCATTACTGCAGTACCGTACTGAACCTGCCAGGCCAAAGGCTGTCAGGCATTACTGCAGTACCGTACTGAACCTGCCAGTCCAAAGGATGTCAAGCATTACTGCAGTACCGTACTGAACCTGCCAGTCCAAAGGATGTCAAGCATTACTGCAGTACCGTACTGAACCTGCCAGTCCAAAGGATGTCAGGCATTACTGCAGTACTGTACTGAACCTGCCAGTCCAAAGGATGTCAGGCATTACTGCAGTATCGTACTGAACCTGCCAGTCCAAAGGATGTCAGGCATTACTGCAGTACCGTACTGAACCTGCCAGTCCAAAGGATGTCAGGCATTACCAACATTGACATTGGCTTTTGCAGCATGACCTCTGCATACTTCAGCTGAGAACAATATGCAGCACAAATGTCTAATTTCCCATTTCAATTCACATTCACATTTTAGGCTTTTAAACGTGGTCTGATTTTCAACTTAATGAAACACATATGCTTGATAGGCTAAAAATATTGCTTCGAATCACCACCTTTAATTTATCTTCACTTAAAAGGCATGAGAGGACAGCTTTCATTTTCTCATCTTTATGCTAATGCTGCCCACTAAAAAAGCCCAAATCCTAATGAATCACATCATTCTTAATAGTGTGAGTGATGAGGGAGCAGGAATTGTGTTTGTGCGGCCATATGTGTCACTGAATGTTAACTTACCACCACCTGCATGCTGTGTACTATTGTAACATACAGACGCCAGTTTGTCTCAATGTGTAATAACTGCTGGCTCTATCAAACAATAAAAGTAAGATTTCATTTTACAGCATCGGGCCACACCTGGTGATTATGGGTAAAAATATATTTCTGCCCAGAATTATCTGGTCAAACTTCATGTACCAATATGTCTCTCCTATGTCCCCACAAACCAAAAGGAGACCTGAACGTACACGGCCTACATCTTCTCTGCTAGCAATCAATAGAACACGATGAACGGTATTTGTACCGGTAACCCGTAACATAACTGAAATATTAGCCTGGAATGACATCAGCTAACATGATTTATTTTGTGACCAAAAACCCAGAAACCTGGTTATTGTGGCTCCCACACACACAGGGATTAGCAGCGTCTCTTAATCAATCTCCATTCTTGCATCCATCATTCCATCTATTTTCCATGGCAGCTTAACCAATGCAGAGCCACAGTGAACCTATAACAGGAAACGCAGAATGCAGGGCAGAGGTGGGTAGCACCCAGTGCTAGGTGACATTGTGCGGAGTGGAACTGCAGTGTGTAACTGTATAAAAGAAAAGAATTTGAATGCAATTGTTAAACCTGCACTTCATTTATCATTCTGGTGCTGTATACTGAAGAGAAGAGAATAGTAAGTTATTCGATTCCATGTGTTTGTTGGACAGCCTGGGATCACATCACGTATATTGTCGTCCTGAGTATGCAAGTGGATGGAAAAAAAAAAAGATGGTTGGGCTGCTACTCCAACTTTTTTTTTAATGCATTTACCAAAATGGAAACCCAGCAGACTCTTATTCACAACATTGAAAGCCTGGGAAGTTCTTTTTTGCAAACATTTCCAAAAAGCACAGAGGTGTTGAGTCATTTCCTGAATGATGAGCACATTGCCCCACCGATTTTAAGTTTAGCTGGATGACAGCATCGGCACACCTTAAGCAGGCAGTGGGAACTTGGTTTAAAAGCTATTTGGACTTACTGTGTTGTAAAAGAGACTGATCTGATAAGTAAAATGGAGGTACAGATGGCTTGATGCACACAGACACAATCTTTCTGCCTCTTTCACACTGAAGAATCATCCTGTTTCACAGGGGTCTGACAGTTAATCACAGTTGAACTCCAGCATCACTTAAAAAAAGGTGTGAAATCTCTTTGGAGCATGTCTGCTCAGACAGGCGAGCCCTAAATTAAAAGCAGGTACTCAATACAGTCGGCAGTGGCCAGGGCAACGAGGCTACGGGCATCTGAAAATCTTGCTGTTCTTCCTCATCAGTGTGGGAGACGGCAGATAAACAATGGCAAACAGACACAGCGGAAGCCAGGCAAACACACTCATGGGTCTTTATTCACAAAAACATTCAGATCTTGTCAAAAAGCTACATCGCATGTGAACAATAAAGTGTTTTAGTGCAGCATAACTCAAGGTAGTCATTAAAACTGACTCCGAGGGAAAATGACAGATGTTATTTTAGTGCTTGTATTTTCTATCCTTCCTTCACCCCATGTTACACTCATCTTTGAATATTTTTGTTCTTTTAACATTTTATTTTTTCAACTCAATCTGGTGAAATCCCATCGGTTGAATTATTTTGTGCTCATAATTGTGCTGCTGATGTTTGTGTTTAGCTAATATATTGTATATATATTTCTTATTTTATTTTTTACTGAATTCCCTAACATGCAAAGGTATTGCTAGAGATTTTGGGCTCCAATAATACATATTATATTGTCCCTCCAATGCAGACAAATAAAATTATGTTCCGCATTTTTTAGGGCCTCTGTCACTCAGGAACCCTTGGAATATGGGATGTAAAACCTAAACATTGATTACTATTAATACACTTAATGCAATCATCTGCTATAGTCATGTGACTCATTGCGTATTTTCAAAAACTCTTGATCTTTGCTCAAAAATGCAGTGCTGAGGTGCATGTTGACGTCTAAGCCCCTAAATATAATAATCAATTCACCACCTAGTGTGTATTGAGCAGATGATCTGGGAGCTCATCAGGCTGCCTAATTCCAGCTGAAGCTGTTCATCACTGGGAATTTACCTACCGACTCCTGTGAGTCTGAAGGATGCATTCCCATACCCTCCTGGCAGAGACTAACAGCAAATCCCACAGTTCTCACATCAAACTTATGGAGTGAATTTACAAGAATAGCTGTGAAATTCCATCTGTAGCCTTAACCTTTATTGTTATTCCTTCTGTGTCACCATCAATAGAAAATGTAGCTAGAGGGTCTTGAAGTGACTCAACTTCTTTCCACACACAGTGTTACAGCCCAGGTAATGGTTTAAATCTGTCCTGTGTCACTCGCCAATTATGACCCTTCGTGCTGGAACAAATTGACCTTGTTCCACCAGGGGGGAAGGGTTAATCGGCAGGGTTTGACTTCAGTTGCTCAACAGAATTCAGGCTTAAACCCTTGGTTGGGCTTTCAACAATTATTGGTTTCCAGGGGCTACTTTAAAGAGACAGGTAGTTGCCCTGCAGCGTGCCAGCAGACTGTCCTGTGGTCAAGAATCAGACAACCGCTCCAACTGCCCCCATTCCCCTACAGGAGCGGAATGCCACTTGGCATGGAGAAATTGGTAAATAATTAGAATCATGTATAAAATTAATGTAAAGATAAGAAAACAGTCCATTTGCCAGTTAGGTGTATAGAAGGGAATTGATTTAAAGGGCACCATGATGAGAATAAGGAAATCCCAGCGCACCACCCTCTACAAACAGTGATTTACTATGTTTAATTCCAATGCCGTCTTGGTACATATAGTCGTTTCCGGCTGTTTGTTCAGGAGCAGCCAGTATTGAATGTTGAAGGATTGTAAAGAGTACGGCTCTAACATTGTAAGTCAGTGATGTCTGCAGTCTTACCTGTGTGAATCATCGGTGCCTGTATAACGCAATGCTTTCAGAAATCGCTCAGGACAGCACCAACCAGAGGGGTTCTAACTTCAGTGTCACAAAGGCAGCAAATGCATAACACAATAAAGATATCAATTCGCTCAATTTCCATGCAGCTAATCCAGTATAGGGCACTGTGACCTGGGAGCCAATCCCAGGTAGCAGGATATGCGAGAATACCCCAGACAGAACCAGTCACCAAAACTATTTATAATTCATAAAATTTACTTTTTTGCATGCACATTCTTCTCCTTCTGACATACACAGAAATATGTCACTCCGTGTTAAAGAAAATAGGATACAGCCTGGATCGTTCTGATACAACCATATGCAAGCATATATTGCAAAGGCATGCAATGGTGTGGCAGGGT
Organism: Stomatorhinus walkeri; assembly: GCA_026784285.1. Classification (NCBI taxonomy): domain Eukaryota; kingdom Metazoa; phylum Chordata; class Actinopteri; order Osteoglossiformes; family Mormyridae; genus Stomatorhinus; species Stomatorhinus walkeri. Next base: position 25,494,380 of record JAODUD010000127.1, read on the forward strand.
GGTTGCACAAGTGTACACATCCCGGAGGGGCTGTGCTGTTGGAATACACTCTTGTGAAAAGGCTTGTGCTGGGAAGGTGATTGGGACAGATATGCAGGGTGGGAATCCCAGGGCAGGCAAGATGGCTGACAGTATCCTTAGTTCCTATCCATTTGTCTAGAGCAATGTCCCCCAATCCGGTGCCCAGGGACCCACAGTCAGTTCATGTTTTTGCCCCCTCCCAGCTCCTTACCAGACAGTCCATGTTTTTGCTCCCTCCCAGCTCCTTACCAGACAGTCCATGTTTTTGCTCCCTCCCAGCTCCTTGCCCTCAAGGGAGCTGTTTTGAAAATAGTTCTGATGCCAGGAGCATGGCTGGTGCCAGTTCCTATGTATAATTGAGGGCGTGGCTTCATGACCATGTGTTGGCCGGCTCTCCAGGTCATTGGTCCAGAAACTGTGGCTGCTTGTTCAAGGTGCTGGTGCAGGGACACCAGTTCATTGGTCAGAGCAGCCAGCGTGGGTGGGTCCTGGAGGTGCCATAAGTGATAATAGGCAGATAAATAGGAAGTGCTTTATTATTTGTGCTGACAGTTTGGGATATTTCAACATGATCCCATACCTTACACATCTCTTTGTCTGGGTTAGATTATTTGCCTCAGAAGACATCAAATCATTTCTATGGCACTTGGAAGAACAAGATCCTAATTATTGCTGACATATTGCTTTTAGTATCAAATATAGCCATGCTCCATTTCATTTCCCCACTGTTGGTTTAATCTCCAAGCTCTGTCTCTTTGAGGATCAGCTGGCGAGGTCTCCAAAAAATGATCAGGACCTAGAGGAACTATAGGTAACCCAATCGCTGAAGCCCAGCTATGTGGGCGGAAGGGAGATGTTAGAGAAGAGATAAAAATACAGAGATAAAGAAACAAATATCACTAAGTGACTTGGAGCCGTAGGCACACTGCGGGTTTAAGTTGCTTTGTTCCTTTCGTCTTGGCTTTGATCACGTGGTCAGTATTCAAGTTTTAAGTGTTCCTTAACATTTCTGTGTGGTGGTTTTGTTCAAATGAGAATCAGTCTATTTCTCACCATTTTAAAGGCAAACACAGCGTTACCGCTGATAGCATGTATTTGTGTGTGTGTGTGTGTGTGTGTGCGCGTGTGGGGGGGGGGGGGGTGGTGCTTAATGGGTTGCTTCACATGATATAAGCTGGAGAGGGGTTGATCAGCTGGAAGCCTTGGTTCCTTGCTATTTTAAAATTGACTGCTTAACCTCTGAAATGTACAGCAACATATTGGGGTAATTGGGGAAAACAGTTGTACCCCTGTATTTGCATCCAATACCTTCAGGTCCGGGACAAACATATGACACCAATCTGTCTCTCAAGACTGATAATTATCTGATTAAACTTTTATATATATATATATTATAGTTATTTCTGACATTGTTTTGAACAAGCTTCATGTTTTAAAGATGAAGAATATTGCACATTGAATAGCCAAAGCTACATTACGCAAAAAAAGCTTTAAGCATATTTTTTCTTAATTTAATGGCCAATTAGATTCTTTGAATAAAAATTTAATCTAATTAAATTTAAAGAGAAAATGGTGGACAGGTGTGCTAAAATTAAAGCAATTAACAATAAGGTAGCAGAAACAGCTAGTTATTTCAAAGTGGTGAACAACAGTTTAGTGTTTAATATCATTTAAGACTTTGGATATCTTGGCATCGCTTTCACGATAGTTGAAATGATACTGGAAATAGCAGTGGTATAGCTTACCTGTTCTCTGTCGGACATCTGGAACCAGTGGGTTTGTGAAACAGTTCTACCTTTCGTCTGATGTTCAGATAATGATGACTGTGAAAGTGGGAGAAAAACGCTGACATGCTGAGGCAAAACTAAACTGAAACAGACTTACTTTTTACTGATCCGGAAAGAATTAGCTAAATTCAGATTAAGACATTAAGGGAATATCTTTCATGTATAGAGGTTTCTGGCCCAGTGAACAAAATGAGCTGAGTTTGCAGAGAAGTAGATATTTATTTGGAGAATAGGGGAATTGGGGTCAGATACAGAGAAGAAAGGCAGCGTCTTAGAGGTAAGAGCTGATGGGACTGAAAAGAAAAACACAGTGACAGGAAATCTGCTGTTTATTGCTGTTTATTATGTGTACTGTGGTGTGGAGACTCGCTTATGGTTACTGGGAACCAACAACACACTATAGCCATTACAAAAACAAGAGACGCACTGTTCATCAAAGGACTCTCCCTTTTTCCTGATAACAAATAACGCTTCTGACCAGACTACTCCGGCAGGAATGCTGAGCATCCTATCAACTACTGAATACATCGGCTAGCTGATGACCTGTGATCCAATATTATTTTAAAAGGAAGTAACAAACCACAAACTTATTACTTATTCATACTTCTAATTTCAGTTTCTGTTGTGCATTTCATGACACAAACACAATTTAAAGCTTGTGCTTCCCTATTTGAGATGCTATAGTTTCCCTTTAAGTTTATAATATCAGACAAACTTTTGAGAATATCTAAATGAATAAACAGTGTACAACAAAGAATTGTTCCAAAAGGCTCCTGGGGTCTTGCGATTGGGTATCGCTATTTTTGCGGAATACTCAATGCCAGATAATGTCTAATTTGACCAGCTCCTGCTGAACAGGTACCAGGATTTTATCATATCAGAGGCTTCTGATGTTGCGCCACCTTGGAATGAGCAGCGTAACCGTGCAGGCAGATCGCATGAAACAAAGATCCAGGCCGTTTCCAGCTTAAAACAGAGCAGTTACACACAAGTACGCTTTAACCTTCCTGCTGCATTGTGCCACATCCGTCATTTCTTTGGGATCACTCCATCTATCTGTCTCTGATGCTGTCAAATTAAGATCAATTTGTATCTTATAAGAACAGTCTGCACAAAATGTATTGTTTGTTTTTTAAGAAGTTACAATGGCTTGGTCCTAAAAACATAGAGCAGCTGAAAGAAGTGTTTTGTATGAGGGGTGTTATGGGAAATGTTGCATGTAGTGAAAATGCCCTCAAAGGTTAATAAGTCGTCTGAGTTTATAGAGGAGAGGGTTTTTGTGTTCCAGCAGGTAGCTGGAGTAGAGACAGTGACTAGGGGTCACTCCTATGTCCCCACAAACATTCCAGAGAATTTCCCATGCAAAGCATGTGAGAAGCAATCATTCGCCACCATGTCACTGTCCCTGTCTGTGGGGAGCTCACTGTCTGTATTTACCATGACGTCACTGTCCCTGTTTGTGGAGAGCTCGCTGTCTGTACTAACCATGACGTCACTGTCCCTGTCTGTGGAGAGCTCGCTGTCTGTACTTACCATGACGTCACTGTCCCTGTCTGTGGGGAGCTCGCTGATTGTACTTACCGTGATGTCACTGTCCCTGTCTGTGGGGAGCTCGCTGTCTGTACTCACCATGATGTCACTGTCCCTGTCTGTGGAGAGCTCACTGTCTGTACTCACCGTGATGTCACTGTCCCTGTCTGTGGAGAGCTCGCTGTCTGTACTTACCATGACGTCACCGTCCCTGTCTGTGGAGAGCTCGCTGTCTGTACTTACCATGACGTCACTGTCCCTGTCTGTGGAGAGCTCGCTGTCTGTACTTACCATGATGTCACTGTCCCTGTCTGTGGGGAGCTCGCTGTCTGTACTCACCCTGATGTTACTGTCCCTGTTTGTGGAGAGCTCGCTGTCTGTACTTACCATGACTTCACTGTCGCTGTCTGTGGAGAGCTCGCTGTCTGTACTCAGCGTGATGTCACTGTCCCTGTCTGTGGAGAGCTCGCTGTCTGTACTCACCCTGACGTCACTGTCCCTGTCTGTGGAGAGCTCGCTGTCTGTACTTACCATGACTTCACTGTCGCTGTCTGTGGTGAGCTCGCTGTCTGTACTCACCGTGACGTCACTGTCCCTGTCTGTGGGGAGCTCGCTGTCTGTACTCACCGTGATGT
>JAODUD010000127.1:25550000-25578315 GCA_026784285.1 Stomatorhinus walkeri
AAGGTATCTAAGCTATCTATAAATTCCACATTATTTGAGGAACACCATTCAGACTTGTCAACCATAAAATGATAACGGTTCATAAATGACTGATAAGATTTATATCACTTAACTGATTCTTACTGTGGACTTGCAGGAGACATTTATTAATGTCTTTCACTTATAATTCAGAAGGTTAATTCAGCAACAATTATAGCAGCATTATAATGCCCCTTGCACATTTCAGAGAAAGCATTTTAGTCCTTTGAAAGCTCCCTGCTGAAATACGTTCATGGGTGGTTTTTAGATATCTCATTCCGCCCAGATATTAAAACGCATGACATTAATATTATAATGAGGTGGAGTAAAAAATGTGTGAAATTACTTTGAATCATGGATTCTTATTAATCCAGAACAAAGGAGAATTAAAGTGAAAAGATGAACGGATAATTGGTGTCTTAAAATACTGTAGACAAATTAGATACTATCAATATAAGTAGAGAGATAAATTCTGACTGTATCAGTGTTGATGACAAAAACATTAAAAATTGAAATATGCTTTAAAGCATAATTTTATAATGTACTAAAATAATAAAGAAAAAATCAGTGTCATAGCTGTACTGACAAGCTGGATAGCCAGTGAGCAATATTTGTGTTATGTACACAGAGGGGCTGAAAAAATAACAAACATTGCCAACTTATACCATGTGACAGCTTCTGACAATCAGCAGTTTGATACAGGGGCTGTCAAAGCAACAAGAGACAGCAGAGCTCCAAATCAGTCACAAAAATGCTAAATCATTTAAAGCATAACAACATTTGCCAAACATCTTCCATGAGTAACAATGGTCACAATCTGAATGGCTCACCAACAAGGATAGATGAACACTTAACATGGTGTGGGGTGTGGTGTACCTCAGTTGGTTAGGGACTTGTGATTATATCCCTAAGGTCATGAGTTCAAATCCCTTGGCTGACAGAATTGTTATATCAGTGCTGGGCTCTTGAGTAAGGCCCTTAACCATAATTACCACAGAACTGAATCAGCACTGCTGTATACCAGTCTCAAAAGACTGTATGATGTAAGTATCCAACGGAGATTTACAAGGAATAAGAAACCTAGAAATCTGAACAATGTAGAAAGGCAATACAATCTGATGAACCTGGATCGGTTTATGTTTGACGAAACCCAAAAGATGCTTTCCACCCACAATGTCTATTGCAAACCCTAAACCCTGGGGTGTGAACACTGTTTACTCTTGATGTTCCCCTATTCCAAGGTGATGAAAAGTTGCTAAACAAATTCAAGTGTTTTTATGAACACAAGAATGAATTCAATTGCCTTTTAAGCTCCCTCCCCCAATCATTAGATCTAAAAGTGATTGAACCTTTATGACAAGTTCTAGAGAGCAAGCTGTGAAGTAGATCACTTCATAGCCGCCCGCCATCCTTCAAAGAATTGGAGGCTTTTTTTCTTTTTAGCCAATATTCCACTAAATACTTCAGGACAATGACTGCATTCCAAAGAGCCTTTCTGAAGGCAGAGAGTTGCCCTACTCCTTAGGTCATCAATATTAGTATTTTGGATAACGCTTTACATTAAGTGCACCTTCATAATGCATTCATAGAACATTCATAAGCAGCATGCAAATATACCTTAACATCCCTTAACAGCTTTAATATACATTAATAAAACATTACACGATTATACAATTATAATGTTTGTTATTATTATATAATGTTTTTTATATAATGTATATTACAGCTGTTAAGGGATGATAGGATGTTAAGGTATACATGCTTGATGTTTATGAATGTTTTATGAATACTTGATGAATACATTATGAAGGTGCAGCTAATGTAAAGCGTTACCATATTTTGTTAGGTGGTTCCTTTATTTTGTTCACCTTCAGTGAGTTTTGGTCTTTTAAAGCCTCTCCAACTGAAAGGCCTTTGCATGCTAACAGTACCAAACACAAAGAGACCCTCCTTATGCCCGGCAAGCTCATTATAGGATGAGCCAATCCTCGAGCCATTCCTCCTGGGCTTTCTCCAAAAGCTCCGCCTATCCACCCAAATGACCCCTTCAGTGACCCAAAAGACCCTTTAAAATATTCAGTGCTATGAGAACCAGCTTGCTTATGTGTAAGGAAGGGGATATGTGGTCATATTTAAAAAGGCATTTGATTAGAAAGGAACACACATGCACTTATATACATTCCTTTGTGTTCTGCTGTAATTAAATGCTCTTTGAATTTCATTAAATGGTTTGGAAAATATGCACAATTACAAAAGAATGTATTACAATAAGTTTGTGTCAAGGCGAATTCCTTTGGTACTGAAAAACATCTTGGAAGGTTATTACCCTGCATATACAGTAGACATGGAGAGCAATATATCGCCAATGACTGCCCCATTTGTCTACGCAACCTCCACTGATAAATTTACAATCAAATTATGTCCAAAAATAACTGTCAACTCACCAAAACATAATAATTTATTAATAGTTAATAGTTTTATCAACACCCAAAAGGAAAATAGTTTTATTCAGTCTATAAAGAATCCTTCCAAAAACTGCAATATACAGATCCTAGTGATAAATGCTGCCTTAAATAAATGGCCTAAAGCAAAGAAAATGCGAGTGCATAGCTAGAAGAGAGCGCCTCTTTAATGAACTATTCTTAGATTAGCAAACCTGATGACAGGTCTAATTTTCATATAATTTTCAATGTTTCCTTTATAACTTGAAAGTGGATTTCTTGGGATAAAATGGCCTGATGATTGTCTGAAGATGTTTTTTTTTATTTTTATTTATTTATACAAGGACAGTGCACAATAAAACATTAACGCTGTATAAAACAAGGATGCATTGTACCAGGGTTTAGCAAGATTTCTATTTTCCCGTAGTCCTTGAGCAGGTAGCTGAAACAACAAATTAAAGACAGAACAAGATTTAAATGTTGTACACAATACAGGTCATAAAATCTTACAACATGATGAAGTTTGAAAATGCTGATGTTAGGGGTCGACTTAGCAAGTAATTAAAAATGATTTTTCCTTTGCACACCTAAATATAGTTTGTTTCGAGCAGTGCCAAATCAGGAATTAACGCCCTTTAAAGCCCTTGTCATTAACAAAGTGAAGCCTTGCTTAAAATACCAGGTTAATGACCAGCCCCCTCCCTGCTAATTAAATTCCCCACTAAGTGTACTAATCGGGGCGAAACATAATGAAGCCTGCCTGATTTTAACCAAAACCCAAATTTTCGTTGAATTGTTGAATAGCTGGAGGTCTCTCAGATTCCAGCCCAGAATAATGGCTTTACATTTAATTCTAATTAGTCTCCTGAGTCTCTGTAGAGATGGATGAGCCATGCAGAGATCCAAATTAATGGGACAAGGCAGGTTTTTTCCCCCTTGGAAAAAAATTCCTCTTGGAAATATCTAGATATGGGGCAATTCCTAGAAGAGGCAGCTAACCTTCTCTATCTACACTAGACTATCATTTCTGACATTATACTCCAATGGGTAACCAATATGTAGTTCATATAGTATTTTTCTACAGTATCCAGATTTTAAATAATCCATCCATGCTTTGAAATTTAAAATTATTCTCTCCATGCATGTGTTACAATGCTGGACTCAATGGATACTGGACTCAATGCAGTTAAAATACATTTTATTGACTTCCACAACAAACGGAATCCTAGGTAGGACCCTGCAATTGTGACATTCCACTTGTCCCTGGGGCCACGGACAGAAGACCACAGGAAACGGGTAATTGGTGGGACACCGAGGCTGCTGATATGGTGTGGCACCAGGACAAGGTGTACAAAGCCATTCAACTGTGGAGCATAGCCTTCTGGGACCCAACAATTCATTTTTCTCCTCTGTAGAGGACATTGTGTTTTTGCTCGCATCTCTCACACTATGCAAGACATTCTGTTATGTCCCATTGTTCCTTAAAGAGAACAGTACGGGTTTGAAGATGGCGTCACATGTGTGGGACGTGGCCTTGCGAACTCTTACTCTCAAATCAAAATTTTAATCAAAATTCAAAAACTTTAATTTCCCTGGGCCTCAAGAGGGTAGGGGAAACGGAAACGGGCGACGGGAACCCGGAAATGGGGGAAAAAAGACAGACAAAATAACCAACATAAGACAAAAGCAAAACTCTGGCCATCAGATGCATAATTCCAGCTAATCCAGACCACAAAAGCAGCCTCCAGCTCGATACAACCATGAGAGCAAAGACGAAATGTCAGCTAACTAAAAGGGCAAACACTCAGAGTGATGAAAACAGGACTGTCCACCAGCAAGGTAAAGAGAGTGTGGAGCTAACAAGAAAATCAGCAGTTAGCTTCTCCCAATTCACAGCAAGGACATATGCAACTTCATCAATTCTACAATCAAGACACAGTGAGGGTATAACAATCTGCCGGCAGAGTTTAAGATTGGAAATGCATTCCCCAGAATTGAAGATCTGCCTAATCTTCCTCATGTAATTTTCTCCATAAAATTCGTTCCCCAATAAACCTGCCCCAGCAAACATTTCCATTTCCACAATTTAGTAACACATTTTCATCAAACCTGTGCCAAAATAATTGTGATCTGTCTTTACTCATAAAGGGTGGAAATCCATCATTACGTTCAATGTGAGTTCAACATTCTCCCGTCCTTTGGGTATCCAAAATGTTTAATTGGAAATCTGTAGTCTATTTATTTATTTATCTGGCTTACACCTTCATTTTGCTACAATGGAAAATGCATTGTATGCTTGTTACAGCTGACATAACAAAATTCTAAGAACAAAAACAGTTATAATGGTGTATTTGGTTTGAGCCATATTTTCGCTTAGCATGAAGTACAAGTCTGAGGAGTTAACCATAATGCAATATTCACCAGTGGTCTCAAGGTCACACCATACAGCTTCATAGCCCTTTCGGCATCAGATAATCTGATAAATCCTGTCGAGCCATAACATATGCTGGAAAAGTCTAACTTGGTGATAAATTATTTAAGTCAATCTCAGAAAAAGAAGAAGCATAGAGGTCTGTGAGATCAATGACATGTTAACTGTGAAATGAGAAGATTAATACTGAGAGCGAATGAATTTTGCCAAGGCTGCATTTGTTCGCTTATTTTCCCTCACTGCTGTGACCATCACGAGTGTAGGAGATTAATTACTGAGAGCTGCAAAAGTGAGAAGTACCTTATCCATACTCACAATGTTCTTATCATCCTTTGAACCACTGCAAAGGCCACCTGAATAAACAATCGAAACTCAAGGACGGACACTGAATCTATGAAACACCTGCACAGCACATTAATCAGATCTGAGGTGGCTTGGAAAAAAATAAATAAATAAGAGAACACATACACATGTGTTGGCTTGATGCAGTGTTCAGAAATTGGTTGCTGTCACTGCAGCAGACAAATATCGACCTGTACTCCGATCACTGTTCTCAATTCAATGATTATCCACCTTCATTTGCCTTTAATGAGGACCATAATTAAGTCTCAGCACACATGTGTGTTGGCTGGAAAGGCAGATTGACTAAGAAATGAAAACAGCATTTCTGGATGGCTCCAGAACAATAAAATATTCTTAAACTAATCTACCACCCCCACACACAGCGCCACATGTAATGGTAGATGCATCAGCACTGGCAGCTATTGATAGATGGTCTTTCATTCCATGCTAGGTTAGCTAGCATCTGCCCCAGCTCTCCTTTGAATTAAAGGCTGAATCTGAGTAATGGGCCAAATTAAAAAAAAAAAAAAAAAAACTTGCCCAGCCAGTCTTACGTGGAGAAGCTGACTTAATTCCGGGTACGATTTTAGGATCGATGCAAGTGCACAAATACAGCTCACTGCACCACAGCAGAAGTAAATTGGTCCCGTATTATCTTGGAAGAAAAACTGTTGTGTTTTACTTACGTGTGGACCGAATGTACTCTACAAATAAGAGAATAAAGCGGATCAAATTAATTATTAAAAGACCAGCTCTGAAATAAGTCCATTCTATTCATCCCTCAATAATAAGAAGAGAAAGCACAGCTTTTTAAAGTCCTTTTGTGGACACCGGTGTATATTTACTGCATCATCATAGCACCACGTGCCAAGGGAATCAAATAGGGAGGATGTAAAAATCTTGATTGGCATAGAGGGGTTTGCATCATGAAGCTGTTTCACTCTAGCGCCTACTCCGATGTGCATGGCTGGCAGTGTAGTGCCGACATTTGCTGCCCACATTCAGCAGATCAAAAGCATGCTAAGGACCCCATGATGTGATCGCGTTCCCAGTTACTTCACAACTGCACGCTGAAACAAGCATAGAACGGGACCAGAGTACTGGCAGTCCCCATGTTACTGACAAGCTCTGTTTACTAAGTCTGCTATTAAGTTTAATGTGTAGCTTAGTTGGAAAAATTATAATGCAGTACATCATAATAATTATAATAATAATTATACAATAATAATAAAAGGCACTACACTGTAAAAAAATGCCTGTAAAAAATACGGTAAAAATACCTTAAATGATAATGGAAAAATACTGCAAATATCAATCAGGTAAAATACTTTAAAAAATATATATAATATAATATAATATAATATAATATAATATAATCTTTATTGAATACGATTTTTAGTTGTAATTTCAGTTACTGGTGTAATGTGTAACATGATAATGACATGGGAATGAATATGTGTTAAAATACAGTTTTAAATATGTAGTTCTGCAGTTCATGGTAACAAGGTGTACTATTATTGGGGTGGTGCAGTGGTTAGCACTGTTACCTCACACCTCTGGCACGCAGGTTCGAGTGTCTGCCTGGGTTCCGTGTGTGGAGTTTGCATGTTCTCCCCATGTTGTCGTGGGGTTTCCTCCAGTTTTCCCCCTCAATCCAAGACATGCTGAGACTCATTGGAGTTACCAAATTGCCCATAGGTGTGGATGGTGTGTGAGTGTGCCCTGTGATGGGCTGGCCCCCTGTCCTGGGTTGTGCCCATAGGCTCCAGACCCCCTGTGACCCAGAAGGATAAGTGGTCTGGAAAATGGATGGTATACTGTTAAACAGTGCTCCTGTAATTTTACAGTAGAACTTATACTGTGGTGTCGGTGAGCCAAGTGCCGTCTGGCCTATTTGCATGTGTCCCAGCATGCCGCACTGTCGTGCTGAGAATGGCCGCTGTCTATGTCATGCATGTAGTTAATGTTCCAGGTTCCCCATGTTTTTTGACTGTGTATAAGTTACCCACCATGTGTAGTTCCCATTGTACATATAGTGACCATCCCCTGTTCTTCCATGAGTAGAAGAGCTTTAACTAAACTGCATTTTAGACATGGCATCATGGCCAGAATCAACGGATACTACAATACAGTAGAAAATCAACACCTGTACATTTTGCAGTTACAATTTATAGTTTTTACGGTTTTTAACTGTTAGTTTTACATAAAAAACGTAATATTTTAATGTGAAAATCTTTCGAAGAATATGGATTTAAACAGTTTATTATACACAATAATAATATGTACCATATCAAACTACTGTAATTTTCACCCACAGCTGCCAGTAATATACTATAAATTTAACAGATTTTTTTTACAGTGTACATTCAGTACTGTATTGTACCTCGAGCTGCAGAAACGCTGAAGCTGCACGATGTTTTTTAAGTGATACAGTGTAGTGCGTGCGTTCCTCATTACAAACCATTGTATTTAACCTGAATGGTTACTACAACTGGCTTTATGATGAGCATTATTGTCCCTTAGCTGGCTGTTATTAACCTGCCTGCAATCCATTTAAAGAGAACATTACACGGGAAAGTCAAATTACACTCATCTTTTAATTCCTGGTAAATTAAGGTCAATAAATGAGGTCAATATGATGGTAAATGTGATCCATAAACAGACTCGTCATCAGAAATTCTTTCATGGCTTTTGCTGACCACAAACAGAGTGGGTTAAAAAGAAATTCAGTTCAGACTTGCAGTTTTAACCCATAGCCGGACAGATACTGATGTAGGCATCACAACAAATCATATAATCCGCTCACTCTTATGGCTTCACTCACCATCACGACACACAAATGCCAAACCTGGACCATAGGCTGTGCCGACATGCGTCTCATTCAACGTCAGTTCAGGACCTTTCAGTTCATTTAGAACGGCATGCTTGATAAAGTTACCAGCATTCACCCCACCCACACCTGTCATCTGCTAACCTGGCAGGAAACAGTATAACACATCAAACTGAGCTGTGCATCATGCCGAAAGGGGTTCCCGGGCTTAATTAAAGGACAGGCATAATGAAGCTTTGCTTCTTCAGATGATGCAATGCGGGACTGATATGCTTACTGTCCCCATTTGTTTTGGGCAATTGCTGTTTTGACTTTGTATTTCTTTGTCCTTCTGTTTGCCATCTGTCTGCACTGGCATTAAATCATATTTTCATAACTGTAAAAGGCAGCAACATTCCCATAAAAAATTCCACTGAAATTGATGTTTTCTTTTCCAAGATCCACCAGTAAAATATTATTAGGTTGTACAAGATGATTAAGGCTTGCAGTCCACTCCCTTTTAGCACTGTCTTCTGTTTCGCAGCCTGTCGTATGTAAGATTTGCTAATTCGACTGGGACTACTTTTCAAAATAAAAGCTGTACCATCAAGAGTATTTACATCTATCTTCTGATTTCTCTTCCACTTCAATGTCACAGGAGACCAGAAGCTCAGACAGCAAAAAGGATACAAGCAGACACACACTCATACACATAATTACACACTGTGCAAATTTAGAGACAGCAGTTCACCTAACTGCATGTCTTTGGACTGCATGACAAATCCTGTACAACAAAGGCTAAACATTCAAACTCCAAACACACAGTGACAATGGGATTCAAACTGCCAGCCATAGTGTAGTGTTACCCATTGAGATTTGCTGGGGGTATATTTTAAGACTTAAGGGTGGTAATTATTATTATTTTTTAAAATTAACTAAATATGTCTTTAAAAAGAAATATGTTTGGAGAAGACCTGGAAATGCTCCTTAGTTCACAACGAAAACGTTCCCAATTGAAATGTTCCTGAGATCACAATGAAATCATTGAAATATTACTTGGGGCCAGCAATCATGTGGAACCAATATGACAGAAAGAGGATATACAAATCATCAGAATCCTTCACATAGGTTCCTGGTCTCTGTCATAACATCTTTGTAACATCATCCTAATTAATATAATTTTGCAAGCATTTTTTGTTCTTGACAGTGCACAGAAGACAAACAATTTGATTTAGGTGTAACGAGGCTTAAGGTTTGTTTTGCAAGGAATGCCGATCCAACCTAGTGTGACAATAGTTTGAGTGACATTGTAGACTTTGCTGGGTGTCTGGTTTTCTACCAGTAATGGTTGCCTATGTTGGTTAAGCCTCGATTTCAAGCAACAGCTGCTAGGAGGACACAAGAATGTTCAAGAAGTGAATGTTCAACCATGCGTAGGTAACGAAAGTCAGAAGGCAAGGCAACATGATACTTACAAATGTCAGGGACCAGCAAACTTTAACCAGATGTAATGAGAGACTTACAGTCGGAGGTGCACACATGATTGAGGCATTCAGAATGAACAGTTGTTGGAAACAAATGCTCAGAACAAGAATAAGCAATTCCCTTTGACCTCCTGGGTTTATGATAAGGTCATTGGGATAATGTGGTTTATTACACCAGAAAAAACCTTCCAGAAAAAGGCTTTGATGTAGCACTGAAATGGTTTCAGCCTCTCATTTACACCCATCCTGGACGTGTTTGCTGTAAAATGCCATGATGCAGCAGGTCCCAACCTCTATAAACTTGGGGTAAAAAGGTTTGTTGATTGGCCTAACCCTTGCCCCCTTAGCTGGTCGATGCCGGAGAGCTGCTATGTGATTACCTCACTGATTACCTGGCCCAGGCAGTGGCCATGAGGGCAACAAGGAAACTCTTGAAATTGGTAGACAACAGGCCAATATCAGCTGCATGTAGGACAATGCTTGCTGATACACCTGCACGGAGACAGAAGGACCTCCATTTCAAACAATAAGCAATCAGTCAGGCAGGACGGGATAGCCGCTAGTTTTTGCTCACAGGCTGCATCTGAATGGAAGATTCTAGAGTATGTTAGCCATCGGGAGGCAGTATATACAATTCTCTGATAATTTATCACGCTTAATGAAGATTACACAGCGACTGGGGAAAAGGGTTTCCCACCCCCTGCCCCCAAGCAAAAACGTAAATAATTTGTCCACACTCCCTCTGTAGACATTTATATTCCTCCTCAGCTGCATTCATAAATTCTGACATTCTCTTAACCTTCTTCAGTGTCTGAGGCTTCCCTGTTTATAGACTTCATTCTGCATTTCAATATGCTTTTTAGTCAATGCAAAGTCATCCCTCTTTTTATCCCATCCTTCTATTCTTTTTAACGCCCATCTACTCTCTGCCTGTAGAATGAGACTCATTATCTCAATCTGTCATCACCGAATCTGCCTTCATAGCCTTGGGATCTGTGAGCTTGCCCATTACTTAAAGTCTCTATGAAGGCTGTAGCATTTCCCTTAGGCTACTTTTTCTGAGTCCCGCAAAGGGAGCATGTCAACTGAAATAGCAACTGATGGGTTTTCTCCTTATTCCCGCACATCAGGCCCATTCCAGCACTTCATTTAATAATCTCAACATTTCTAGGTGACCACCAATTTCAGAATACATAGATAAATTATAAATATTCCACAGGCATACTTATAGTAAGAGTCAAAACTTTGGACACACTAAGTCACCTATAAAAGAGAGCAATGCTGTCACATCACATGACCTGTCCACCTGACTTAAACCCAGGAGAGGTGGTTTTTGAGAAGCTTGACCGGAGATTGAAGGAAAAACAGCCAATGAGTACTCCTTCAAGACTGCTGGAAAAGCATCCCAAAAGACCACCTCATGTAACTGGCATGGAGAACAAAGTATGATCAGGCAGTCCTTGGTAAAATTGGATTTAAGGGCCATGTTCAAGGGCCCAATGGTGACATCACTCTGCCAAGCATGGGACTTGAACAAGCAACATTCTGAATCCCAACCAACAGAGATGCATATAAAATGCTTTTTTATATTATGTTATAGTTTTGATGTCTTTATTATTATTCTGAAATGTAGAGAATAGTACAAAAACCTTTCTATAGGTAGATGTGTCCAGACTTTTGACTGGTACTGTACATATATTAGACCAGAAACCCACAACTCCTACCATCAAGGGCAAGTAGAGAATATTCATATATTACATTTTACTATTTAATCTAAGCAATCACTTCAACAAAGAAGTTAATGACAAAACTGAGCAAAGACTGCAGCTATGCACAGCACGCAAACTCATCAATGCACCGTCGGCTGACATTTCAGCAACTTCAGCAGCGTTTGGGAGCAGAATACAAATGAGCATCAGAGGTACCAAAGTTGGATCTGGCAGTAAAATCACATGACGTACCCATGTGGCTCCGATATGATGATGCCATTGTCATGCGTCCCCATAGAGAGACTATGCAGAGGGTCAGCAGCAGCAGCCACTTACACCAGCTCCGTAGGTCTCCCTCCCGCATCCTGCAAGGCAAACAAGTCAGTCAATCACTGATGCCACTAAGGAGTGAGATGGTGAGGAGAAGGTCGTGTGTAACAGTGCAAAACAAAGTGGGAATAAATGCTCAACAGGACGCTGGAGATGCCTGCCTGACTTACTCTCCGTTACACAGAGTGAGAGGCCAGTCTTTGCTGAATATATAGCATATAAAGAGCGAAAAGTGAATGATATTATTCTTGTGTTACTTTGTTTCATTGGCCTAGTACCAAGGGTCCAATTTTCCTGATATTGTGCAGCTGTAGAATGCTTTACAGCAATGCGAAAATGGACCAGAATACCAGTTTACTTGATTTAAGTTTAATTGATCTGTAACTGATTTATACTATGTGGGCCCAAACCACAACCATGAGGTTGTAAAAAAAGTCCAGATTTCAGGCAATTAATGTTGAATGCTAAGAAGGTAAAGGCACTAAAAGATTTAATTTTATTAAGAAAATCAACAGCCTTCTGTTGCCATGAGATCTAATTGCATAACACAACCTTACTCCCTCCAAATGTCACCACTAGCTTTTCAATAGAAAGGTAATGAGTATGAAGTATCTGTGTTGGCCTTGGACAAACTCTGCTGTGGTCCAGGACCAAACAATGCAGAGCAAACGGACATTTTGTTGCACTTAGGAAACAAAGAATCTATGATGAGAAGGTTTGATAGTAACATGATCACTGTTTTAATTTTTTTTTTTTGAGACAGTGAAGAAAAAAAACTTGAATTCTGGAGCTGGATAAGCAAAATATCAGCATAAATGTCCATTTCCATGAGCAGCAAGATGAATTACAGGCTTCGCTCCTGTGTAAGGCTATGCAGCTTTAACTGGACCGAAAAAGAAACATCAGCTCTGCGGTTCAGTAAAAAAATTCTTCAAAACCATCATTGTTTCTCAGCATCGATAGGTAATGAAAGACTGGTTTTAAATTTTGCATTTTGTTATTGTGTACTTACATATATACAAATATTAGTACAACTCGGGTATCTGTCCAGAATACTTTTATAGACCTTTATAGGCATTGATTACTCACAAAAACTAAGGAAACACCTGCATTTTCCCAAGAACATTTCTTAAAAGAAACATACCACTAACGATTACAGAAAGTACAGAAAGCATTCACAGCCGTTGAGCCCTTCTTTACAATATGTTGTATCTCAAGATTTTCTCTGAATTTTAGCTAGACAGTAGCATGCAATCTTTATTTTCTACAGAATAACAATTGTGACAGTGTGTCTCGACTCTGACCCAGAGGGAAGGACGGTTCTGAATAGCATCTGTTCAGAAAACACAAAATCAAGAAGGAAGGGAGGAGTCAGCAAGGCCGTATGAAAGCAGCACAGGTAGATACTGAAGGCTTATGACTCGAGGGCCCAGATTGTAAGAGTCAAAGCAGCACACAACCTGACCGTCGGTAGCAATCGAGGCATGCTGTGGGGCAGGTAAACACTTTGTGGTTTGAAGGCAAAACAAAAGGAACAGTTTAGCCCTGTTTTTCTTCCTTCCATCATTCAAAGCAGCCGGCTTTAAACAACCTGCTGTGTACGTGACTTGCCATGGCCCACAGCAATCCGCACTTCATCTCTGCATCCTCCCTCTATTTAAAACTTTGTAAAATCATTTGCGATGCAGTAAGAGTATCATTAATACACAATAATGGTTTCTCCTGCAGCCTGTACCATATGCTATTTCTTACAAGTCGACATCTTACAACCATAACATTCTGCACCTATCCACAACCCCAAACACAACTACTAAGAACTCTTTGCATCAATAAGATTTGCCGATCGCTCAACTTACTTTTCTAAGACTATCAAGCAATTAGCCTGAAGGAAAGCTACATAGTCAAGCCACGATTGAAGTGTCCTTGCTTTTGACTCCAAGAACATTGATATTCACTCACCTTGTTGAGGAATGAGTACACTTCATTATGTCTAATCGATCTGAGCCAAAGGCTTTTAAGATTCACTGTTTATTCGTTTCTAAACATTATTAAGTGGTTGCACTGTAACAGGTGTTTTGTGTATTTATTTACTTGTTTATTTTAGATTGTGTCACATAGGAGGCAACTGCAGTGCCTTTGAAAATACATGGATAAATAGATGAATAAAATGAAAACACATTTTCATCATTATACTTTAATAAAAACAACAACAACAAGAGAGAAAATGAGATGGTGGCAAACAGCAATAAAGCACAACCTGATTTAAGTGACTCTACAGTCTAGCTAATATCAGGAGGAGAGAAACGGTTTGAGATGCACTTTCCAGCCTTCCTCACTCCGCTAATTAGTCCCTTTGGAATCCATCTTTGTAGATGGTGGGATGCCTGAGACAAATATATTTCAGTTCTATGTGTGAAACGTTTCTGCTAGCAGCTATGGAAACTGGACTGCTCTAGATCCAGAACAGGGGTTGATGCAGAGTCGAGTGAAGTCCATCTGGCCTTCGTGGGTTATTTTTGAGGTTAGCAGCGTGATGGAGAAAGTCATAGGAAACAGGTGATTATGGACAGAAATTATTTATGTGTTCCCCTGCCTTTGGCATTAAGAACTACTTCATAGCATCATGACAGACGTCTTATTGATTTCAGGTAGTAAGCTTTTGGTATATCCTCCTGAGACCCCACCCATTCATTTATGTCCATTGTAGTGGACATTTTGTTTTTGTATCTATCTTTTCACTGATGTAAGGAAACATTTATTCCTGTTGTACACTAAAGATGGCATCTTGTGAAATTTAAAATAAAAATTAATTTGAAAAAATCTAAATTGTAAGATGTCTTATTTTATAACCTAATAAATATAACCTAAAACTGAAGGACACTTTTTTCCTTGGGTCTCAGGAGGATATTGGAAAAAATGCATGCTTTAAAACATTAGCATTGTTAAACTTCAGTTTATAAAAGGGCCTTGATCTAACTCTTGAATTATAATTCATCAAAAAAACATAATACTTGTTACATTCAGGTGTATTGGCTGGATAGGGAAAGAAATCCAACCACAGGTGAAGCAAGTTTTTTTCCGGAATTGTGGTCCGTAAAAATCAGACTACAGCAAATTAAGGCAAACAGTCAAACCGTGATCCAAATCTGGGGCCTAAACACAGAAGATGGTGGCGCAGGAGGTAGCACTATCGCTCAGCAACTCTATCACATCAAAGTGTCCTTGAGCAAGACACTGAACCCCCAACTGCTCCCGGTATGCAGGTTGGCGCCTTGCATGGCAGCCTCCGCTACCGGTGTGTGTGTGGATGGGTGAATATGAGGCATAATGTAAAGCGCTTTGAGTACTCGTATGAGTAGAAAAAGCGCTACATAAATGCAGTCCATTTACCCAAATCAACTAAGCTCAAGTCACAGAGGAAAAAAACAAGGAAAGCAACCAGGAACCATACAGAAAAAGCAAGTCATGGAACGGCCACTGAGTCTAGTGGAACACTCAGTACTTCACAAGGAGTTCAATGAACCCAGATGCTTTTCATCTGGCCCAGTTGACCAGGCTGATTATCCGCAGCGGTGCCTAGAATTCAGGTGATGCAGAATGGGAAGTGACTGGACTTGGCTGAATGGATGCTTATAGGTGTGGCATTCGGGGGCCTGTATTGCTAAGCAAGATTTGTCAGTTAGTTAATTTGTCGGATTTAAGGTAGAGTAGTTTTGGCTAAATGTAAGTGAACGATGATAAAGTCCATTTAAAGTGGGGTATCTGACATGTTATCCAGCTAAGCAAGAAATCCTGCCTCATGGTACAGGCCCCTGGGGCTTTTTTGTGACAGCTATTTTTCTGATGTGTCCCACAAATCAAAAGATTAACATATGCTGTAGCTACCCACCATTTTGAGAACTATTTTTGCAATAGCAATACTTTGCAGTTTAAGATGATTGAGGAGCTTCTGAGTTTTATGACTTTTGCTACTGATGGCAGTAGGGGTTTTAAGCTGTCCAGGAATCTCACACACTCCACCCAAACCCAACAGGTAGGAACAAACCTGTGGCCTTTCAACAGCATGCAGGCTGGACTTTGGCAAGTTCTGGCTTTGACTTAATGCTGCTGAAAGAGCTGACATACAAAGGGATGGCAACCTCTCTGCCCGTGCTTGGGATTCAAACCTAGTTTTCAAATCCAGAGCTCTGAGTGTAGTGAAAATTTTACTTACTGGCTCAAAGGTGTTTGAGAGACATATAGTTCAAGGTTTAAAAACTTCCTCCTGAAGTTACTTCCAGGATAAAATGTTCTTTGTGCTCGATGCTACGCTCTTTCTTTAGTTTAGTAACTGATTGGCTGAAGCATTTCATATGTACCTGTCCCACATCAAGGGTCTTCAGCCTTCAATGGAAAAACATAATGCTGTCCAATGGAAGCATATGTCAGCCTTTAAGGACACCTGGATCCCATTTATAACATTTCTTAATATTCCATTAGAATAAACTAAATTAAAATATAGCTTCAGTCTTCAGCCTGGTCACAGTGATTATTTGGATATCATTATCAAAACAAACTTCCTCAAATGCCTTTACCTTATTAAATCGAAGGTAGATCACAGCACTTCCAAATCTGTCAATCAATTAACTATAGCATGCTACACTTTGGATTCCAAGGTTGTAATAGACTGTTTTCTGCAAATTTCCAACCACTGCTGGCCCAGGAAGACTGCATAGAGGGTCATGGCCATTCTAGCATGAGTGAGTGAATCTCTTGGTGGTAGATCTGCTGCAGGTTTATGCACAGTTCCAGCATTTCATTGCCAAGATTAGTCCATCCATATGAGTCTCACTACAGTGGCACAGTCTTCAGCAGGGGCAGGCAACCCTGATCCTGGAGTGCTGGTATCCAGCAGGTTCTATATCCTACCTGATGAATTACTATTCGCTTGAGATCAGGTCTGGTTTATCAGAGACCTGGTAAGATGGAAAACCTGCTGGATGCTGGCACTCCAGGATCAGGGTTGCCTACCCCTGGTCTAGATGCATACAGGCCCATTATGTTTGTTTACCCAATGCTATATAAAATTGATTATCATTAGTTTCCACAGCTGGGCGGCTACTTTCTAAATGAGGTTTACATCTGTTGCTCATGACATAGTGATCAGAATTTGATTCGGCAACGTTAATTGTGTCCCATCAAACACTGCACGATGAGATGAAATTTAAACTTCATGACAACTTTGCTGAACAGGCTGCCATAAAGCCTATTACATTAAAAATACAAGTCAAATAGAACGGCTTGTGATAACAAATGCACACACTACTTTGTGATACTCATGAAAAGATTGTGCAGCTTCAGCAGTTTGTCAGTCCGAGCTACAGTACAGCATCGTATGAAGGTATTTCTATTATTATGTATAATTATTATAATAATATTATGTAGTATTATTTTCCTAACTTACCTACAAAATTCGACTTGAAGACAAACCTAGGAAACGGATCTTGTTCATAACCTGGGGATTGTCTGTATAGAGAAACTACACATTACAAAAAATGGTGCAGACATGGCTAAATAAAAAAAGACTGATTAATGGTTAAAGTTTTCCTAAGGGAAACAGTTAAGAAGAATATAGTAATAAGGACAGAATACTTTTTTTATGATTTAACATCCTATTTGTCATTCATATATTTTACAGACTTCTGGCTTTCAGACACCCTGGAAGTACTGCTCTCTCAGACAGGGAGTAATGAACATAAGGCCTGGGCTTCTGACCAAATGGTTTCTGGTCCCAGTCTTTGGAAGACTATTTATAAACACACTCTGCACTTCAGTCTAAAAAAAAAAAAAAAAAAAAAACTAACAGGCTTCTGAATTGTTAAAACCATGACCTATGGAAGTGGCTTCATACTAAAGTGTATGCTGTGCAACCAAACTGATGATTCTTATTCAAAGAGCAAGGAGCAAAAGGTCCACCTGGCCTAGATGCAGGAGCCTGGATGCGAGATCTGCTAGGAAAAGTGGCTGCTGTAAGAAGCGGTACCAGTCTCTTTTCCTAGGGCACGTGCTTTGCGCCACACTTCGTAACTGCAGACCCCAGAGGATTTGGGATGATCCCCTGTCATTAAACTGATCTTTACCTTCCAGGGGCATGAAGTACAATGCTGTGCTTTGGTACGGCTCATCTTTTCCTCTAAGCAACAATCATAAATGCATGCAAAAAGCTGCAAATGGAGGGGTCTAAAGGGAAGGCCCTCTTCATGCATACTAAGTGTGGCATTTGGTGTTTGTTCCACTAAAGCTCATGTCATGCTTTTCCCAGGGCTTGCTTATATGCCTTGGCCTGACTGCAGAGGGCATTTGAGGACTTCCAACTGTTTTGTAGCTGCTTGCAGAGATCCTTGCTTCTCTGTGAAACAAAAGTCCTTCTCGGTTCTTTCAGTGGGTTTCCCCAGAGTGCGCCATCTTCCTCACCTTCAGGCAGCTGCTGTCTCAGAGCTATCCCGTCAAAAAGTTTCTGCTGTGGTGGACAGTAATCCACTGGGGCTTTCTGCAGTCCTCCACAGTCGTGTTCAAACCAGCACCAACTACCTCTGCTCCCAATGTATACAAAGCAAATATTATTATTGACTTGTTCATCTCACCTTGGATAAATTTAATGCTATTTTCATTTGCAAATTATAGAGGGTAATGTCAGTGAACTTCACCATGTGTGTGTGTTTGGGTGTATTTGTGCATGCATGTGCACACACACTTGTTCATGTTAAATATTTTTAAATTTGGTGACTTTTTGTACAGTTGATTGAACACAATAAAAGGGTTTTTATCAAAAAATATGAGATTAAACAAACTGTATAAAAAGTTAATCTTTTCAGAGTGACATTTACTGAGGGTTATAAAAAAAACTAGGAATTATTTTTGTTCAGCATCTTTCTCTCTGGTCCCTTTCCAAGTTAAATATCCACCAACTGTAGCACCGAGGAAAATATTTAATAGCTCTTTCTTAAGCACAGGTGCTTTCAGACGCCTTGGTTGATGGATTATGCGTATCATATGAGAAAGGAAATGGGAACAGAGATCAAGTTAAATATTCACTCTGCGGATCTTCTGTGAACTTAATGTCTTAATCAGATATAAGCTAAGACCTTTTATGAAATATGTTATCTTAGTCACAATTTTCATGGTTGATATTACATCTAGTGATGCAATGCTTTTAAGCAGCATCAATCACAAACAAGTGTCATAATTTGCAGCAGTCCTCTTGAATAATCAAGCACTTGATTGTACTGAAAAAGTATCTGTACTCAAGTAATTATCAAGAATACGATACATATCTGGGCATCTTAAGTGGCTTAGCAGAGCTTAGGCTGAACTCTGCTGCTTGGATCATGGTGTTCAAATCGAAGTGCGTTTCTGTTGTGATTGGAAGGTTCTTAGTGGATTAATATCTAGAAAACGGGGAGGAAAACACCTCACTGTTTGTAATGAGGGTGTGGTGACAGGGGAGTGAACAGGAGCCATCTATAGTGCTGTCTGCTTCCTGGCAGGAGTTTTTGCAGACAAAACTATTCCTGAATAAGCAGTAAATATAGAGTACAGACTGTTACCAGGGAGAAAATAGGGTAAAAACATTAAGAATTATGTCTTATTTTGACAGCAGGAAATGGCTGCCATATTTACTTATTCACAATTAAGCAACACTTTTTGGCATTTCCGTTACTGGGGTTCCTTGGCTATCAGTTCCACCTTCTGCTACTCATCAGATCCAGCATCTTCCACTGCAACTGGCAAAGTTTTTCTTCCTTTTCATAGTGTTTCCAAATTAAATTTTACGCAAGACAGCTCACCAGACTCAGGGGATTATAGTCAGTCACAATCACTGTCCATTTGCAAGTATTTATAGATTCCCTCATTGCTCAATTGGCATCACAATATAGCAGCCAATGAAATCATGTTGATGTTATCAACCACTTGCCCACAAATAATTTTACACAGTAGCGAAAAAGAATTAATTTTCAAGGGTTAAGTTCATGGTGGTAAGTCATCTGTTAACATGAGTGCAGATGTGTGAAAAGTATCTTAAAGGTTTGTCAAATAATCAAAATAACCCACTGAAGCATTTTGGACTCAACTGAGGTCCTTCCTTAGGAAGCATGCATGAGAGTCGGGGATTGCCAAGATGCTTCAAGCTAATGCATTTTCAACATCCTGTGCACAATGGCCGTCCCCTTTAAAAGTCAAACGACGCCGCTGAACAGAATGCTGCTCCTACAAATTGAATTATTCACAGAGGGGGGCTAGTAGGGTGCAGCATCCATTTCCCAAGCTGTGTTGAGTGGGGAGTTCTGCACACTACCATGCATTATTGACAAATGCAATTTTGAGCGGGGAACAAAAGTGCAATCACATGGCTGAAGTATTTGAACAGGGTGTCGGGGGGATATCAGATATTGTAGAAAGTGGCTCATCTGTGAAGTAACGTTTAAAAAAAGTAAGAAGAAGCAGCTCAGTAGTTATGTCTGGGAATGCTGCCACCGTACCTTTAAGGTGCCCCCATAAAGCTTCTGCATCATACATTTGCACTGATTACTTCAATGACAGTCAAAATTCAGAATTACCAAGGTCATTGACTTGTTAATGAACATCGATGCATTAATGACAGGAGACACCTATGAAATACAATCGACAAGGTCTGATTTTATCAAAATAAACTTTGCAGGGTTCTTCAGAAAGAAAAGCTGCTACGTTTTTTTTTTTCATTATTCCAGGGAGATAGTACTTCGGTGAGAAGCTGAAGTCATTAGTTACGCCACTTGCCTTCACAAAAGCCAGTGGGCAGTAATTGGGTATTTAAATCAGGTTCAGTGCTACGTTCAGTCCAACAATAGTTGATTGCCAATTTCTCCTTTACTATAACTACCGACCCTGACCGCCTGGTCAGCATTGTTTCACCGTATCTGTTAGATTGCAGGCAAAAGCCTCTTCTTTTCTGCATTTAATACAGTCTGCAAAATTTCTCCACCATATACCATGTGCAAATGATTCAACCTTGGGCCTGACCATATATCTGTCTCAACCACACAATAACGGAGAGTAGGTTCTGCCAGGAACAAGCAGAACACCATGCAATACCACACTGGTGTGAAACACTACACTATATTGGATCTGTAACCTCCTGTAGTTTGTTAGGAGTTCAGATGTTGTGCCTGGGAATGCGGGCAAAGAGGGAGATCTATACTTCCTGCCTGGAGCCCATTTTATATTCTGACAGGCCTTCAAAATTCCCTTCCAGGGCCAGGCCCTTCAGGGCTTCCATTCCTGGCTATTCCTCCTCTTCATCTTTCTTTTTTTTTTTTTGCAAGTCACACAAATGCTGAACACTGCTGTATTTGTGTGTGTGTGTGTGTGAACATAATATCATCTATAGATTTATTTTTCAATTTTGTTAACCTATTTATAGCATAAATGAAAGCGAAAGAACCATTTAAGTATCTCTAGTCGCTTAATGGAATCTAGCCCTTGTATGAATGTAAACACTAATGAGGTCAGTCAGCCAGGCAGCCAGCTTCAGGAGCTGCTGCAGGAAAGGAGGAAAGAAGAAAAATGGGTTGTTAACCAGGAAGATATAGTCCCTGGTGTTTGGAATGATGTTTAAATAATATTTATCGGACACTTGAGAATCAAGGTTGATAAGCACTGTTTAAATAGAATCTCTGTTTTGCTGCTGGTACTCTAGACGTAGCTGCGGTTGAAGCTGTTAACTCATGTGCCTCGGATCCATTTGAAAATAATCGAAGGTTCTTCCTGTAGAGAAAGCAAACAGGGCACTGACACGTTCAAAATGGAGAGTGCAGTTTACAGATACTTAATATTTATCTGGTTCACCCAGCCTTTTCCTCTTAGCATACAGAATTAACACCTGTGATTTAACCTTCATACTCTATAACAAACTGATATGAGTAAAAAAAGAGCCAGTTTTATTTTTTATTTTTTTTGCATAAGACATTGCAGAGCAATGACAATTTGGAATTCCATCTGTGCCTGAGAGTATGGTAAGACAGTGATTTCTGTCAAAACCTTTATATTTTCCTATGAGAGTTATACACCAATTTATAACAGCATTCCACTAGGCTACCCTTATTTTTTAAATGAAATTAGCATATTATTAGATATAAAAAGTTGCAGGTGAACTGCAGTCTTGGGAACATGAGTGTGAGGTTATTCTGGATTTTTAAAAATAAAAAATAAGATCATTGTAATTGCTCCTTCCTAATTGTGAGAACCTTCCTTCTAAAAAAGGAACACCTAAACTGTATGTTTTATGTGGCAAGAGATTATTTGTATACTGTAAATCACACCCTCATTCTGTCTGGATGTGGCTTTAAATACATTCACCTTCATCATATTTGAGCCAGTTTAAACACAGATGTAGTAAATAACACAAAGAAAACTACCAGTAGTGGACAATATGATTTCTAGCATGTGAGGCTTTAAAAATTGTGCTTGACCTCTGTAAACATTCTCATATTTGGTGGTAAATACTTCTTATGAATATGGAGGGTACACCAAAATATTTTTTGCTACGCCTTCGTCATTCCATGATCATGCCCCTGCCATGGGCTAGTTACCTTGTATAGGTGGAAGAGGAAAGTTCTGGCCTTAGTGTAAAGGTGCATTCACATGACTTAATTATCAGTACAAGTTGATAGGCATTGAATCAATTTCTGAATACTTATCAGTTATTGCTCTATGTCATAATGTATTCACTCAGTTTTCAAAATGCTAGTGGACATCCTGCAAGCTTCTTTTGTGCGTAAGTTGAAGCAATCCCGTACGCCAAGATTTTCTGGGTTCACCTCCCCTGATAAACAGGAATGAATCCCACTCCCAGTCTTTAATTACACTGCCGAATTAAGTGTTAGCCGCCACAATATAATCCATGATGTGTATCACTGGCTTCTGACAGACAGAATTCACGGATCCGTCGCCTGATGCAGCAGTCAATAAATGAAACGAATGGGATTCTTTATTCCTCCCTGCAAGAATGAACTGTCTTCTAATCTTAATCCATCAAAGTCAGAACTGCCAACAGGCGTAGGATTCCAATCCAGGATGTTCACGCATTCTTTTGGAGCCCTTTTGCAACATCCAGAATTCTCAGAACCTGTAGCATGGGTATTACATGCGCAGTTACAGGTACTTGCACAGCTTTAACCAAATACCAAATTTTGCCAAATGCACAAATTTCTCAGAAAAATGATTTTGATCGACCATCGATGGTACATTTTTACACAATTTCAAATATCTGCAAAGTGTCACTTTTGAAAAAATTCTGTTGCCATCTCATAATTAATTAAAGTAGGTTGAGCTCCCATATTCTCAATTATAAACAAATATGAATATGAATGTAGCTGCCACATATGACAGGCTAAAAAAAGACAGCGGAATAATTAACTAGGTCTGCAGTGTAATATTAATCCCATAAAACCCATGACTTAGTGGGCAAGCTAATATTAATGAAAATGCTATTATGGTTGTCCCTACTAAGCTCCATACCAAAGCAATTGAGGCAGAGAAAGCAATCTATAGTCCTCTCCATGTTTGAAAACTTGTTTGAAATAATGATGTTGCCCATTGACCCTCAACTTCTGTACAACCAATGCAATTTCACTTAATTAAAAGGGGATCCGCTCCCTTTCTTACAATTAAATGTGCTCTGTGAAGCATGACCACACGCCAAGCACACTTCAGGAATGAACTGAAAGTCAGCATTAGGCTATATGAGGTGTGTCGGCTGCAGGGATGCTCTCTGTAACCTATCGGTGTCCCCATTTTGCAGTACAGTACGGTTCACAGAAATTCATGTGGATGAAGAATGAAAGTATAAGAACAGACACTGAGGAAATTCATCACTTTTCATTCATTCGTTCATTCATTCATTCACCTTTCCAGAAAATATACAAAAATATGGCTCGTATCAGTATGGAGCAACTAGTCGTGCTGTTGAAAGGTGAACACTGTCTGCCCATCAACTTTCAAATCACAATCCTCAGTAGATTTTCGCTGAGCATTAATCGTGTAATCACTACAAAATTAATAATTATAAAAATTACTATTTTATCTGCTTGCAAAATATATCCATCCATATTCTGTAACCGCTTATCCTATTCAAGGTCACGGGGGGGTCTGAAGCCAATCCCAGAGGCTACAGGTACAAAGGAGGAAACAACCCAGTATGGGGCACCCATCCATCATAGGACACACTCACACCCCCTTCATACCTACACACAACTTGGTAATTCCAATGGACCTCAGCATGTTTTTGGACTGTGGGGGGAAACTGGAACCCCACAACAACATGGGGAAAACATGCAAACTCCACACACATGGAACCCTGGTGGAAAGTCAAACCCAGGTCTCGGAGGTGTGAGGCAGCAGTTCTAACCACAGCACCGCCGTCCCACCCCACATGCAAAACATACAAAAATCAAAATTTATTATAAAGTCTTTGTGTTTACTTGTTTTTACAAAAACACTGAGCCAATAGCTGCATCTGCTTCAAAAGGCTTGTAGACATTACCACTCAAATAAACTGTTATTTCAGCTAACATTAATTGTGGAGAAGTCCACATTATGATATGATTTTGTTCATAATAAACTAAAAATGACAGGTGTTATAGCTACCTTTTCCTGTATTTTCTGATTTTGTGCTGGATAGGAAGTTATGCTTAATACATACTAATACATACAGCATGTCCACATTCATTTAACTTGCAAAGACTATTATTATTCTTGTGCTTCGGGTATTGTTATGATATTTACAGCTAGCTGGTTAATATGTAGAGCCTTGCACAATCAATAATAAAATGAAAATTCATTTTTCAAACTCGGAGAAATGAGAAGTTTATGGAATAGCTGAGATCTTCCTGGACTGGACCTTCCTGGAAGGTGGTACTGCAAGGGGCTGCATTGTTTTCGCCTCAGGGAGTCTTTCACACACAAGTATTTCATTTAGAGATTGAGCAGGAGCCAGCTGAGCGGGAATATCTGCCAATAAGTAATGATGCAGGACTGAAAACCTGTTTGCGTTGAACATCTTCAGTCCAGCAAAAAAAGAATAACATGTGGTTCTCACAATTGTGCTTTTTTTTGTTTTTGTTTTTTGTTTTGAAGTGTTAATTTATGTGATTGGATCCTGGAGTTTTTTTTAATGGAGAAATGTGTCACCCAGATGACGGGATGTCTCAGTGATGATCAATGACACTAATTAAGCATGGACATTATTTATGGTTCAAAATGCTAAGCTCATATACTGTGATTACTCAGGTCATGATTCTTCTAGAAAGGGAGACAGACCAGTTCCATGGAGTACTGCCATGTCATGTCAGACTTTGTTTATAAGGGTCTATTACTTTTGTGTGTCCCCCTAGTGGTCAGAAAAAGTTCACGTGGGGGGGCACTGAACTCCACATGAGATGCTCCAAGGGAGAGCTCGCCTTTCATCAGTAAGTCTTTCACGTGTTATTCTCCGAGGAACCATCTTGATCCTTGGGCAAATCTGTAATAAACCAGCATGTTCAGGCGCCTTCTCCCGTGTGGGTGCACACGCCTGCTCAAGGTTAAAGAGAGTGCAATTCCCCTTTCAAATCACTGAGATTTCACGGGAACTATTACATCAGCATTCATTCCATACCTCATTTACTGTAAGGCCACGCTTTGTCATTGACTGCTCATTAAAGCTTTATGGTCGCTATCTACGCCAATATGATTGCTGCTGGTGGACCTGAAGTGGACCTTGGTGCCTTGTACCCAGCAGTAGCACATTTTAACTCAGCTTCACCAGATTTTAGCACAGGT
Organism: Stomatorhinus walkeri; assembly: GCA_026784285.1. Lineage (NCBI taxonomy): Eukaryota > Metazoa > Chordata > Actinopteri > Osteoglossiformes > Mormyridae > Stomatorhinus > Stomatorhinus walkeri. The sequence continues at coordinate 25,575,401 of JAODUD010000127.1, forward strand.
GCACAAATATAAATGACCGGTGGGTGGACGGTCTGTGCTCCCAAAGTGCATTCTGAGAGGAACCCGCTTAGCAGAGCGATGACCCCAAGTGCCATAATCACCTGTCCAAGAGACCGAAATTTCTCATTAGGGTCAGTGAATCACACTCCGAACTCTGTTAAATTAAGCCTCTCAGAGTGGTGGGATCACAGACAGCCATGTGACTTGGTCTGGAGGCGTCACATCGGTTTTAGGGAGAAAGGTTACAATCATTTTGGATTATTTATTCAGGAAGCAGATTCCACTGAAAGATTGAAGAACAAAAGGTCAGGATAAATACCGAATGCATGTATGGGAACAAAGGATCACAATGATGGGGTTGCTGCCATTTCTCCAGTTTTTTTTTTTGTGAACACAAACCTGGCTTTTTTGGCTGATAATGGGTGGCATATGCAATATGCATCTAAATGACTAAAAAACATGGGAAAAGTGTGGAAAAAGCTTTAGTTTAATTAGCAATACTTTGCAACGGTATGAAGAGCATCATTTATTGTACTGTTGAGCCCAGTGAATTGAATGTTTTAGATTAAGGAGGAATACAGAGAAATTGGATCTGTCAGGATAACATTGCCGCCTTTCCCGTTTGTGCACATCAATGTTGCAATTATTTTTATCTCAATATATTCGTCGTGATTATGTTGATCTGTCTATTCCGTGCAATTTTAATTCCGTTTTTCATGCCATTTTCAGTTCCATTTTTGTGTATCTGTCCCAAAACACTGTTCCCACGAAAACCAGACATCTGGTGTAGTCAAAGGCTGCAGTGACATCTTTTCTGACATGATATAGCCAGCCTCAAAATAGGTTTAGCTCCTCAAATTACAACGCTCCACTTGCTTTCTTATCAATTTCACGTGGCATCTTGGCGTGAGAAATACAACTTGTTTGTCTTTACTGTTCTGTAATGGAATTGATAGGTAACTGTGGACACGGGAAAATAGCATATCTGACCTCTACAGCCCATTGGGTTAAACCTTCTGATTTTAAGAGTGAAAGGAGGAAATGTAAACCATATATGCATAGAAAAGTATGCAAATTAGCATTTAAAAGCCATACACAAAAATTCCAGTCCTGTTTCCTTCTTTCATTATAAAAATACACAAATTTATGTATTCTGTGTGTCAAATTCATTTCCATCTGCATGTCATGCTTGCTTGTTTTGACTAAGATTTGCTGTCCTGCTTATCCAGCCTCTGATTTGAGAGTGTTTTATCCTGAAAAAGAAATCTGCCTCTGCTCAAGTGGGTTTTGCCAATTCATTCTTTCAATATAATATAATCTTCGACATTTACTCAATGCTAATACAGCAAGGACTAACGGCATAGCGATTTAGGGCAATGTTTTCAATGCATGGGTGGCTTATGAATATATAAGACCCCCTGCCTTAAGCCTGCTGTCAATGGCAAAAGGGAAACTTCCAAAAGCTGAATAAAAGATTTGCTGGAGTATAAAATTGAAAATGAACAATGGTGCGGCAAGAATCTTTCCAACGGACAAGCGATATTCAGGCAGAAAAGCAGAACAGGATTATGACTGGGGACTGACTTGAATAACTTTAAAAACACAACTTTGGCTTGAGCAGCTAAATGGAAAACAGCTTGTTTGGAAATCTCTTTTCTTCAGTTTTAGTGACTATGGAAGCTGTTCTAGGGCCAGACCTGCTTAAACACTTCAAAGGAGGATGAGCCCCTGTTAATCCAGGAAAGTCCAGCTCATGAAGATCCCATATGGAGGTCACTTGTAAGTCAGCTGAGGACCCCCACCAGCAAAAAGAACTGTACCATTGCAACACTGGTTCCTTTATACCAGGGGTCTCCAACTCCGGTCCTGGAGAGCTACCGTCCAGTAGGACTTCTATCATACCCAGCTTCTGATAAGTCACACCTGTTCTCAGGTAAATACCAGGAACAGGTGTGGCTCATCAGAAGCCAAGTGGGAAAGAAAACCTACTGGATAGTAGCTCTCCAGGACCGGAGTTGGAGACCCCTGCTTTATACAGTATTATACAATGGCTTTGGTAAATACTATTTTCTTATTGGTCCAAGATATCACATGGCAGTTGACTGTTTTCGTTTTAACATTTTAACGTTATTATTATTTTAAAATGTTAATGTTGTTTATTAAACAATATAAAAACGTGTAATGATCAGAGTCATGTTCCCACATGCTCCCACACTGTAAAATGTCCTTCTGAGGTACTACACAGGGCATGTAGCTTGTTTTTAAACTTACATTTAGTGATAAACACTAGTCTTATGCAGAAGTTTTGTTTGAACTTCATGTTGTTTGTTAGACTGCAGTTGAAAGGAGAATATACATAGCTAATCTGTAATCCAAATTGGTTTTTATATATTGTATATTTCACTTTTATGTCAACCTAAGTTGTTTCCTGTGTACAAGGTATTTTTTTACTTAATTTGCAACACCTTCCCTATATGATACCTTCTCAAAATCTCAATATTATCTATCTATCTATCTATCCATCCATCCAACCATCCTTATTGGGAGGTGAGATTATTGTGCTGGAATTTTATATTTGATGAGCTACTGAAGAATAATCTCATTATGATCTCCAGATGCTTTTTCTATGAGCTGTTTTCTTTCTGCGTGTATCGTCGACGTTCACATTCCCAGAAACCAGAGCAGGCACTTCCTCGGAGCAGGCCCCCATGCTTGTGCTGCATGGGAGGCGATCGGTGAAGGTCACAAGGACAATAACCTCCATGCAAGGAGTAGCCACATACAGAGAGGAGAGTGAGACTGACACACCGGTGTCATTTGGAAGTGCAAAGCCTCCCAGTGAGGGACTAATGAAGCAGCACGTGCTGCGCACATGGCTACCACCAAACTGTGGGGGGGGGGGGGGGGGGGGGCGG
>JAODUD010000127.1:25579923-25595160 GCA_026784285.1 Stomatorhinus walkeri
AAGGGGCCAGACAACAGATCTGGGAGGGTGGGACATAAAGTGACTTTTCATTTTGATGCTGTCTGTCGCACCATTTCAAGCAGCCCCATCCACCAAACGAGGCAAAGACGCGAGACGTGTGTCGCCAAGATGGCAGAAGGGGAAGCAATTATCCCGCTTTCCTGCTGATTCCCTCAAAGGCTGTGTTTGAAAACTCAAACATCTCACCCACCCACACCCCGCAACAATTTACTAATGAGAGTGCAGCAGCTAATTTTAGACAGTCAGAGTTTAGTGCTGAAATCTGAAAGCTGTTAGTGTATAATAAACATCATAAATATTGAATAAGGTGTAATTACATGAGAAATGACATCAGCAAGGTTCCATTAGGGTTGCAGATTTGTGTGTGTAAAAAGCCTCCGTGTCCCTGACAAACAAAGTATCCGGCAAGGCTCAGAACGTGTCTTTGCCATTGTCTCAGCCAGACAACGCACTTCGCTTGTAAGTGGGGAAAAGGCGTGAGGCTAAATTCTAGTACTGGAATGTGGCATTTTGCATTACTGGCAAAAAACCCAGGAGCGAACACCAGAAATTGGTTTTCGGGAGATTTTGAAATATATTTTAAGAAGAAAATAAGGAAGATTCTAATGCACCTTCAGGAATTTATTCCTGGGAGAGAGGAAAGAACAGATCAGCTCAAACGGTGCTTACTATGCATTAATTTCTAGGTCGTGTTTACTGTGTAATGGTGCATTGTGTTACGATCACCCGTTCAGCGTGTAGACCACGCCTACCTAATTAGCCCCGTGTGGAATCCTTCCGTTTACCTGCTGTTTTCCGTTTCCTGCTTGTTATTCTGTGTATTTAGTCCGCGTTTTCATCAGTGTTGGGGTCAGACCCTTACAGGAGTCTGACCATTAAGTATTAGAACAGTTCACCTGTTCTAATACTTAATGGTCAGACTCCTGTAAAGGTCTGACCCCAACACTGACGAAAACGGCCTACCAAGCCGTAAGTAACTCGAAGGACAGCTCCAGGAAACTGAAATTAAGCCAAAATAAGAGGTTGCTCGCACCCAAACAGGGCGGCTTGGCCCAGCCAGATGGGGACGCTCATGAGATAAGGAGAAGTGCAGGTGGAAGGACCATGGCCAGCGAAGGAGAGAAAGAAAAGCACACTTTCTAGCACCTAAACTAGAGCAAAGTTAAAATATGTGGCTGTCACGTAGCTAGAACAATGGCAAGAGGGGGGAGAAGCCCAAATAGGTTATAAGAGAGCAGAGCACATAGGTAGCGGAGAGTCATTTGATGCACATGCTGGATGTATGTCAGATAGTCGCTTACTGGTTATAATCAGATTGCTAAATACACATGTGGCACTTGCAAGCTCCTCCGACGTCTCCGCTGTGGATCTCTACTCATCAACGGACCCGGCGGAGTTCAACTCCAACATCAGTCACCCTGGATCAGTCGTTAATGTTTGTCCCGTGTGCTCCCCTGTATGCGGGATAAATCCCCGTTTGCTTTCCTTCCCGGCTGGATCGCTTGTTTGTCTGTTGGCCTGCTCGCACAGAACGCAACACTTTGCTAGTCTTTGTCTTTCTTTGTCTAGTCTTTCTGGTGTCTGACACCAGGGCACAGAACATCACCAACAAGATAAAAACACAATCCTTAGGAAGTCAGTCCCAATATAATTAAAGTTTACTAATTTGGTAATGATGCACTTTCCTTACACATCAAACAAGAACCCCTTAAAAACCCTTTCCGGGCACAACGCTTTTAAATGTAACGTGTTTTTTCCACAATGGTTGCCTCTGATACATTGAAAATCTGATTTTATTACCCTACAAAAGACCAAAGCCCCTCTTATCACAACCCTTTCACCCAAACTCCACAGAGGTAATTCAGTGCTTGAGTTTGAGTGCCTGAGATTTTTCCCCAAATAACCCGTACCCACTGTCCATCATGCACAGCCAATATAGTGGTACATCGACATTCACGAACAAGTCGGGCTACGAACAAGATGTTCGAAAAGTTTTTGTACCGTGTTTCACACTGCGAACACACAAACATCTCCCCAAAGCGCCCCAACGAACCACCCGAAACACGAAGAAGTGTACATTATGTATAAAAAAACTTGTTGTAGATGTATGTCTTTATTATATCTCTTCAGAGGTCGAATATCTGAAAAAAGAAAAATATATATAAAAGGGAACGTTCTGTCATAGCGGTACCTAATTTTCAGTGATTGATAAACATGTTTGTGATGGTTTTTAACAGTCAAATATCTATACATAAAATTACAATAGGCTACTTCATTAGAACATAAATTAAGTAACTCCTATTTAAGTGTTATATTCTCCATTCACTCATAGTGACAACTGCGTTATGCCCTGCTTGTCCGATCCTCCCGTGTGCCACGCCCCCTCGTTATCGCGTGTGGAATCCCAGTGTGATCAGCTGTTTCCAGTTGCTGTCATTAGTCCTGTGTATTTAAGTCTGCGTTTCAGTCCGGTCATTGTAATGGCATTCAACGTTCTTGCGTGTTTCTTTGTGTACGATCATGCATAAACCCCGTGTTCCTGGACTATATGGATTCCAGCTCGTATGTGTTTCCCCGCTCCGTGACATGCGTATTGTTTGTTTATAGTACAAACATAGAAGTTCATCGCCTTACAACGCGTCGCATCACGAAATGTACATTAAAAATTTAGGCATAAGAATTATGTACAGTAATTTAAAAACACTTTTTCGAAATTGCTGTATTGTTTTTGACTGTTACTCAGTGTCTTAATGTTAATTTAGTTTTTTTTTTTTGGGGGGGCGGGTTGTTTTGTGGTTCTTTTCCGTGTTTTGGCGTCTTTCGAGCGATCAGCCCGCCAACAAGCGTATGCTCAGTTTTACTGTTTTATTTAATTTAGCATTATTTTAATTTAATTTTGAATTTAAGTCTATATTCATGGTCACGGAAAAACATAAAATACTGGAAAAATTCAGCGTTTCTGAGGTTTGAACGAATTATCTGTATTTACATTATTTTAAATGGGGGGGTATTCATGTCGCGAACTTTTCGGGTCACGGTCGTGAGCCGAGATACCACTGTGTTTACTATAATACTACTCTTCTTTATGCCTTTTCTGTTACACCCCTGGTTGTTTGGTTTATTTTTAGCAGGTCGTTTGCCTCTTTGTCTTTAATCTCATTGGCTATGTCTTGAGGTTCTGTGCATTGCGCTTCACAAGATGCTTCAACATGCTAACAGTATGGAGTAACAGTAGAGAGTATTGTAACAATAGAGTAACATTTCAATACTTGGGTATGGATTGCCCTCTATCGTGTAATCAGGCCTCCATAAGGGAGCAGCAGTGTGGCATCACCAGCTCTCTGAAAGCATTGAATCCGTATCCCCATACCACCCCTGCCCGTAAGAGGCCGTAGCATCCTTCCTGCATCATCGGCCTTGCCAGGAAGACCCCACACACAGCCCCGGATCCCTACAGAGGGGTGATGGATCTGTGAGTTCTGATTTCTGGCTCATATCCCTCACTTACTTCCGCAGCCCTATTAACCCAAAGACCACAATGGCCTTACAGGAACCCCCACCACCTCCACTTACACAGCCGCTCTCCTGATTAAAGCAAAAGCACCGCATCTTAGATATGTACACTATCTGTATGACTGTGGGTAGTGACGGCCTTTATATTCATCTCTGTGCACTTTGCAACCAAACACTAAATGGTGGTTTCACACTGGACCCATTAATACTGCACCAGATTGCCGTAACGCCACATATGGCTGCGTGTCTCTGTGTGTGGGGGCACCTCCATCTTGGGGGAGTAAGCAGGTAGCCAAATCCCTGTGTACTTTCTTCCCTCTCTTTAACGTCATATGTACTTGCATATTCTCTAAAGTAACCGAACTCAAACACAACATCCGAACTGTGCTGCAGACATAGTGCAGCTCAGTATGCGCAGCTTCAGTCTTACCAAAGAAGTGCAACACCCAACCCGCCCCCCCAATTTCTGCATGAGACGTCCACAGCGAATAGCACAGAGAGGATGAGGCAGTCTTCTATCCTGAACAGCAGACATCGCTAAGACAGGTATGTCCACCTTCAAAGCCAACTACCCAACAATAATCAGTCACATAATGCGTAACTTTGCACTCGTATGAAATGTATCAAAGTTCCTTAGTCAGCCATGGCAACCTTGTCAGTGGCAATGAGTGAAAATTTTTGCAGTCATTTATTTAAAGCTTCCCTTTTGCAGAACTTCTAGATGAGCGTTGCTAATTGTGCTTAATGAAAAAGAAGCACTTTAAATTCTAATTGCAATGCGGTGCTTGATTACCTCAGCAGTGTGATACCAAATTTGCCTCTAATTAGATGTATGGAGTTAGAACTATATGTTGTAGCTTTGGTTGCTGATGTGGTGTAAATATTGGAGGACAGGCAAATAATGTGTGGGTGAGGTAACCTTCAATCATCAAATCAACTTCCAAATGCTATGGAAAAAAATACTTGTGCCTGGACAACGTGGCTCTATTCATTCACTACACAGTTTGCACTCTCTCAAGGCTAAAACAAGAGTCTGGGTGCCTTACACACATTTCAGAAGGCCTACCCACTAAATTGCCACTTAATTCAAGGCCCATCTAAGAACATTATTTCTCTTGTGCCAAATCTGAGCATCCTGGGTAGGTGGGGAGGGTAGAGGGCATATTCTCAAGGAACACAAAATCAAAAGCACATCCAGCACAATCAAAATCACTTATGACTGTCTGACTGTCCACGACAGCTGGTCTACACAGGCCAATGGAAACAAATCAGGAAGCAGCTAGGGGCCACTGAAGAAAGGCGGACTCTACTTGCTTTATTAATTATCAAGAAAAAGTACAATATATATGCAGAATCCCTATTCCTGCTTTTCTGCTTATTTTTCCCACTAGGCTCCACTATCATTTATTTCATCAGTTTGCACAAGAGAGACAATCAATCTATACCAACTCCAGTCTCAGATAGAGTCCATGCACAGCCCAAAACAGCGACCTACCTTACTGCTAGTGACACTGAAGGATCAGAAAATCTGCATAAAAATGTCTGCGTCATACAAAATGCCGTGACCATGGGTCAAGCCTTGTCTGCCTCTGCAACGCGACCTCTGCATTGTGCAAGCACAAACGAAGGGGGTGTTGGCTCGCAATTCCAGAGCACCTGCCCATTTTGCCCTGAATATTTAATGTGAACTTGTGTGTGAGCTTGAAAGCCACCGAAAACCAGTCTCTGCACAGCCCAGGTGATGTATAAAGATCAACAGCATGGGAAAAGGTGTGAGGAAAAAGTTCATTTATTAGTGCCATGACAAAGGATTTCTCGAAACCGTCTATCCTATCAAGTCACGAATGTGTATCAGGGTTCAAGCAATAACTGCATCAGCATGAGCATAACACACTATCACTTCATAACATCTAGTGAGTAAAGGAGTTTTCCTGACACACTGTCAATCAAATGATGTGACGATTAAGAATGGCAGCACTACACCCTTGCAGCCAGTGTGTGAAGCACACAGACCTTTCTCGACACACAATGCACCGTATAGTGTCCTCTTAGTCTCCCCGTGTGCCTTGCGAAAGCGGCCTTTAAGCTGTGATATAGACACCGGAGATTGTAACTTTCAGACAAATTATAATATGCAAATTATGTGTTTGAGCATTCTGCTAATGGCTGAGCAATTATTTGCCATTCTAATTTATGCGAATAACAAATAGTAGTAAAATAATGACCAAAAGGCCATGCTGTGAATGATGTCTTTTAATTGTGTTTGAACTAATTGTAGTAACCATGTTAGAGGAAGACAGAAAGGAAGTATATGTCTTTAACACTGCTCTTAAATTAGACTGACCCATTGTAATGAAAACATTATTTTTAATGTTTATTTTTACATGTAGTGGACTAAGTGTATTTGTTTGACATCGATCTTACGAGAAGGGAAAGGGATTGCAAGTAAGGCAAGCAACAAAGATCTGTATTGGCTTTCAACACTTGGTCATACTTTACATACTGTAGCTGCCAATGACATTTGGCAAGGCCTGTGGCATCACTGGTTTGTTAAATGAAGTTTGTTTCATAACTAAAGGAATCACTGGTCCTGTTGCCTCCATCTGCCGTTCTGTCAGTCTGAGTAATCCCTTATTTCACTTTCGATAGGGGTTTAAGAGTTTCTGTAGTTCGCCGTCCTCAACACTTTGTCTGCAGAGGCGGTGCGAAGTCATTAAACCTGTAACGCGGGTGGCCTGTTAAAAAGCACTTACTGAAGGGGCTGGGAAGGATCCTTTTAGATGCAAGGCTGAACCAACTATTTACTGATTTCGTCTCCACGCTGACATTAGTCCATTAGCATATGCAGTTGTCAGGCTGTAAAACCCAACCTGTTTTCAGTCTCCTGGTAAAGCTTTTTCATTTAAAGATATGTCGTTTTTTTCCTGAAGTGAGCAGGACAGTTAAGGATTTTTAGTTTCTGTGACTGTCCAACTCAATGTGCCACGGTAACAGCTGGATCGCATAATCTTGTCAGACAAAAAGCTCACCTGGCACATTGATAATGGATAAGCAAATTAGGAACAGCAGGGGTGTCCAAGAAAATACAAGTTGTAGTTCGGTACTAATCATCACTACTGTTGTCAAAGGGTAATAATTCAGCTCATTCTCATTTGGTCAAAAGCTTTGTCTCAAAACACTGAAGTATGATATAAAACATTCTGCTGGCTGACTGAGAATTAATTGCAGGCTTTGTAATTTTTCCAAATTTACCTATCGCTTGAGCCAAAATTGGTGTTCGAGTCAAATCCGTTAATGACTTCAGTACTCAGGAATCAGGTCCATTCCAGAATTAATGATAAACGAAAAAATAAGAGAATTATACCTTTGTTTTGTTTTTTTGACAGGCTGGATTCTGTCAGCCAGTGTAATTTTGCGTAAATTTAAAACTTACTTATCACACACAGTGTAACATCTTAACATCTTGTAATGTATTGATCAGGAGTAGATTTGTCCACTGCCTACTCGATACCACAGCAGCAGCCCGAATCAATGGTCCTCAACCAAAACATTTACAGGTGACATCTGGGTCAGCCAATCACAAAGGAGTGGTTCCAGGTTATTCTCTGGGTGGATCTTACAGTAATAAATTTTTAACCCACGGACACATCATATTGATTTATGGACCTGAACCGTTGATATCAGGCCAAGACCTGCGTACGCCAGCTGGCATCATGGGTCATTAGCTTCCCAGGCTCAGTAAACAGTGACCTGCTACGCCGGCAGACTGTAGAACCATAAAAAATGCATTCATCTCCCCTTATGAAGCCTTGCATTATACAACTAAATAGATCCATAGAGAAAACAGGGACAGGAATGACAAATTATCCACTGGGCTCAGATTCCAAGCTGTATGAAATCTATCCAGCACTTATGAAGAAGCACCAAGTTTTAATTAGCCTCAGTAATCAAAGTATGTTGTCCTGCATAGGGAGTGAAAGAGTTTGACCTCTGCATGATTGCATAAGATCATAATATGTGCAGAGAGCAAAAGCAAGTGTACAAGATAAGACCTGCGGCACAGTTGGAGATTAGAGTTTTCCCCTGCAGTTACTTATGATGTGTATGATGTGAATTCTGCTAGCTGGATTAAACACAAATTAATAATTGCTCATTAGCCATGTGCTAATAGGATAATAAGCTCCTCTGTATTCTTGATGTAACAAAAAGCAATATTCTTCAATAAAAGCCCAAATGTTTCCTTTACCTTTTAATTTTGTCTGCAATCAGAGTTAATCCACCTGTCTTCCATAACCACCTTTGCAGTGCTGGGTTGCAGCGAGCGTGGAGCCTATCGCAGGAAGCACAGGACAGAGCAGAATACACCCTGAAGAGGGTGTCAGATCGTCATGGGACACAGCCATGCACACAGAGTAATTTAGGGATTCACCCAGGCACATGTCTATGTACTGGGCTGGAATCAAACACACAGTCATAGAAGTATGACTGGCTACCCACTGAGGAACTATGCCAGTACTGAACTGTACTGAAATAGTTGCTGAAGGAAGGGAAGGTACAGAAAGAAAGAGCCAGTCATCTCTGCCCTATATACACTTTAGAGGTGTGGTGGTCCATCAAGCCTCAAATTCATATTCAATATCAGAGGTTTTCCCTTAAAAAGCAATGCTTAGTTTACCTTTGCTGGGAAGGCAAAAATTAAGACATCAGGTGCCGTGAGACATTAATCCAAAGCATCATTTGATAACCATACATCAGCAATGAAAGTGAATGAAATGCATGATTTAAAGCATCTTTCATACCAGAAGTGTCTCTGGCCATGATTCTTCGAATGTTAGGCATTTAAGGAACATATTTTTATTTAAATGACAGGATTATTTGTATATATATATATATATATATATATATATACATACATACATACATACATACACACACACACGCACACACAGTCTTCATTGCCCTGATCAGACTTCAACCATACGGGAAGACATGCAGTTCCCACTAGTTTAAAACACACTCTAATTCCCATATAAATTAACATGCATCACCTCCATTTGCCTTTTTTCACAGGGTGAGCCCACCTAATGTGGGGAATTAAGAGGTCATCCCCCCACAGACACTTGCTAAGTCTGTCTAGGACTACACTTACTTACTGCATAGGGTGACCAGATAATCCATGTTCGGGTTAGTTTCCTTGAGTGAAAGACTCATCCAGCTGTTTCACATTAACATTAGTGACACCTGCATAATTACAGTAGACTGACCAATCAGCACACAGCAGGAACTTAAATGCGCTTAAATGTAATCCAGGTCCTTTTAATTGAAATGATAGTTTACAAATCCTGTCCTAGTTCAAAGTGTGCTCCCTGATATGGATTATCTGGTCCACCGTATTATTGCACATTTTCCTTTACTTTTATTGGTAACTATAATGCGGTGCTTGACCTTTAAACATATGTGATGTCACATGTTCCCCTTTCAATAACATGACTTGTTCATCATGTGGTGCTGGTCAGAAGTGGCCATACAGGTAGCCTGGCTCAGACAGAAACAGCCTTGGATGGATCTCTTTGGTGGACCCATAAAATGGATCTCCATTCAATGTCCGATCTACATGACTCCCATATAAAAATAGCATAAAACAATCTGTCATATAACAGTAAGGCTCTGACCTGCATTTCAATCTCGTGTAAATCAAAGCAAGAATGTTTTGAGGCAATTTTCCTGATTTACGTCTTTAATTTGAGTTTTCACAAAGGTTGCTTTTTCATCCCTTTTATGTACAGACTCAGAAAAGAGAAGTTCCTAAAATTACTCAGGCTAGTATTACAGACTGTACTTGCAATTTTCAAGCTAAATCACCACCTAATGACTACATAGAGGAAGTGGAGCTTAACAAAAATGACAAAATAGAGAACCATCACGCTGGCGCTTCCAGAATAGAGGGCAAGTGTTTCAGGGGGAGAAAAGGAGGTATAACACAGTACAATTCAGTGGAACCTGGCACAACAGGTTTAAGGTTTTATCATTGACTTCATTTATATGAGTAGGAGTAGTAAAACTGTACAAATCATGTCCATTCATCCATCCATCCATCCATCATTTTCTGTACCACTTTCCAATTCAGGGTCATGGGGGTCCAGAGCCTGTCCCAGGAACTATGAGCACAAGGCAGGGAATAACCCAGGCTGGGCTGCCCACCCACCCCAGGTACAGACTATTAGGAATGTAATGGGACACGTCTTTGTATCAAATTTTATTTTATTCTTATTAACTTGAGTGAATATTTATTTTGATTTATTCTTAAGTAAATATATTTTTTTTATAAGTAGGTTGCGGCAAATATTGACAGAATCTTTTTATTGAAGAAAGACAGTCATATTTTGTTCAGTAAGCCACTGTTTAATAAAGAATAAATAGAAGCAATTTATGTTTTATATATTTTGCCACCCACTGTACCGAAAACGTACCAAACTGTGATTTTTGTGTACCGTTATATCACTACAAATTACATATGAGGGTAAAACTGTACAAAATGTAATTTGCTACAGATAAATGTAAAATCTGTACCCTCCCAACAGACAGCAATAATGTAGGTGAAAGAGCTCTCTGGCTAACTCCCTGTAGTACTCTTCACTGCAGGGAAATGCAGGGAAAACTCAGGCATGTCAAGGCAGTGAAAAATTCAAGAGCATCAGCGAACCATTGGGAGAATGGGCAGCAGAATGCTTGGAAGGCTGAACTGAGCATGGAGGTGGAGGGCTGGAGAGACAGAAGAGAGCGGAGAGGTGCTGGGCTGTGGGGGTGGGGAGAGACTGTAGGGCTACTGCTCAGTGCTGTGAATTCAAAAAGCCAGACTCTTCCTGCTCCTGCAGTGGGTTGGCGCCCTATTCTGGGTTGTTCCTTACCTTGTGTCCATAGTCTCTGGCATGGACTCCTGATCCCCCGTGACCCTGAATAGGGTAAGTGGTTACAGAACATGGATGGATGGATGGATGGATGAATGGAGTCTTCCTGCTCTCTGTGACTCATTAGCAGCTAATGTCCAAGCTTGGCCCATAAGGTATCTGGCATGTTAAATATACAGAAGGAGCTTCAGCCTTGGTCACTTCCAGGTTGGCATGGAACCTACAGATCACTCTGTATTGCACCTGGGTTGCCTCCAGGTTCAAAATTTCTAAGACCTCAGTACACAAGAATAAGTTGAAGCAGGAGACACTGAGAACGACCAGAAACCAGCCAAGTAAAGGGGGTAAGCAACGTTCTAATGGCAGAGATGACTGTTAACTTATCCGACAGTTTCTTATGAATCGGAAAATGTCATCAAGTGACCTTCAAATGGAACGGGAAACGTTAAGCGCAGGTGTGAAGTGCACTGCTAGGACAGTTCATATCAGGCTCCCAGAAGCAGGACTGATCTCCCATAAAGCAAGGAAGAAGCCCTTCATTAATGAGAAATAGGGAAGAACCAGGCTGCAGCAAAAAATTATGCTGTGATATATATGACGTGAATGTCTGTCCATTTTTTTCCAATGCGCCTGCTGCATATCTGCATTCCCCATGTGCCACAGTGCTCATCACGACAAGGAGAGCTGAGCACCTCCCCTGAACCACCACCACCACAGTGGAATGCTGTGTCTCAGGGCACACACGCACTCATGCGCGACAGCACCTTGTAGCGAGCTCCTGAGAGCTTGTACAGCAGCGAGCGTGAAATCAATAAGGACTGCAAAGCCACGCCACACACAATATCCAGAGTAAACAGTTATTTTATCGCCGATACATGCCTGTATAGAAGCAGATCCCACAAACACATGCTCACATCGCCGTGCCACAAAAGAATTGTCTAAAAAGCCTGTAGGGTAATAGTTTGCAGAGAAATGGCATAGTGGGAGAAAGGGTACCATCAATACTGCATGCATCCAAAACCAAAGGTATGGACTAACGCTGAAACATTTTCGTGACAGCTGGCCACAACAGAACTGTCCATTTTCCTAATTGAATAGAGTATTATACCCATAGAATTACAGAAAAAAGGCTTGTCCAAGTACATTTAACATACATTTATCCCAAAAAACCCTTCAAAACAGCACTGGGATAATCCCCCTGAAAATAAACAAATACATTAATAATAATTATAATAATAATAATAATAAGTATTATTATTATTATGAAAAATGCAGGAATCCGTTTTTCTTTGTGAAAGCAGTGCTAATGCTGTTGTGATTGGAAGCACCACAAAGGGTAATGAAGACATTTAAAACAGAGAATCATCACGTCGCAATTGACCCAAATAAATTCAGTATGGTTGGTCGCTTCCAGATATTTCCCTGTGTATCATGCAAGAAAATATCTCACAGTGTAAACCGAATTGCCTGCTGCAATTAAATTTCAGTGAGCATTTTAGTAAATACACCTCACATTTTGAGCTAATATCCTTTTAAATAACAGCCACAACTTATTCCGTACTACCTAACAATGTAAAGGCTGGCCGTAATCGTCATTCTTAGTAGATGCCTTTGTGGTGGCTAAGGTGCAGATCAGATAGCTAATTCAGAAGGTTAATTCACAGCAAAGCAGCTTAGACGAAGTCTGCCTTTTAAAATCAGCCACAGTCCATTTTAGCTAATGTTTCACACACTTGCAGACAGGATGGGAAGATGACTTTGACTTATACCACTCTTCTGTACAGAGTTACACACTGCATTCATCCCTCATTAGCTACCAGCTAACGTGATGTTATGTATGGCCTTTAGCAGTAGACTGGCGGGCATTCATCTGGCTCCGCAGTACGTAGCATGAAATGCCGCATCATTGCTGTCAAAAGCACCTGGCACATTAAACGGTCCAACGTGCCTGTCATACGGCTGCATGTACTACCTTCTACGCTGCCGCAATATTTAAAAAATCTTACTAAACATTTTAAGAGCACTGAAGTCAACGATGGACAGCGTAATCTCTCAGTCAGTAGTACTGTCACTTCACGCCTACAGAGACAAAGGTTCAAATCCCAGCACTGTGTGTTTCTTTAGAATCTGCATGTTCTTCATATGTTTGATGAAGTTCCCTCCATGTTCTCTACTTTACTCCTGCTGTCCAACAATATGCCATTAGGTGAATAATGCCCCTACAGACTGTGGGAGTGAGCGTATGGCCTTGATGGATTAGCATCTTATCCACATGTCACCTCCCTGCATCCTCGAACGAGCTCCAGGCTTCACTGCACCCCAGGATCGGATAAGCGGTAAAATACAATATCATTTTGTTTTGGTCCTTTGTACGTTTTAGCCCTGGAACACACCAAGCCAATTTTTGGCTGTTGGGACGTCGGTGACTGCCCGTTATCCTGTGTGTGCATCACAGGTCGATAGGGTTGGTCACCGGCGGTGTTTTTTTTTTGCCAATTTAGCATGTTGAATCAGCGTTGGAGGTAGTCGGTAAAAGTTCTGTGATTGGGCGGTACGTCAACCGTCACCTCTAGTTGTGCCAGCGTGTTGCAGCACATATTCACAGTCAAAGGGAGCTGACCGTTCATTGGTATTGGTCTGCATTACTCGTTTACCGCCAGCTTGGTGTATTCCAGGCTTCAGAGAAGACACGACCATTCTAACAAGAACACTGGTGGAACACCAGATATGAAACGTACATATGTGGTTATGAGCAATTTGAGCTTTTCCACAACTTACACCTTAAAATATACCAACACACACACTTTTCTGTAAGCAACGGAGAGGTGCAAAGATGCTTTCACAGAACATCACGGCTGCGACATGTAAAACTTGACACGGTACACCAAGGAGCCAGCCCCCGGAGTTATGAGGTCTGTGCCACAGAGGTGCATTCTGGGAACAGGGTCCGTTAAGTTTTACTCCCCGCCGTGCTGCAAGCGACACAACACTTTTCATCCACCTGTCTTCCGAAATGCAATCAATGAAAGCTGAGTTCAATTTCACTGCCTCACCAATGCTAGACATTAATATTCTGCACTGCGATGTCAGATGAGATGAGGAATTCGACTCAGTGCAACAATTCTGCTTATCCTCATGGTATTTCATCACAATTACAGTTCAATGCAACAAGCCCCTCCAAACATGTGAGCACGCCCTCAAATGGCACTTATTTACCTGCAATATGTTTTCCTAAACTTAAGGGAATTCAGGGTCCTATTTAATGGGTTACAATGTAGCAAACATGGCGAATAGCAGAACTACAGTTTCTGTTGAATATATTTTCAAATACTACCGGTTAGCGAATGTTTAACCTTCATTTTAGCCATTTCATACACCTGAATTTGTAACTGTAACAGGTCTTACATAACCGCTGAAGCCAGCCTTCTATAATTAATGGCTCACGTAACAGCAGGTTCTCATTAGAGTGTCACAGACAAAATTGCGTAATTGTACTGAGCTACCATATTAAACTAAAGAAAATTCAAGGTTTACGTCAGTAAAACACAGTTACAATCTTAATTAGCAGTTGATATATGCCACATACATCTAGGCACCTTTTTCATCTTTGCCACATGTCATGTGTTTTACTTTAGAAGCTGATACCCACAATTTAGGGTAATAAATTAAACTGATGTAATTAAATGAAAATGAATGCATTTCATTTGTAACAAATGTGGTGAGGGGAGCTGCAGATTTTTTGGCCCTTTTTTAGGCCAGTCTGACACACAAACACTGTCAAGTTATGCTAATTATTCTTTTGTTCTTTCTTCATACTTCATTCCCATACACATTTTCTCCATGCCAGCATTCTAGTTGATCAGGTTTTTTTCCCCACCTTTTTTTTTTTTATAATTGAAGACATTGCTACTGAAAAACAGCTTCTAGGGTCTGAACAATTGGGCAGAGCCAGCTGCCAGTTAAACAGAGCCAAATCTGCTCATTGGTGAGAAGCCAGTGGCTGACAGGGGTTTTATAATTAGGCGCAGAGGAACTCGTTTGTTAAAGATTTCTGGAGTACAACAGGAAGGTGTGTCTTGTCCAGGAGAAAGAGAGAACTGTCCAATCAAATTAAATTAGAGAAAATTCAACATTTAAAGATGCATGAAGCAGCATGAAATCTGGCATTAGAAGACTACATATTAATGATATATTATCCATCATATTTTAATAATATATAATGATGAATTTTTACTGTTGTATTGCATTTTATGATGTATTTTATGGTCTGTCAGGGGTTGCCCAAAGTTCTAGAAACTTTTCTATACTGATTCATCACTGATTTTCTTTATAACAAGTTTCTCCTATTTCACAATCATTTCATCATCAGTTACAGTGGCAGACGTACATGATCAGACGTGTGCCCCAACATGCGTTCCATCTTGGTGTTATTATCGTCATGGCGATAGTAGTGTCAACTGCTGACACTGTAGATCAGCAGCTCACCAAGGATGAGAACCTCAGCAACACGAAGAAGATCACTTACAGGTTCCCAGCTCTTCACAAAGCACTGACAACCCATCCCACCCCCGCATCCAGTCTCCACATTGCTCTGCTTCGCCTTCCGGATGAACACCTCTCCCCCTATTCCTACCCCCAATCCATGTGCATGGGGCCTGTAAGTCAGCCTTGGCAGCAAACACCCGAGTTCAGCTGGTCATTTCTCTGTCAGGAGTTTTTACACACAGCATGGGTGCACTTGAGAAGCGGGGGGGGGGGGGGGGGGGGGGGGGGGGGGGGGGGGGGGGGGGGGGGG
>JAODUD010000127.1:25599971-25611058 GCA_026784285.1 Stomatorhinus walkeri
GGGGGGGGGGCGCTGTCCGTGATCGCAATACCGATTATACCGATTGTATGGACATGGAAAAAAAAATGTTTAAATCTAAATTTCTGGAAATTAAATGTTTACATCAGCGTTAAATATTCCGCTGTGTATTGATATATTTAGGTTATTGTATAATTCTTTTTTGTGTTAAATTTCCTTGATTGTACTGGGAGACAAGAGTCCTATCACTTCCCGAATGAGTTGAGAACAGTTACTCATTTTCCGGATCCCCGGAAAAATGCTAAGGCAACGTTACATTAAGGCAGGTGGATATGTTAGAGTTAAAACAATAACAAGCATAAAGACCAGTGACTGGGCATAAACATATCGAGGAAAAGGGGTAAATATGGAAAATTCGGTGAAGTATACCGCTTTTACTCGTACGATTTAGAAATTAGGAGAACAGGAGAAATTAGGTTCCTCAAATGCCGTACCCGCACCAGTTACAAAACATTAGAAAAGACTAGCACGGCTCCAAAAGTATTATGGAAATGCTAAATATCAGTTTCTGTCTTTTGTCGTTTTCCGCTGTGAAATGCCCTTGCAAGTATTTCCATCGGCGACTTGTGCTGCTATTTTGCGTTCGTGTCTTAATTTATTTTATTTGGGGTTAAAAAGACGAAACTGAACATCCTACATTTATAGATATTGTACTGTACATTTCTCTCAAAGAGGGAACTACAACACTGATCATATTAATTACTTAAAGTGTACACAAAACGCTAGCACACGAAGCTTACAAGACCTTAACGGGATTAGTGTAACTGTAACTCATAGATTAATGTTGATGTGTTTATGACTTGAGGTTAATTCACAAAATCTTTCTGGACACAGCACAGCGCAAAAGATTTTAAAAGCTACTGTACTTTTCCGTTGAATTACTTGACAATTAAAATCAATCCTGTGCACAATTACAAACAATTAATCAAACTTGCTCTATACATATAACTTCTGTATGTCCCTGCATATGAATCGGAATTCACGTTAATGACACCAAAAACAGTACTTTTGTCATAATGTCAAAATTGCAAGATAAACCGTACCTGATGGTGTGTTTTCAGCGGTTTCCAATGGAAATATCCGTTTCATTTGTTCTCCATAATCAAAGAAAAAGCAAGATCACTGTTTCTGAAATATTTCCTTTGAATAAAAAAAGTCTCCCACTATGCACACATTGTTCAAAGATTTTTGCTTTAGTTTCAATTTTGCGACCATGAAACGTCTTATTACGTTTTATTTCAGCTCAGAGGAACTCCGCGCGCACAGGTGACAGCTGAAGACGCCTTACGCAAAGTTCCCTTATTCTGCGGATACCCGCTAGTACTTCGTATATGTGAAAAAATAAATAAAAAATAAAAATCAAACTTAAATTCAACCAGCCGTTGCCATATTATATTTCAGACAACGTTTAAGGTGGTTATTAAAACTACATCCTTTCCATCCACTTTATTCTTCATTCTGCTTTGTGACGCTTCAACATCTGCCGCGAGGAGGCCGGTGCAGAGATGTTCGTTTAGACGTGCTTGGTCCAAACCAAGTGGCGGTAAGGCGCCCGGTACGAGGCTCTGCTGGCTTCTGCGGTGCGGGAAACGTGCGACTGCGCGGTGACTTATCGCCACCTAGCGCTGGAGAGATTTAAGGCGTACAATGCAGCGGAGGCTGCATGTCATTATGCAAAGTATTGTATACTAAGAGCAAAAAGGAGCTTTACAACAGGTTTATCTGTCATTTTGCTAAAATATGTCACGAGTTGTTTCTATTTGCTATCTCCTTTAAACCCCCGGAAAATCGTTTTTAAATGTTTCGAATAAGAACACGTGATTAAACCTGTAGGTTCTGATAAAGGGTTCTATCCACCATTTAAATGGTCCAATTTACTAATTCTTATTTGGGAACTTGTCTTTTATCTCTCCACCACAGAAATGAGCTCATTTATGAATGACAAGAGAACCAAACTCCAGTTCAGGCCTCCATTGACTTGCATAAAAAGTCTAAGATACAAGTTTAATTGTTCAATGCCAAGGACAGTGACGTTTATTCACTTTATGCTGTTTATAATGCAGAAATTTATTTGTAATGTATCTACGAAGTTATTTCATTTTGAGATTGACACAGGGCAGGGTGTCAAACAGAGTACAGTGAGAAAAATTAAATTACAAGCCTCGGTATGCCAGAATAACCAATCTGCAGGTCATAAGTGCTCCTTCCAGTAGACAGTGCTTCTGTTCATATTTTTGTTGCTAATTAAATAAAGGCATTTTAAAACAGTCCACGCTCCATGACAAAAGGCCTCTGGCAAACTCACCATGACTGCTTTTGAAAGCTATACATTTCCTTTCTGGAAAATAATAAAAAAAAAAACAGATAAATTTAATAAGAGTGTTTGGGCATGTTTCAAAGCCACTTTCTGAGAGATAATTAATTTTATATGTTCAGCAAAAAGGGAAGGTGGGGGGGGGCAGACAGGAGGGAGCAGACGTTTGAAAGACATATAAAGCTGTAAAAGTCAATTTGGCACGCACTGCCAGTGGCTCACTGGATGGATTTGCCAGTGTGAATGCATTTGAGTGGAACGTTTGATATCAGCAGATAAATAGGCCTGCCGCATGCAGCACTCCTATAGGTCATGATGTGCCATGCATTTCTTGGGAAGGAAAAACTCTCCAACTGTCCGAAGCACTTAGAAGTTCTCTTTTCGCAAATGCTTTTAATCTCTGTGGTGTACTTCTTAACTGAAGAAAAGTTCTTGGCTTACAGAAGAAAGAAGGCCGTGTTTTTCCTCCACTTCTTCCCGTCGCACACAGCAGTCGATGCAATATTTTCTGTTTACATGTAGTTTTTTTTATTTATTTAGCAGAGACTTTAATACAAAACAACCAAAGTGACTACAGTCCCGAACTACAGTTGTCCTGTTCATTGGAAATCTAAAGT
This sequence comes from Stomatorhinus walkeri, assembly GCA_026784285.1. Taxonomy (NCBI): domain Eukaryota; kingdom Metazoa; phylum Chordata; class Actinopteri; order Osteoglossiformes; family Mormyridae; genus Stomatorhinus; species Stomatorhinus walkeri. Next base: position 25,602,921 of record JAODUD010000127.1, read on the forward strand.
GAGAACACAGAAGGATATGAGGTGACAGGAATACAGATAACTTCACTAATAGACCCTCCATTCCATATAATTCAGGCAAGGTGTGTGTGTGGGTGGGGGGGAGCACCCAACTCCCAGAAGGTTTCTTTCTACCTGACCAATCCTAAACCAATCCTAAAGTAAGCATAATCCAGGTATTTTTCCACCAACTGCAGACAGCAATGACTTCCCCACAAACCTCAACAGAAGAAAACTTAGACAAGTAGTTTGTACAAAACTCAAATTAGAGGAACCTTACCTGGAGTTTTCTATACAAAAGCATGAAAAGAAATTATCTGCAAGAAACATTCAGTTTAAATTAAAGTTCAATAACTAAGGGTTCTCTAGGTTGCAAGCATACACTTTGCGTAAAACAATCATTTGGAAGCAACAAGACAATTAGTTTTGCTGAGATGTAACAATGGAGTTGAACCTACCTGACTATAAAACTACTGTTAAGAGAACCTCCCTGAGTACCAGGATGTGTCCATGTAGCTCCATAATCAAAGCAAACAGGGAGTGGCTGTTCAGACATTTTTACTGAAAAAAGACCAAACATTTCAGCATAGCGAAAGAGAAGCATTCATTACTATTTCCACTGTTCTCAAAAGTTGGTTGTGTGATTCCTCAGTGAGCACATACTGGGCATGGTGGGTAAATAATAAAAGCGGTAACATTCTGTCCATCACCCTCAGATAAGCACCGAGACACACTGGGTCGTTATTTTGAGACTGGCCTGTGCTTATATTCTGACACACCATATCCCGCGGATATCTCTTAATCCACGCTACCGCAGACACTCAGGCCCAGTCTGGTTCCATCACACCAACTGCTACTGTAACATTTGCATGCGTTATAATGAACAGTCGCCCTTACAGGTGCGCGAAGCTTTTCATGTTTTCCTGTTGGTGAGGGAGCTGAACTATGGCGTGTGCACATGGCTTACATTGCTTATAAAAGAAATATATATGTAAAGCAGTAGTGCAACTGATTGATTTCTCATAAACAAAGAATAATACAGCCACCATGCATAACCTTTACACTTGTGTGTCTGATGCTTTTGTCCAAGGCATATTTTTATCATTTGTTTTCGTGTGACATTTTGCGCCTATTTAAAAATGCTACAACAGGACTCTTCAAGGAACAGGTGTTTTGTTAAAGAAAAAAGTCTACATCCTTCAGTACTATGCTGCCTCCCGCTCATGTTTGCAGATTTGTTGATTTTTTTTGTAGACTTCTCTGATCGAAAGCTGTCATTAAACTCTTCATGTTTTTATTTTGTGTAAACATCGCAAACACAGCGATCCACTTTTCAGTTTCACACGCAGAGTAATTTGTCTTCATGAATGTTGCGTTGACATTAATTATCATAATTTAAATTTTACTTACTTTTTTGGTTAGTCTTTCAGCCGTTGCCTGTTTTAGTTACCTAGTGCGCATATACACCAGTTCAGATTCAATCAATTATACAATCACCTTACCATATAAACCCTGAAATACCAACACAACCATAATCACGTAGTTTCACCTGGTTTTTATGTATCCTTGGTATAGTATTCATTTAATATAGTTCATTACAAAAATGGTACTTACAACAGAGTATGACATACTGGAAACTCATCAGGTACTACTGAGGTGTGCGCAACCCTAACGCCACAAAATAACTGTTCCAGGGTTGCCAGCTTTGGTCAGCTGGCTGGCATGTGATTTTCAACTCAACACAAGTCTGCACACATGTACACACATTTACATGTATGTAACACTTTTATTACCTTATAAATAGGCTATAGGGTTTGCACACTGCCCAAACACTTTTGATGTAGCTAATTTTAGGCTTATAATGAAATAATATAGATTTCCTGTAAGATTTCTTGCATGAGCTTTAGAGTCTAATTCTGGAGTGTCACATGAGATGTGTGAGGGTTGGCAACCCTGTTTTTCACCTGCGCTTCATTGATATCAACGGAGTCCTTGTTCTTGTCATGAATAAAATCTGCCGATTATTAGTTATACGAATCATTCTATAGCAAACATAAATTGAGGTAGCAGTGAACTTATGTTGAATCGAGTAACGTCCGAGGTCCATATTAAATAATACACACCAAGTAAGAAACGCCTCAAAGTGGGTGTATTGTTCAGTGTAACAGGTGCAGGAGAATTGGCAGCGCTGCCAGCCATGTAATGACACACTGTCCATATCTAACTTGTAATATAGTATGCTTACAGTAATGTATATGTGACTGACAGCTACAATAAGCAGATATGATACAGATACTGTATTGTGCTATTTCAGTGCATAAAAATAAACTTACTCTACTGTCAGGTCAGGTTGGGGAGCATGTGCTGATGCACTGTGTTGCCGCACCCACCACTTGATGAAAGGCCAGTGACCCCCCAAGCAAACATATGGTCCAGTCCCACCCTCCGGAAATGTCCATCCATCTGCCACAGCCAGGTGTTGCATGGGCATCTCCTCAGTCCGGTCCAGTTGCTCAAGTCCTCAGCAATGAGGATCCAGTGTGTCGTAACTGACACTTCCTTACAATGCAGGTAATGTGCCTCATTCGGGACTCCTCTAGCAAGCACTCATTTGACACAAGGTCAAACCAGTCGTACCCAAGGATTCTCCAAAGAGACACTGTACTGAAGAAGTCAAGTCTTCGTATCAGCTCCCTGGGTAGCGTCCATGTCTCACAGCCATACAGCAAGACAGGGAGCACCAAGATTCCAAAGATTTGGACGACTGTCCTCTTGCAAAGATATTGGGGGCGCCACACACCCCATTCCAGCGACCTCATGAGCCTCCATGCTCTCCCAATCCGTCTGCTGACTTCATAAGGAAGACTTACCAGACTGCCGTTGTTATAATAAGTGAATTACTGGACAAGGTCGACATTCTCCCCACAGACAGACACACTACTGATGGCTGTGCCTAAGACATCATTAAAGGCATTATCCAGGACATTCGCAAACCCAGACACTCAGACACCTTGCTCAGTCTTTAAAGAGCCCCAATCAGAGCCTCCATTGACTCCGCAAAGATCGCAGTGTTGTCGAGATCAGTAAATCTTTCTTCACCAACAGATGCCAACACCCAGTTCATACAACCATTGAACAGAGTAGAAACAAGAACACACCCCTGACGAACCCCAGAATCAACTGGGAAGAATGCAGAGGTTCTCCCTCTACTCTGTACAGCACTAAGTACTCGTGTACAGGCCGGCCATGACATCCAGCAACCTCTGGGGGATCCCGTGAAGTCTCAAGATGTCCAACAGGGCGACTCGATCAACTGAATCGAGTGCTTTACAAAAATCGAAAAGGGCTGAAAAGAACCTCTGCCATGTTTGCTCTTGTGCTCAATGAGAACCATCAGTGCTAGGATGCGGTCAATGGTAGACTTGGGTGTAAAACCAAAGTGCTCTTGTCACTGACAGGCAAGCAAATGATCATGGATCCTATTAAAGATGACCCTTGCAAGGACCTTACCCAGAACTGAGAGCAGTACCCCCTATAGTTGCCGCAATCCAGGCGATCACCCCTCCCTATCCAGATAGGGACTACAAGTCCCGTTTTCCAATCAGTTGGGATGATGCCTGACTCCCAAGAAAGCAAAGCAAAGTTTGCCTACAATACCAAGAGTACAGCCTTACCACCAACCTAGAGTAGTTCACCCCAGATACCACAGATCCTCAGTGAGATTGGATGGTTCACAGCTGATTGGAGGATCAGCCTCGAGAAGTGTGGACCCAATGATGTCCAATGTCCTAGCTGCTCCAACAGCTCAAAGTAGCCAGCCCAGCAGATCACAACTGCAGTGACATCCGTAAGGACTGTTTCACACCTGCCTTGACTGCAAGTTTTAGAAGGACAGATTCAGATGTGAGTAATGCTTTGATTCCTCCGTAAGCAGGACATGGGTCACTAGACCACAGATGATGTGTCACCTGCTCACAGATTTGTAAAACAAAGGGCTCACAGCCCTCACAGAATTAACAAACTGGGCACTTCTGTAGACCCTGCAGTTCTGCAGGAGCCTCAAGCATCTGCCCACAAGCATGTGTTTCATCCCCTTTGCTGTACCACCAGTATAGGAGAATCAAGTCCAACGATGCAGCTCAGGGCATTGGAACCTGGATCCAGCAATCTGCAGCCCCTGACCTTTTGCAAAGTCAAGGAACATGGAGCCACTCTCATCCTGGTCTCCAGACCCATGAGGACCAACACAATCATCTGGGGCAGCATGGATTAAGTGATATCCGTGGGATATGGTGTGTCAGAATATAAGTACAGGCCAGTGGTCACATTGAAGTCACCTATGGCCAGAAGAGTGTCACCTCATGTGAGTAAAATGTTTCCCTCAACAAGACATCACTCACCGAGGTTGGAGCATCCGCTGAGACAACAGACATGACACCCAAGGAGTGTCTTAGATTGAGTCTCATAATACACCTGTTGAAAGCTGTGACATCAGACATCATGAGGAGGAGCCGAACCAGTACAGCAACAGCTACTCCCTGAGCATGGCAGCCATCAGACCGACCAGACCAAAAGTAGGTATACCTACCTACAGAGATCTGGCCAGTCCCTGGTCTGCGTACCTCAGAGAGTACTGTTACTGTCTATCATTGTCTAAATGTATTTTTACTGTCTAAATATATGTGTTCAGATAGTGTAAACATGCACGATTCTATCACAGCGAATGCGAGGAAGAGACTGAGGCGTTACCCTTTGTTTCCGCTGAGAGAAGTGGCGTGTGACTTATTTCCCACGTACAAGTTATCTTAGGTTCACGGTTTGACTTCTGAGATTCAGATTGAGCTCTAGATAATTTTTTTTTCAAACTGGCTGGTTGGTTTGAATTCGAGTTCTAATGAGTTCGAGAACTGAGGTACCACTCTTATAATTTGCTATACAGTACTGTGCCTGCATTACAGTACTGTACTTAATGCCTTGCCTTTCCTCTATGACTATCGAAATGTACCCAAATTGACTTGCATCTGGTGGTGCTGATCTCAAATGAGAATACAGGTCAATGGACACCTGTAAATGTAGGCTATAATATTGTATACAGTAGTATACAGTAGTATACAGTCGTCCCTTGCCACTTCGCGCGCATACTTAAAGAGTATAAACCGTGCAAGAGAGTGAGTTTGGTGTTTTTAAGAGAGCTTCATTGTTATTGGTTGTATTATATCTTTTTAACAGAACTCTGATAGGACTTATATCCAGTGGCCTAATACTAGTGCAAGACCCCCACCTAGATCAGGTATGACAGATTCTTTAATGGATGTATGAGTCTGACCAAATTCACCTACCTTTGAGAGACAGCCGAGCATAGGCTAAAGGCTACCAAACTGTAACAGGATACATAATGATGATGATGATGATGATGAGGTAACTGAAATACCTAGTACCCAAAACTCTATTTCCCACTACAACAGTTTTTTCAAGATAGCCCCTCTGTTCATTTACGGCCCCAACTTAATCTGAGATCTCAGCAAGGAAAGAGACTGAGAGGTTGTTTTATTTCAGGGACATCTCAGCAAATGTTCTTGTCCCCAATTGCACCTCGCTTTTGGTTTCACTTGGCCGTTTTTCTGCCAGTTCACCTCCTTTTAGTTACATTTCCATCTGGCTGAGAACATCCTGGACATCTGACTGCAGGGACATGGTGTAGCTGGTGTGTGGACCATGTACTTCAATTATCCTTAGTCACATTTGCCGTTTTGTTTGTGTGGCATTCAAGTGCATGTTTATGGGAGAGAGTTGGCCCTGTGGCGCGAGCCCAAATCGAACAAAAAATAACCATGTATTGCAGAAAAGCCAGAAAATAATCCAATGTCAGGAAAGTAAATGAGCTTTCAGACCAACTTTGTAACTCACTGTCTCATGAAAGCACATCAAGGAGAGATGCATTGCGGACTGATAGTCTGTTGCATGGTTGTTGCTTTTCAATGTGCATGAAATTCCTGATTTTTGTTCCTTCAAAGATAGAATAGCCATGTTTCTATTGATCAGCCTATCCTGTGGTTTCTAGAATTCCTTTTGAATAGACTAGTTCTAGCAAGTTTAAGGTCAACAAACCACAAGCAGTAGTAGTATGCCATCATGAATATAATCGTTGTTCTACGATTCCTTGTGCCTTTCTAGATAACATGAAGGCCTTTAAGGGGCTGGTTTGAAACAGCTCTAACTGTTTACCATAGATCACCCGGGCCTCCTTCCAGGTTACCTTCTGGATTAGAGACTTTCAGTACAACAGCAGTTCATTCCACCTCCAGTACTTTACTGATGATTCCTCCATTTGTAGTAGAGGGGGGCATGAGATCGGAAAATTTTAGTTATCACAGTGTTATTATTTTGTGATAAATATTGATATTTCTAAAGCAAAAAATGATTTAAAAATAAATAACTCCCAAACCCATCTATAAATGATTTAAACAGCAAAGATGAAAATGATTTTGACTGCCTTGGAGAACACGTGTAGAGCTTGTTCAAAAGCAGTGGCGTTAAACTGATTTTTAAACGTGATAAATAATCTTGAAAAGGAACAATCATTAAAATTGCAAAGCTTGCTAAGTTTTTTTTTTCCTATGACAGAGTGAACATTTTTAGCGAAACTTAAACCCCCTGCGCTCAGCAAATCTTATTACAGAGGCTTCAAAATACCAGAACTGTATTGCAAAATAATACTTTCGAAAATGCCATATACTGTCATATAATGTCAGGACAGTATGATGGTATGAAATAGCCTGATCTTAGCCCAGCTGCTATCATGGCCTTTGTCATGTGAAAGGTGTATGTACATACAGTAACATGCAGTTTCAATATTAATACTGCCTGTCGCCCAGTCCTAATTGTGATTGGTCCTTCTGTATGCAAGTGGAGCCTGCATGTCATTCACTAGCAGCAAACTCTGTACATCCAAAACCCTTAAGTTTGAGTAAATTATTATTTTAGATAGGCTTCTCTTGTAGATTAGTCATGTAAAATGAGAACTGTGTGAGTTTCTCTTTTGTTTAAAGTAAAAAAAAACTTGTAGCATGACCTGTTTGATTTAATTTGCCTTACCTGACATTGCACGTCCTGCATGGTGACGTGCTGAAATTATACACCGTGCAACCTTAATTTGTATGGTGTATAAATATTTGAAATGAGTTAGATTATAGGAGGCTGGTGGAGGATTTTGTCTTGTGGTGCAGGGGAAACCATGGATTTCCAACATGCCAAAGAGTCCCTGAGGTAAGTGACTGTACTGAGTGAGGACATGGAAGTGCTGCAGTGAAACAACTATCTGGAAGTTCACTTGAACATCCAAATGGACTTCAAATGGAAGTTCACTTGAACATCCAAATGGACTTCAAATGGAAGTTCACTTGAACATCCAAATGGATTTCCAGCATGCCAAAGAGTCCCTGAGGTAAGTGACTGTACCGAAGGAGGACATGGAAGTGCTGCAGTGATGCAACTATTTGGAAGTTCACTTGAACATCCAAATGGACTGGGTGGATAATACAGTGGTGCTGTACAAGCAAGGCCAGAGGAGACTCTAATTTCTTTTTGCTTATGCAACAAGTTGCTGGATGTTTATTACCATTTCTTAGTGCAGAGCGTGCTACTGTACGCTGTGGTGTGCTGGGAAAGCAAGATATGTGCTGGTGATATCAATCATATAGACAAGCTCATCAGGATGGTTAGCTTCATCACAGGACTCACACGGTACTCACTGTGGGGGGATGTAGAGAATAGGATGGTGGCAAGCTTGGAGAATATCGTGAATAATTCCATCCACCCCCTCCATAGGGACCTCTCTTGGGGCACCATTAGCCTCGGTGGCTAAGAGGCGCTACTGGTCATCTTTTTTGCCTACTGCTATTTGGCAGAACCCCACATGCCGACTTGCCCACACTTAGCCCCAGCCATATTCTGCCCAGCTATACCACAAAGCAGCACTGACTTTTAAACAGATATGGGCCCGGTTTCTAGAAAGCTTCTTATCGCTAAGTAGTTCTTAAGTTTACGTTAACCTCTCTCTTAACATTATGGAACGTTTCTCGAAGCGTTCGTACGCTAAGTATATCTTACATACGTCCCACGTTTGTAAGGTTGGTCGGGAC
>JAODUD010000127.1:25631662-25655864 GCA_026784285.1 Stomatorhinus walkeri
ACCCAGGAAGAGACTCGAACCCAGGTCCCAGAGGTGTGAGGCAACAGTGCTAACCACTGCACCACCATGCCGCCCCCCCCCCCATATACTGTATATCGTTATAGTAATCCACATGATAAATGTGTAATCGCCTCCATTATAAACAGGACTGTCACCCATCCCTTAGGCCGATACTACGGGGTCATCCCATATTGGAAAATAAACTGCTGCATCCAGCATTATACTGGATGATTCTGTATTCTAGAGGATGGATGGCAACCCGAATTATAAAATGTACCTTTTTTTTTTTTTGCCAATTCAATTACTTCGTCCTCTGAGTATGAAACTGTTGTCGTGTCAGTGTCTGCCGCTGCACATTTGCAGGTGTCGTGCTTTTTATGGATCCCGCATAATTTTCAGGACAGTTTCTAGCTAGTGCCAATCCTGCTGCTTGGCTGGCCTCTATACTACCCTTCCCTGTCTCCCATACCTGCGCTGCTTGTGCCAAGAAGCAGAGTGCAGTTTTCAAATTATTATAACTTGCAATTAGAGTCATCGTAGCAGGTAGGGCAAGGTGAGGAGTACTTTTCCTACTGAGTAGAGTAGTTTACGCTGCTGATTGGCTCACATCCCAAACAGAATTATACTGCAGCCATAATTCTACAGGTTCCAAACACTAAGTGGTCTCATAGGGGGTGGTTTACATATAATTGTTCTGCCATAAACTCCATGAAAAATTACCAACGTTTTTAATACCTGTTTAGAAATGGGTCACACAGAAAGGGCACAGTTAAACCATTCATACTCGCGTGCAATTAATTTTGGTGACAATGCTGCCTCAATGATGTGTGTAGCCTTGGGTTTAGTGTGTTTAAACAGCTGAAAATTGTTACTCAGGCAATCAAGGGCATAGCCTGCAGCGAGGGGGACATATACGAGTGATAAATTAAATGAATTTAAGGGGTGGCACATTAATCTTGTATGCAAGGAAATAACTCAATATAAATACCCAGTATAAGGTCAGAGTCCTTTGAAGGACTTTGTATTTTGGTTGCCATACCATACCAACCTTTTAAATAAAGCACCTTAAAACAACCACACAGGACCAAAGTGCTGTACAGAGAATTTACAATGAAACAATTAAAATTATGTAAATAACAGTTCGTAAAATAGGCACATGTACAAGATAAGATGATATATCATCAAATAAAACAAACTAAAATCACAATAAACTAATCTCACAAGGGGTGAAATGCTTACAAAAAGAGATGGGTTTTCAGGCAGGATTTAAAAGCAGACGAAGAAGCCGCCTGTCATTTCACGTTCTGGGAGCTGAAGCGGCGAAAGCGCGGCCCCCTCTGAGCTTACGTGCAGGCACATTCAGGATCAGCGGGCCAGTTGACCTGAGACCCCGGGAGGGTGTGTAAGGGTGTAACAGCTCAAAGAGGTAGGGAGGGACAAGACCATTAAGAGCCTTAAAAACAAATAAAAGAATTTTAAAATGAATCTTAAAATGCACAGGCAACCAGTGCAGCATGGAAAAAACAGGTGAAATGTGCTTGTAGTTCCGTGTGCCAATTAGAAGACGTGCAGCTGCATTTTGCACCCTTTGAAGATGAGTAATGTAATCCATGCCTTTATTACCACTAGGCTCGATTACTGCAATGTGCTTTATGTAGGGGTAGGTGCATCCTATAGTCTCAAAATGCTGCTTTGAAAGAATTGGCCTTATTTTAGCCAACTTCCTCAACTCGAAAAAGCTAGATTTGACCACAGCCCTGATTTGGCAGTCAAATTTAAGGTCAGCATCTACCTTGACCCCAAAAGAGCCTAAGTCTAAGTTGGGGGTCCCAGTGGAGATACCAAAAACCATCACCTCTGTCTTATCATTACATTTTAAGAAATTGAGACAGCCAGGCCTTAATGTCTTCAAGTAATGACAATATAGAATGAGTCTTTTTTTCTTTAAAGGGACATAGATCTAGCAGTTGTCTGTGTAGCAGTGAAAACCTATGTCATGCTTCCTAAGCATGGATCCAAGTGGGAGCAGATATAAAAGAAAAAGTAAGGGACCTAAAACTGACCCCTGTGGGACCCCGCACAGGAAGGGAGCAGAGGAGGACGCAGATGGACAACTGCGTGTTTAAATCCTTTAGGTGCTACATCCAAAGATAGACTACTACTTACCAGTTTAAGAACCCAAGGCCCCACAGTGGGGAAAATCTCTTTATATAGTTGTGGGGGAACAACATAGGGTTAAGAGAACCTGCAGGACTTAGATGATAAACATCTCCTGTAAGGAAGTCAAAGTTACAGGCTCAAAACTGTCAGACACCAGAGCAGTAACCAGATATTGAAGGATCATAAGCAACAGGAGCTATAAGAGCCCTGGTAGAGGTGACATTAATAAAAAAAGTGAAGGAAGTTTTCACAAGCAGTGAAAGAGGGTTCAGCACTGTCTATCTTTGGAGCATTGAGAACAGAGTCTATGGTACTAAATAAAACACGAGAATTGTTACAATTAGACAAAATAACGTCAGATAAAAATTCTTTTAGCATCTTTAATGGCTGTCTGAAAACGACACCAGCAGTCCTTTAACATTTGAAGTGACACTTGTAGTTTGTCCTTTTTCCATTTATGCTCGGCTCGATGACACACGTTGGGCAGCTCGGGTCGCGTCGTGTCGTTCAGCCAGGACTCAGATTTGGTTTCAGGCTGCCCGGTTCTTAATGGAGACACAGTGTTCAGTACAGTCTGGCAGGTGGAGTAAAACCATGAGCCCCTCAGTTTCTCTGTATAAAAACTCAGAGGTGCTACAGTTCTGGTTAAAAATAGATGAAAACTGAACAGCAGTGGAGGAGTTAAAAACGTGACGGCGCCAAGCAGCGGTGCAAGGTTTGACTGTGGTGCAGGCAAGGCCAACATGAAATAATACAGGACTATGATTGGAAAAGTCAAGATCAAGTGTGTGTCCATGTTCGCGTGTTGAAGGAGCAAGCCAGTAAGATTTAGAAGGCCCTTAGCCATGGGCATATCAGGACACCACACATTAATATTAAAATCAACAGTCTAAAGGTAATATCAATTGTGGTTTCAAAGGCCACTGTCAAGTAACTCCTGCCTATGATGAGTTTGTGCCTATAGTTTACTCTGCAGGTCCGTAATGGAGCTGAAAGTTTCCCATTGTAGCCAAGCTATACTGAGTCAGTCATGTACTGTACTTGGACTTCTGTGTGATATATGCTTTCAAGTTGTGTGATTTACTCATGGAAGAGCAGGTGACCTTGATTCCTGACCATATAGTGAACTAAATACAATGTGGCAGTTGAGGATTCTACTTTGTCACTTTTGTAATCCTTTTCAGGAAAGCCACAGGTCAGACCCTGCATTAATGTAGGCCTAATTGTAGAATGTCCATTTTACGTTAGCATTTATTATTATTATTATTATTATTATTATTATTATTATTGGTAGTAGTAGTATTAATTTATTTAGTTTAATTATCATATGTTTTTATTGTTGTTTTTCCTCAGAGTTATCAATGCTGGGAAGAGCATGCTGAATGAGGACCAAGCGTGCTGCGAACGGCTGTTCGTTAAGAAGATCAGCGGCAAGCAGAGACACTCGGTGATGCTGGAAGAGAACGGGGTGAGGATAGGGCTGCCGGCCACTCTGGTAGCCGCCGACGCGACTCAGAGTCCAGCAGCCCAAGGGTGGGGACATGCAGGAGTGCAGGGCTCAGGATAACATATTCTGCTATGCATCCCTTATTTGTGTAATGGAAACTCAGTATCATTGCATACACAGAGGAAGGCTTTTCACTGTATGTTAATTGGCTTCTAATTAAAAAGGCTTTTTAAAACCAGCAAGTTCTGGACGAGCCTCAATTAAGTTAAAGTCCTGTTTGTGGAAACCAGAAACTTTCTGCAGTGTGATTCCTTATATACATAGATACCTCAACTCTGTTAGGAATTTAAACCAGATGCTATGGTCCAATAATAATTTCCTGCCCATTACCGTATATATGTATATATATATGCAGTTCTCAGTCCCATATATTATCGTCGTCTTGTTACTAAGCAATTAAATGTAAATATAACTGATTTGTGGTGTGGGGGACTTGGGTTAGTCCAGAGGGAGAGTGCATGGTCTGGTGTTTCACTCCATCTCTCTCTCGCTAACGTGCATCTTGAAGTTGATATGCCTTGTTCTTTTTCACAAAAGTAAACCTGTCCAGACCAATGGTGAGAAAGGCTCATAGGTAAAAGCTTACACACTACACCAAAATGTTACCCAGGTGTCATCCAGTATATTACTCAAGTAAAAGTGGAAAAATACCTGGTATTATAAGTACTGAAGTATGAAGTACTACACAGTCAAATCTGTTGATGTTACAAGAAGCAATCTGTCCTTTAACATTCACTCAAGACAGGTTTGAACATGGCATTGTAAGCTAGTAAGTGCAGAATGATAAAGAAAACTGAGTCACATAAGTTCTTTGTATTTATAAAAAGCAGTGAAACCTGCCAAACGTGCTGCTCAGAGCAGTGGAATGACTGTGATTCTTTGGAAAACGAAACTACATTCTACAGGCAACATTTAATAATGGATTATAAACATGTCACAGGCTGGCACTTTTAAACCACTTTAGTGGTGAATGAGCCGACTCAAACTCTTATCCTCCAGTGCAATCATCACCATTTTTTCAGCAGTAGGTCTAGCACTGCTGACCTATATTGGTAGTTTAAACAGGCCTATTTAACCTATATATAATATTATTATTATTAAGTAGTTATTTGGCCCAGAGATGTGGCGAAGTTAAAGTGCAAATCTTGAAAAACCTGCTTTACAGTACAGCAAAGAAATATTTGTATTTCGTTATTCAACACCTTTGGCCCAGAACCAATGGGCTTCTTGCGTTCTTCAATCCTCAACACTCACAAACCAGAATTCAATATTTACTTTTCTTACAAACATCATAGCATCTCCTTTTCTTTTCTGAAGTCTTTACTCTTGTGTCATACTGATCTCATGTCTGCCCGTCTCCGTAACTCTCAAAGGGAAATTTGATCCCTGGCAAAACCCCATCTTCAGCCCCATGACACTGTCAAATGGTCGCTTTTATCGATCTGACCAGAACGGTTTTTGTTTAATGGTTCAATGATTGGATATAAAATCATGGCTGAGACATAACAGGGTGGGAGATGGACAGGGATTGTCTTATAAGCAGAAATTGCTGTTTGCAGACCATGAGTGCAGGGTTCACTGCCTCTCTGCAACACACTGTTCAAGTAATGAAGTAGCTTTATGCAGAGATGTGTGTTTGCAGATTCCATGGTGGTTTTTCTGTGGCTATGGGGAACTCGGCTGTTGGGGCCCTGAGGGAGAGGAATTCCACCCAAACATTATTTTTGATAATCATGTTATGTGTCAAAAAAATAACCGACCTTAGAGCCTCAGTTTTTTGCTTTCCGAAATTTCATGCTCTGTCAGCAGCAGAAATTTATTTTGATTTGATCTGGAGGTTTAGAAACGCTAAAGAAGTTTTGTATTTTTCCAGTCTCAGTATCAGCAGCTGTCATGTGTAATCCAGTGTTCCTTCTGATTGTAGATACTTAAAATCTTCAAATATTACGATTTGCAGGAATTTACGCAGTTTTTTTTTGTCATTGTTACAAGAAAATTGTTCCTTTTATTTATTACTAATTAGTGTTATTTGGTATAGATTCAACACTATAAGAAGAAGAAAATTATTAAATCACATTTCTGTCGATCTCCCTTTAATATTCATATAAGTGGGATAAGCTGTCACCTGTCCTGTTCTCATTGGCTTACTGGACAGTTTTATCCAATAAATCACAGGCCTCGTGTCAGTCTGGAGAGGAACGTACGTGAGATGAATAAATGATGTAAATAATGCAGATGGATGCACGCAGCGAAGCCAGCATCTGATGTCCCTCAGGCCTGCCACACCTTCCCCCACCTGCTGCCAAAAACAGTGACATCATCCCTTAGCACACCAGCTCCGTCTCTGAGGCTGTCGAGGGTGGGCAGATGTTCTCAGCTTGGGCCTGTCAAGACTCTCATATGCTAGGACAGAAGCTCTTATCGTCCTTGGGCAAAGGCCCAGTTAGGCCCATTGATGCTCCCCAGGGCCCCCCAGAAAACCTCTTATTTAGCATGCTTCTGCGAGGCCTGTGCAGTCCCAGTCAAGTGTGGGAATATGCCCAGTGTCTCTTTTGTACCTAGGATTGCAGGCCTTATCTAAAGTGTAGGTCTTCAGATTTACAGAGACCTCACCCTTTTGATATGCACATTTCAAAGCTCTCTTTTCGGACATTATTATCCTTATATTTATCGAACTCGGTTAGCAGAGCATACCACATTCTTCTGTTTTGGTGAACCTTGGAAATGTCGATAAGGGAACAGGTGAGCAGCCATGACAGAAGAAGAAGAGATTTTGTGTATAAACAAAGTAAGAAGACTTTGGTGGTATGGCGGTACTTTTTGCAGATTAAATCTAGCACATTCATTAAACATAAGGATACGCCACATTTATATAGATTAGAGTTTTGGGCATCACAATACGCATCTCATTAATATTTTACACGTACTACTAATCTGCTCATCGAATTATGGCTGTAAGTAAATCTCTGTATAGCAGCGAAAAGCCAGTGTCCAGACAAAATTTTACACCTGTCATCGACAGTTATGGTAATTATTGCTGTGTTTTATCGAGCAGCTCTAGTAGTTGCATGGTGGCTGTCACCGGTTACAGAGCTGATATGTTTCTCATTGCGTTTAGGATGGCACGGGCATCCCGCTCCACTTCTGGGGTGTCTTTGATGGCCATGCGGGCTCTGGAGCTGCCATCATGGCCTCCAGACTGCTGCACCGCCTCATCCGGGACCGCCTATGTGACATCGCACACCTGCTGGAGAACCCAAGTCAAGCGCCCCCTATCTGCTTGACCAAGAATGGCAGCCCGTACCAGGTGGACTCAAAAAAGGGGGTGACGCAGGATGAGGATCCAGACTCGCCCTGTGACCCCTCAGCCCGCTTTCATATGGAGAAGACTGTCAGTCTGGAGGCTTTGGTGATGGGAACCATTGAAAATGCCTTCAAACAGATGGTAACTGCAGAACATACACGAACCTTACTTTGTCTTTCCCGCAGTAGCTTTAAACTTGTAGCGTTTCGGAAACTTGCTTTGACCAGGCAGACTTTCAGAAGGTCAGATGGGATCAAGTCAGATGAGACTGGAATGAAATGAATCAATATATTTTCTGGTGAAACTATACTCGGCTAGCAATAAGGCTTTTGCAGAGCTAGATCTATAATTCTTTAAGACAGTTAGAAGGCCTGCAATCAGAATGACTGCAGTAGTTCTGCCCATTGAAATAAATGAATATGTCTAGGTAGTTAAATAAGAATTTTGTTCCAGTTCTGCTCTGATTCTAAAATGATTACTGTTGCCATTTTATATTAGTGTGGAGAACCGTATAAAGATAAAATATAGTTACTCCCGTGTGTAACCGTTGCACATTAATCTGACATGCCAAATAAAATGGATGGTTGCTATGAACCATTATTGCTTCGGATCAGATTCTGGTTCCATTTCCTACTTGCGCTACTTGCAGGACGACCTGATCGAGAAGGAAAAGATGTCTTACAGCATATCGGGAGGTTGCTGTGCCTTAGCCGCAGTCCATTTGATGGGGAAACTTTACGTGGCTAATGCAGGAGATAGCAGGTAAATGGCTGCAACTCACCCTTCCGTTGCCATAAGCTGATCTCTACCTTGCCCTGTTTGTCAGTATTGGGGTACTTGATGTCACTGTCCTGCTATGCAATCTGAAACAGTGTGCAATAGCAGTGAAATCCTCAGAGGCTCAGTATATAACTGTGTCCATATTTTTAGCTGTCGGTGTACATTCAGTCACAATCAGCATAGACTGACTGTGTGAATATTCATGGTTCCCTGCAGTTTGATCTGTGTACTGCGTACCATATGTGCAGGATGTCCTCACACGGTCCTTGTAGCATCCATCAGCTCCACGTCCTCATTGGCACCTTGTTCGTCCCCACAGAGCCATCATCATCCGCAACAAGGAGGTCATTCCCATGTCCAGCGAGTTCACTCCTGAGACTGAGAGGCAGCGTCTGCAGTACCTTGTGAGGACTCGTCAGGGGCACCGGTCCAGTACTGCTCATAGTTTCTGTGTTTAACATGTGGGAACTGGTTCAGACTCCTCGGAATGTGGATTTACAAGCTACCGGAACAAGACTGTTGGCGTGTTGTATTAAATGGTCTAGTTTTCCATGGTCTGTTGACTATAGTTAACCCTGGGATGCTTATGAAATCGTGGGTGAATCCAAGTACCAAGAGTGCAGAGACCATACTTGTGGTTTTGGCAAAACCGGTCTTGCTAACTTGCCTTCCAAGAATGAACTTGGAGTGCAATGAATCATGGGACTGGTCTCGTTTGGCGAGAATGTAACCGATGTATCCTTAATACATCGATCCAGAGCAAGACCAACGTCCGAGAATTTTTTAACTTTCTTAGTATTGGAACTGATTTTCAGCAATGGAAGATGATGTAAAAACGGGTTCACGAGAACACAAGTATGATTAAGCACGCATATTGAGATTCACCCCGCGTTAAAATGTTGCGACTGATGAATTTGTGGTCGGTCAAATTTATGCCCCTTGTGTTTTGTCATTTCAGGGTTTCCTTAGACCAGAGCTGCTGGGGAATGAGTTTACCTACATCGAGTTCCCACGAAGGATCCAGTACAGTGAACTGGGCAAAAAGATGCTCTTCAGGGATCACACCATGACTGGATGGTAAAGGAATATTGGTCGACATTTTTTTTTTAACTGTGGACGTTTAAAAACATCTTTCAGAGAACAATATGTGTTCTTGTCTGAAAGTGATCAGATAATGTTGGCTAACGTGTTTTATGAAATATGTACTTTCAGGCATGTTTGTTCTGGGAAATTATTTCAAAATGCTGTTTTGTTTATTCTTAATTTCTATACCTTCCATCCATTCATCTTCTAACTATTACAGGATTGCAATTTTAATTTGTTCTCTGAATGTAATTTACTTTTCCAATTAAAAGAAATCTTGCAGTAAAATTGTATTAAAATGTTAATTTAGTTTCACACTTCAGGGCCACAGTGTTCATGGCAGGACACTATCGTTCACTAAGGATAGTACATTTCTACCTGCCCTTTTCAGCTAAATAGATGGTGTGTTTTTTCCAGGGGTTACAAGACAATCGTGGAGGAAGACCTCAAGTTCCCTTTGATATACGGAGAAGGCAAAAAGGTAAAGTTTTTCAACAGCTTTTTTCTGCCATCTCAAGTGGATTTCAGCCTGTCATATGGAGCATTTTGATTACTGGGATATTCTCAGAAATTCTAGTCAGTTGGTTTTTGTTTCCTGAAATACTGCAGTATTTCAGATATTTGAACCAAATAGCTTTCTACTTATCCATGCCACCTGCATCTCCTAGACCAGACATAAAGTGGTAATGGAGACAAAGTTGGATAGTATATTTTTGCCAAACTACTGATGAGGCATTCTGTGAATCTACTGTTATCAGAATCTGATTGACGGCAATGCAGTATCAATTAGTTTTTATTGTCATCATTATCCCTTTTACCTCTATTTTAAATTATTGTTTATGAAGATCCCAAAGGTTAACAGCCAAAATCACCTCAAGTGTTTTTAGTCTTGAGCCTTTATTGAGCTTTATTTTGTTCCGTATTTGGAAGAATGTGAGGTACAGCTAAATGTAAATTTGGATGTAATTAAGCCTCTACGGTAACAGGCTCAGCTTGGAGCCACATATAGCACTGCAGTCAAGTGTTTTTCCAGCAGCAAATCATTCTTGCCTAGTGCCTGTATTCCTTCACAAGGGGATTTTCTGGGAATTGGAGCGGAAGAATGTGACGCGTTGGGCCTTCAGGTACAGTGACTAATTCTGTTGTGTGTCCCGTCGTGCTCCTGTGGCCGTAGGCTCGGGTCATGGCCACCATCGGTGTGACGCGGGGACTCGGTGATCACGACCTGAAGGTGTACAACTCCAACATCCACATCAAGCCCTTCCTGTCCTGCTGCCCGGAGGTAAAGACAGAGCACAGACTCGGTGACCCCAGCCTACCGATGCTTGCTCTGCTCATGCAGTTGTTGGCCTAACTCATTATTATCTTTACCGTTGTTTCTCAACCCAGTCCACGGGACCTCAGGGCAGTCCACGGTTTTTTTTTTTTCTTCCTGGAGCAAAAACGTGGACTGTCTGGGCGTCCCTGAGGACCGGGTTGAAAAACACTGACCTTTATGCACAGAAGGGACCCCCTCACAGGCACATTCTGGTATTTTAGCTTGGTGCTTTAGCGCAGAGTTTAGTGTGTTGACAAAAGCAAGTGACACAAAGTACCATCTGGATTTTCTTGGAACAGCTCAGTGTTTTGCATTCGTGTTTTTGTGCAACACAATATTGTGTCTAACTTGTGCTTAGCAGAATCGTGTGATACAAAAATCTGTAATGTTGCACCTTAAAAGTAAAGCAGCGTGTCTCAGATGTCATCCTTCATCTCCTACACTGCACGTCTTTAATGTTACTCTTACTCACCTCCCACAGGTGCAGGTTTACAACCTAATGGAATACGAGCATGGCCCTGATGATGTTATGGTTATGGGAACAGATGGATTATGGGATGTCACCACGGATAAGGAGGTTGCCGAAGCGGTGACAAACTTCCTGTCAGGTTGTGACCCTATCGACCCTATGAGGTTAGTTTGCAGCTTGCTGGTGCCTGATGGTTTTGGAAGCTTACTGCACATTCTGGAAGAGATCTTCTTTTTTTCTCGATTTGTTCTTAGCTACATGGCACAGGATGTTGCCGTATCACACCTCCTCCTTAGTGAGTTTTTTTTTTTTCTGTTGCCAGCTCTGCCTGTTGAGTCTTAATGTTCTCCTTCATCTGCATGGATTCCCTCTGTGTACTCTGCTTTCCAAAGAGATGTAATCTAAGTTAATTGCTGACTTCTTATCGTGTGTCCATGCGCGTGTGCTTGCCTCTCTGTGCTCTCTTGGGATCAGCAATTGCGGAAATTCCGAAATAGATAATGAAAATCAGTGGCTTAATTAGCTGCCGACGTACGCCCTTGCTTCAAAGGACAGTGGGGGAGGTATTTCCACCAATATTGACAGATATTATTCCAACACTTTCTTAGTTCAGAATCAGTGTGTGCTTTTGTCACTTGCGTCACTAGCCGCTGATTTCAAGAACACCTTTGGTGTGAAGCAAAACCAAGCAGATGAAAGAATCAGTTTCAAATGTTACTAATTAGGTATTGGGGATCAGTAGACTGAGGGCACTAACGTCATTGTTTCAGTCATTCAGCGTGACTGTCATTATTATAAGCAGAGCGGAATTTGAAAACGTGATCCAAGTTTAGGTGTAAATCACAATAGACTGTTGAAGGTACCAAAGTAGCGGCCAAACATGATAGAGCATAAATCAAGTAATATGTTTATATACATTTTATATTCTTTGTATATAAAATTTTGATTTGGAAAATACATCACACAGTGTTTTAAAGTAGATCATTTTGTTTTGACACTAGACCTGACAGGGAAATTAAACTCATTCATTTAGCCAGACGGTATAATTTTATACTTAGTTGATTACAGTAGGAACCGATGGTTTGAATTACATACTAATTACTGATTGTGTGCCATTTTTCATTTCCTGCTAGTTAATTCCCCTCCCACTATAAACAGAGATATGGTTTCAAAACCTAGCTGTAAAAATGACTTCCATCCATGCTTCTTCCAGGCATTTATCTAATCATGTGTGTGTTGGGGGAGGGGGGGGTGAAGTCTCTCCCAACAAGGCAGGATAAAACTAGGATGGGATGTCAGTCCCACACAGAGCTGCAGTTTGCCTATCTGCATGTTTTTGGACTGTGGGAGGAACCAAAAGGACCAAGAGAGAAAACATGGAAACTCATCTCACACACGCAGTGACGGGGACAGGATTCCCCCAAAGCTACTGCTGTGAAGCAGTAGGGTTTTCCACCGTGGTACATTGTTGCCTTTGGAGACAACTTGCCCAGTTTAATTTGATTGATAGAGAGGACTATCAGCTCTCAATGAGTCCAGGAGAGGGCATGCTAGATAACCAATTCATTAAGAACAAATTCAATATTATAGCATTATTGAAAAAATTTCAAATTCCACATTATTTCAAAACCATATTGTGATGAAAAAATGGAACTCGGCATGTATACTGTAGATATTTCTTTGAAATTTTCATTTTTTAAACCACTAGATGGCGTAGTTACCTTGGGTACATCTCAGTTTGACATTACAGTATTCTTCTTGGACCGGTCTTGGCAGGGCTACAATGTGTGCTTGTGGTTTGTATGTCACTTAAGTCGTTCTTTTGAGCTTAATATTATACAAGTTTAACCAGTGTAAGAATCTCTCATCACTTCAAAGATGGAAATACCTGCACACACAATGGTCAACTACAGCCATGACAGTCAATCACTGCTCTAAATGCAGTGAACAACAGTACAATCCACACTCTGCTTTTCTGACTCTGCCCTGCTCGCAGGTACACACTCGCTGCCCAGGATTTGCTGATGCGCTCACGGGGGGTGCTGAAGGAGCGAGGCTGGCGGCTGCCCAATGACAAGCTTGGGTCTGGGGACGACATCACTGTGTTCGTCATCCCTTTGGCAGGACACAAGGGAGAGACATGACAGGTCCCCACCCTGAGGAGCACTCCCCAACACCTACCCCCCCAGAAATGGAAGGGTGGGGTCTGTGCCCCTCAAGCATGAGAGCCTCCACTAGCCAAATTTTTTCATCTCTTCTCCAGTAACTCCCACATTCATTGTTACTCATGCTCCAAGTGTTAGATGACATGGTCACCTTCTGTAATACCCCCACTTCCTGTATGTGTTTTTTTAATATATATATATATTTTCTCCGCTTGTGACAAACTCGTTGCATAAGTTTGCTGTGAGGAATCTCCATGGTTACCGATTCTCAGCCCGCCGGCTTCGGCTGCTTATCGGCAGACTGCGCGAGTGCTCCATTGTAATATGAGAGCATTCTAGCCAGAATCTGTGAAGGAACACACCGAGGCTGTGACCGGCGTGTGCAGGTTAGCAACGACATGACACAAGTTTTGTCTGTGCCTCTCCTGTAATCGTATGGAGTGAATACGAAGTTACTGGAATTGTGACCAAAAGACAGCAGGCCCCGGTCCAAGGTGGAACGTGCCTTGTAAATGAAGAACATTTTCATTCTTGGAGCGTAATACTGTTCTGGTGGTGAATCCCTGTCCATCAATGGGAAACTGATAATGAAGGTAAATGAATTTAAGCACTTTGTGTCCAACAGTTGAGTGGAAGGTAATTTTTCCTTTGTAGCATTACCTTCAGTGGACTTCAAAGAATGTTTGTCTTAGACTGCTGATCTACAGGGATTTTAATTAGCTTGTTTGGCAAAAAGGGATCTGAAAGAACAAAAAAAAGACAGTAGATGACAGGAACTAAATAATCTGACCCTGTGAGAACACCCAGTGGTCTGGGATGGTTGGGATCATGTTTGTCTTGTTGAGTCTAAGGACAGTATAAAGAGCACCCCAATATCATCTTTGGTAGTTGTAGCGAAACCAGCCCATTCAATCCTTTTGTAATACTCTGATACTAGCTAATGCTAAATTATGCTTTTAGAAGGCTAACACAAAATCGGAGCCTGCCTTTACATATCATTGGATAACATATGTCTGCTGCCAGTCACTACATAGTCAGTGATTGGTTAAGTACAGTATTGACTGCCTTCCTGCTACCTGCGGTGGATCTGAAGTTGTCTGTGGGTATTTGTCAGTGACCAGTTTGAATACCTGTCAAGGAAACGCTTGTCAGTGCATGCTAGCTTCTGTAGCATTTGGTATTTTGTTGGTTGCCTTCAAGTTTTCCAAAAAGGTAGACAAGAGGAGCTAAATATTCTGTTGATGTCAGACATGTGACCCGAGACTGCCTTAATGAGTTACAAAAAGTGTAAACGTGACACATTTTAAACTGCACCTGTAAACTCAACATTTTCTTCCTGCTGGTATGACAACACATAGTTCCTAGAAATGTAGTTCCTCTGCTGTCCATCCAACCTCATTTACATGATTAATTGTTGGAAAAGTGAACCTCAGCTGTTTTGCAGTGTCAAACATTTGAACTGTCACTAGCATTGTATATCTGTACAGTGTAAATTTTCAATCAGATTATTATTTGATATTTATCAATCTGTAGCATAGACAAACTGTGGAGCTGAATTAAATATAGTAAAAAAAATAAACCTTTTGATAAGGAAAAACTGTTGTCTTTCTTGTTCGAGTCAATAACGCTCACTCAAATCCTCCAATCCATCCATCTACTGTAACCGCTTATCCTATTCAGAGTCCTGGGCGGTCTGGAGCCAATCCCGGAGGCTATGGGCACAAAACAAGGAACAACCCAGGGTGGGATGCCAACCCATCACAGGGCATGCAATCCAATACCAAATAATTTATCTTTGTGATCCTGCACATTCAGCCTTACAAGTGTGCAAGGGAATGTTAGGATGTTTAGTTAGTTGGCATGCAATCTCATGCAAATCCATTGAGTCACTGGGTCTTCAAATGCAAATGTTCATTATGAAATATCACATCATATACAGTATTCCACTGTTCTATCTCAATGACCTTTTTAAATAACCCACTCCTTGCTAAGTATGTTTCTGCATATAGCTTAGCTTCATGGAGGAAAACTCAAGGACAGATGTAAAAGCTTTGTATCATTTTATATTGCCAAAACAAATGTACTGATGTAATAATTTGTCAGAGGTCTCATATCTCCAGAAACACAGATCTGAAAACACAGCACTACCGGATAAGTAACGAAGAGAACACGAAGAAGAACATGGTGTACTCTTTGTAGTGAAAGCTTAATACAGTAGACATCGCCCAAAACGGAACGCATGTGAATGCAAATCTGCTTCCATCTGTATGGATAAAACCTGTTCAAAACAGCTCAGGAACGAAGGCGGCAGAGACCTTCCAGCATCCGCATACTTCATAGCCAAGCAGTTTTTAATATGGCAAATCAATAGAACAGTAATTTACAGATCCCATCAAACTCGGTGATTATTCATAAATTCCGAATTTATTTTCTAATCGGTATGCCCTAAAATTCTTCAAACATATCATCCGGGCTTTATATCGGCAAACTGAAAGATAAATTCATATCTGAACATAATTTATATATTTAAACTCTTGGATTTGTGCTCTTGGAATTATGGCGAGGGGAACGTATAGTAGTGCAAAATATGAATACAGCGCCTGTTACCGAAGTTAACTTACGTACCCGATGTAATAGATTCAGCCCTATCCCCTTTATTAAACTTCTCCTCCAGATTTAAGAATTTTACATATTTCGGTAAATCAAGTAAATCTGCATATATGAACTAAAGGGCTGGGTCAAAATAAGATTAAAATGTTGTAACTTGTGAATCAATGTGAACTTAATTCGTTAACTAAACCTCTTGCAATTCTGCAACAGAAAGTGAAATAGTTCAACTGCGGAAAATGATCAGGTCAAACGACAAATCAAGTACCTAGTTTAAATGAAAACCTGCATATATACGGCGGCCCAGCCGGAGCAGTGAAGGGGATTTATTTTAAACGGCAGGGATATTGTTGCGAACGCGATATCCCTTCCCCTGCGATTAGGCGTTTAACAACTCATATTTTTTTCTCGGATTACATAACAAGAACTGTAACAAGTATCCTAACTGTAAGACGTGCGTACCTTCCCACCGTGGGTACGACTCCATATAAAAATACGCGTGTACCATGAAATAAAGGCAAAGCTGCTATAGTATGCATCTTAAACGACGTCTCCGCCATCCAGGGCAACTTCTATCCATACCGAGCAAAAAGAACTTACAAGCGAAAGAGCGAGTCAATGCGGCTTGAAATCACCGACGTAAAACATCCACCACCCACACCCCACCGCCACCTCCCGGTTCTGCGCTCTCCCACATACCCCCCTCCCCGTCTTCAATGATGTCATTACTTTTTCACCATGGCAAAGGGAGGAGATCCAAATTATTCCAACGGCTGCGCCTCCTCCCGAGCCAATAGAGAATGCAGGCAAACATCTCAAGCCGCCTTTCTCCACATCCGTGGGAGGGCTCTCTCACTCTCTCTATCCCTCCCTCTCCCTCCCTGTCAGCCTCGCTCCTTAGTGATACGTTTACTTTAACACACTGCAGTGAGGGTGACAAGAAACGGGGGGAAAGGAAAAAGAAATCAGGGAAAACGGGGGGGAAGACGGAGTAGGATAACACGCACGACAGTCTTGGAAAGGTAAGAGGAGCTGCGCCCGTGCAGGCTGGGGTGGGGAATCAGGTTTGACTCTTTTCTAAAAATTCAGAATTGTACTTTGCTCAACGGAAAAAGTAGGTGTTGCCGCGGCTCTTGTAAGGTAGGTAGTTTTGCAATCAACAACTTGGCATGATACGGTCTGCTCCATTCCCTAACTCTTGTTTTATTTAATGCCATACTTCGTTCTATGTCTACTTACTATTTAGCTTTCGTGTACGTTTTCACACCTGTTTTAAAGGTTCCACTGTATCTGGAATAATACGCTGGGAGGGGGTGGGATACGAGAGGTGTAGCGCGAAAACTCAGGCAAAGTATGTCTGTCCAGAGACTAAAACACTCCTGTAAATACTTTAAAATGGCACTGTTGGATCTGTCTACGCCTTTTAACAGCCCATTGCGCGGTGACTGCGTTTAGCGGCCGTCCAGTCGCTCTTACAGAAACTTAAAGCCGCAATTCCCTTCGCGTTTATGCCAGTGGACGCCGGCTGTCATCTCCGTGCTCCATAGCGTGCGAGTCACACCGTCCGCCTAACCGAAAGTAGCGCGCCGGTTAAAGCGCCCTGAAATGCGCCGACTTTGCCATTCCAGTAAACGCAAAAAAGACAAATGCCTGCCTCTTTCGAGGGGGAGGGGGGGGCGGTTGTGCCCCAGTCTCGGCGTGCGCCGAGGTCGGGGTTTGTGGTTGAAACGTGCGACGGATATGTACTGCGGTCCGATTGAGACGGTGATGACCGCCTAAGACGGACTGTTAACGAAGTCTCCGGGGGTAACAAAGTAACGTCTTACTGGCATAATATAAGCCGTAAAGCTGTTTTTAACAATGAGCATGCTGTCAAAGTTAGTTTTCGTACGCAGGACTTGAGTAAGAGAGCAGAGACCTGTCTGACTGGAAATATGATAGGTGCACTGCTATGCTTAGTGTCCAGGGCTGGTGCGTCCCCCTCAAACACTATAATAATCTTTGAATGCCGTATTCTGTGGGCGTGGGAAGTTTTGCTGTTTCCAAAATAAAAAGAGGACTGGGGGTGACCGAGGCCGTAAAACATTTTTTTGGTCTGAATCACCACACCCATTACTCGACTTAATTTCCGTGGATCAGTATAGTTTTGTTCGTACCGTTTAAAACTGTTCAAATGAAGCGTGATTTCGTTCGATAAAACTTGACATCTGATTAATCCGATTTGAATGGGGTGCACTAACCTGGCAATCGGCGAGGCGCCGAAAGTTCAAGGAAAACGCCGTTGCGTAAAAATGCTAATTAACAACTCAGGAGCTTAGTAATATTTTAATCTTAGCCTTGAAGATAATCAGTTCGAGGGAATTTGCACATGGACGAATCGTCTCGAGTTCTTTGTTGACGTGAGCTCTTTCACATGAGATTGTATACAAAGTTAAATATTTTACCAAAGCCCAATCTAATGTCAAATATTGCGCAAGCCTTTTAAGTGACCAGCAGCTACATGCCTGTGGGTTCTGTATTTGATATTTTTTTTTACTGTAAAAAGAAAGTTTATGCAGGGTTTATTGAACTATAATTTGAACAGACGTTTGCTTTTTTTCAGCATTGTATAAAACCCTACCACCTGCTGTAGTTTCTTGAAGAACTAGTGGCTGGGCATTCCTGCCTCACGATACCAAGACAACAAAACACATGCAGGATACTTATGTAGATGATGACCAGGATAACTTAGTCCCTACAGTAACCTACAAGCTCCTGCTCTGTACGGTTTGCAAATTGGCTTAAGCCATGAGCTGACTTAGGAAATAAATGTTGCAGTTTTTCAAAAATTGAAGAATTGGAAAATATACTAATTTCCATATTTTCGTGGCAATGGCAGCAAAAGCTCTTTTGCCTCACGCATTTTGTATTATTAAAATGTTGCATATTTGTCCTTCCCCGTTTTGCCCAAAGCTCGTCTTGAACATTTGGGAAATACAAATTATGCAGTGTGTGCTTGGTAAATATTTAACAATATTTGTAGCGAACTGATTTGTAGAAAGTAAAAAGATGGCTAATTGCTTTATTTCATCTTCGCATTTTGCTGTATTTTTATGTGATGAGCATGAGTGTTCCTGATTATCTCATAATACTTACTTTGATATACCTGAGCTAAGAAAAGAGGTTCCTGACTCCCTTTTTCCTGCAGACAAGTATCGAGTTTGCTTTTCTTTCCCTTCTGTAAACACAGCAGGCCAGGGTGAAGCTGGGCCCATTGTGTTATACATGTTGGCTTTTATTGTCCTGTCTAGTCTATTGCATTTTTTATGAACTTCAGCTGCACTCGTACTGAGCCAAATAAAATCTTGTATCATACAAGCATCATATGTCGTATTTGTAAGCGGCTGCTTGTGTTGTGTGCTAAGGCATCACGCAGCCCAAAAATGAATCGGTGAATTCCTCAGAAACGACTGAGACGCACAGCCATTCCATCTTCAGTAATGTTGCTTTTACTGGTGAGGATAATGGCGATGCTGCTCCAGCTGGCATGTTGAGGAAGTCACGAACGTGGTACAAGAATGCAAACAAAACTCGGCATTTGGCAGAGAACAGAACAGAAATATTTGAATAAGTTACGCTTATACACGTTTTCTCATGGTCTCATCCAGTAAGTACTTAGGTTATTGCAAAGCGATTATTCAGTGACAGGGAAACACAACTGATTGTGTGTAGTATTTTTGCCCATGTCTGTTTGGCTGTGTCAAGGGTTTGGCTGCCTTCCTTAATACCGCAAATGAAAAACATTATGAATCCCTTGTACTGTTGCTTGCCTGTAGGGCAGCAAACTGGGCTTCCTGATGCCTCTTGTAGCTTTTGTATCTAGCGAGGTCTTGCTGCATGCTGTTTCTGTCCCCGGTGCACAGGCGGTAAGCTGTATCTGTTTGCACGCCCAGGCTTGTGCATGTGAAGGCTTGATTTCGCTTCTACATGTTTGAAGGTGCTTTTATTTGTACACATAGTATGAATAGAATGAATTCTTCCTGGCCTTGTTAAGATTTTCCTTTAAGTGAGAGATGGGTCGAGAAAGAGCTGGAACAAACATCCATTGCCTTCTCTGTAAAATGTGATTTATTTTAATATTTGCATGTGTGGCTACTGGTTTACAGAGGCCTATCTCTAAGTCCCCCAGTAATCTTAACTCTGTACATTATAATGCCTTATCTATTCTAAAGCAGGAAATCATTAGTTAGCTGCGCTTGTACAAACAATGCTGTTTTACTTATTGATTTATCAAAATTTCCACTGCTGACCATACTTGATTTAGTTTCCCATTGAAAAGTCTTATTTGGGCTATGTTCTGTCTCTGAGAGAGTCAGGGCTCAAGAATACTGTAAAGCTACATAATACTTTATGGAAATGTCTTACAGACAAATGCTTAACATGCAATATATGTAGACAACAGGACCTCCACTCCCTATGGTTTTGTTGAAAACACATTTACTTTAGGTTTTTCATAATGGGACTTACTTCCCAATTAAGAATTTCTGCCTGTGAAGCTTTCACGGGTCTACGAGACAACAACACTGCCTGCTTAGAACCTAACCCTGAAAACAAGTCCATGTCATTACTTAAGCAAGATTTGAAAATTGAACTCAACAGATTTCTATCTATAGTACTTGACTGTAACATTTGTGTAAAAGTACTGGTCCTGTTTTCTCCTGAGGTGTCTCTTGTAGTGGAATAATTCTTAATTCTTGTTTTTACGTCCTTAAACTGTTTTTTTTTTTTTTTTTCAATATACACGTCTTCTGTTGATGATTCCCATGTTCTCCTTAGGCTACATGTACATCTTCTGTAGGGTTCTTTTGTGGGTGTTTTTTTTTTTTTTTTTTTTAGTTTTCATTAAGTTTCATTACATTAGTAGAGAAACCTTAACCTTCTGCCACTGCAGTGATGTAGCTCTGGTATCATCAATCATCTGAACCTATCTGTCAAATTTGGGGAGGAAAATAGTTGAATGATTTACATCCTGAGCTCCAACTGAAGGAGTATTTGGATTTGATGTTATACTTGGGAAACAGTAGTTAAATTCCGTGGAACTGATGGCAGAACGTATCATGTAAAAATATGAAGTCCAGGATCTGATTATGAATTCATCAGTGAAAGGATGAAGTGCATGTAATGGTATAATCAGGGCTTCAACTTCACATTTTTTTTCTTTGCCGGTTCTTAAAGTTGCCTGAAATACCTATAACGAATTAATGTGTCCTCCTTGATTAATCAGAGTTGATAAGCACTTTCATGCCTTATTTAAACAGCTAATATAAAATATGTCGAGGGGTGGTTCACGTTTTTTTCCTCTAGAATTTCCTCTTGCACTAATCTTTGGGGAGTAAAATAAACCACGACTTTACACTTAGACTTTTCAATGTAATTTGTGGTTCACTGAGGACTACAGCTAAAAATATGGCTTAAAGATGCACTTTATATCGATTGACATATCAGTATTGGCCAATATTCGTTAAAAATCAAGATATCAGTCCAATGTGCAAATCTTGGCCAGTATTGCCGACTGATCTTTAAATTTAATCAGTTTTGAAAGATGGAATCAACAGAGCCATTTTCTTTACTGATGAACGAGGGATTTTGTTTTGTCAGGCAACCACTCAGACGAGGGCTCAAAGTACCTGTTTTGCAGGGCCTGCAGCATGTTTTTAATCCATTATTAAATCTTGCCCATAGATTGATCTTTTATTTTCCACGGAATAATTAAAAAAAAAAGATGTAACGTCATTCTGCTAATCTGTAAGCAAGCTCGCCACCTACCAACAACATCCCCCCCACCTCGTTAGGCAGGTAGGTCAGAGGTTAACTGGTCATAGGCAGTGGTGGTGTTTGACAAAAATATATTGGTAATCTGTATCGGTCAAGATATCCACATCAGTCAATTACACTTAGTTGCGAAAGCAGCCCCTTGTGTATCACAAGCTGTAGCGAGTGTGCAAAACAGCCCAAGCCAGTGACTCCCAAAATCAGCCGTTGCTTTTCTCGTCTCGTGCAGTTGCGTGAGCTTTGTTTAGTGGGGTTTTCCACAAAACTTTCCATCTCTCAAAACTTTGTTTTTACAAAGATTGCAAATCAGTCTGCTACTATTTGCTGTTTAAAGTGTAAAATACTCCCAGATCGTCACCTTCTCATCTGATTTATCTGATCCTCGTACTGCAAATGGCATGCACATGATGTCACAGCAGGCGGAAGTCACTGCACTGTCACTGTCAGCGTTCGGGTTGAATGCTGCACGAAGCACATCTAAAATGGGAAAGCTGTCGTGCGGTTTATTGTACAGATAGACTTAACACAAAATAGGATCTGTCTTTTTAGAGACTGATAAAATCTAAATAAGTAAGTATCGGACGTGGATCGGTCAAATATGGCCGATACCCGATCCTTCAGATAGGTCTGGATCGGCGCTGATACCGATCCGGATCATTGCATCTCTAGTAATAATCCATGTGCGTTGGAAGTGCATTATTAAGTTAATATTTTTTTTATTGATTTTCAGAAGCAATGCTGTCTGTGATCATCGGTGATCATCATGATGAATTCGATTGGGTATTTTGATCAAAACGTAGTTTTTACCATGGGCATGGTATTTAAAATAAAATTTAAAAAAAAACATAGCCTGCTTTTTTTTTCTCAATGAAAACATTCTGCCACGGACAGCTTAATGATCTCTGTCCGTGATCCATATAGGCCTATATCACTAAATCAGTACAATGAGGGGTTTCCATTATAGTTTTGCAGTCAAAATTTTTGGGTGTAGCTTAATATTAATACAGCCAAAGCTGCGCCAGTATAGAGATGGTGCATTTCAGCTCAAAAATAGTGCTGTTCAATTAATGCGATATTGTAATGGTTGAAATCAGCAAGTCTTTGTATGTGCGAATAACATACTCAACTGAAATGCAAGCTTACTTTTAATATTCCAAAAACAAAAATGAAATGTGCACATTAATATTTGCCTGCAAGGAATAACGACCAAAATGTAAGTGCTCACATGCATACCCTTGTTTAACTGTGCCTCATTGTGATCATTTTTGCATTTTTAGCATAACCATTGTCAAAAGGTGGTAGGCGATGGAATGTATTGCACTGAAAGCTAATTTCACAGATGCTTTTCAAATGTTTACACAGGGACCCCTGTTCATGACTTTGTCTCCACTGAGCAATAAACAGTCTTCCAGTGAAAATCCTGGGGTAAAATAGACACCTCAATACTTTGATTTTTTTTTTTTTTAGCATTTTCCTCATTGGAACTGATCTCTAGTGCACATCTTGAACCACTGTGCTTGAAGAAAATTGGATCAGTAAGTAGCTTAATCTTTGTTCGTGTGATTGTATAGATTTATTAGTGGTTACCTAAGGTTACTAACCTCTGGGAATTTTGAAACTGCTGTAATAATTTGTGAATCATACTGAATTTTATGTTTTGTTTAAATCCAAAGCCTTTGGAGTTTACTGTTTTCTCTGGTTACCTGACTAAAGCAGAAAAACACAGCAAACAACATTATAATTTAGGCATGCAGTTAGGTTTGTTTTAATCAGCTGGGGTGCATTAATTGCAAATTTTGAATAACATTAATGTAAAGAATCCCTCATTAAAAAAAATACCAGGAGAAAATGTTGTCGACATGTGGCTTGTGACAGTGAGGTTAACGTGAACCCCAGCTTGTATGTACTAGCTGCCGTTTTTATTCCTCGCTGGGAGTGCGTGAATTAGGTCATGCTTAGACTTGGATGTCTTTGTACCTGCCTATATAACATCCAGGGTATAATGTACCCAGGAAAGCTCTGCAGACAATGGAGGCTGATGCAGACTTGGACTGAACTGCACTGCTGGGGTGAAGATCTGGGAGAAGAATATGGTTTTGGTTAAATACAGTAAAAATTAATCTAGGTTAGGACAATATTCAGCAATATTCAGGCTCTATGATATCAAATTTTGTGCTGATGTCTCAATGACGGACAAGCTAAATAAAGCTTTAGTGATTTTTGTGGCACACACTGTAATCCATTTATTTCAGCTGATTGTACAGTTACCTGTCATGATATGTTAATATGACAATCCAGCTTATTTATGTATTTATTTATTCATGCTTATTGTATGGTAGCTTAACCAGATGTGTAACATGGCATTTCATGACTGGAAAGGACATCGTTACTGGTTTAGTCATGGTCCTTCCCCAGAATGTAGCACAGGAAATGGGAGCAAGAGGAGGCAGCTCCATGGGTACATGCTATTTTTGGTTCTCAGGCTGTGTCTTTTTTTTTGGGGGGGGCGGGGGGGTGGCATTCCAGCATGACAGATATATAGGAAGCTCCTATGTTCTTGGTCCTTGTCCTTGGCTTGTTATGGTTTAACGGTCTTCGTCGGTACATCAGTCATTGCCATGACTGCGAAGTCCCCCATTCTAAGCGGTGGAACGGACCATTTAGCAGTAAATCAGTCTGAATCTTCCAGCTTGTAGTCAAGACCCCCATGCTGCTGCCTTGGTGTGAGGTCTGTCCTGATGGTTTTTTTTGCGCATCCTGGGGGAGGATCTGGGCCTGGATGCTGTGGGCTGTGAGAGCGCCTTCGTAAGAAACTGTACAGGCAGAGGAGCCTGCCCACGGCCAGGCCGAGGGAGTGAGAGTGAGACGAGGCAGCGCTGCCCACGGCCAGGCCGAGGGAGTGAGAGTGAGACGAGGCAGCGCTGCCCACGGCCAGGCCGAGGGAGTGAGAGTGAGACGAGGCAGCGCTGCCCACGGCCAGGCCGAGGGAGTGAGAGTG
>JAODUD010000127.1:25655964-25669374 GCA_026784285.1 Stomatorhinus walkeri
GCGCTGCCCACGGCCAGGCCGAGGGAGTGAGAGTGAGACGAGGCAGCGCTGCCCACGGCCAGGCCGAGGGAATGAGAGTGAGACGAGGCAGCGCTGCCCACGGCCAGGCCGAGGGAGTGAGAGTGAGACGAGGCAGCGCTGCCCACGCTTATCAGGTTGCTATCTCTGGGGGCATTGCCAATGGAGTTTCTTTTTTCTTTTTTAACTATTGGCCAGCCCCAGGTTGTCTGATTACTGTGCTGTAACTGAGATCCAATGATCAGGCTTTGTGAATGATGACTGTAAAGTAAGATGTATCTTGCAGGTTAAGAAAACAGACTTGCAACCAAAAGGCTGAGGGCAATGGGCCAATGAAGCACCTTGCTATTGTTATCATTAAGAAAAGGTAGCCATTTGCATCAAATATCAACTCAATAAATGCGTAAATTGTAAGCCCCTTGCAAAAACATCTGTTCCTAAGTGAATAAGAATGGTTATTCTAGACAAAATATAAATGAATGCAAAATAAACTGCATACAAAAACCTGCCTTTTCAGCCACAGTGGTCGCATAAATGTTACTGATTCTCCAGGTGTTTAATTTTTGTCTGACAATCAGTATGAGTACTCTGTATCTTCTGCAATCACCCCTTCAAATTTATGCTCCCATTTCCTCACATTTCAAGGACAGCATTAGTAAAGCCTTTTTCCATGGACTGTGGCTCCCAAACGGCAGCTTGGCATCATTCTAAGTAATCGCCATCATTCCAAATCTGTTAATGATGTCCTAAGAATCAACATCCCACTTGTGTTATCACTCTAAGCAACACTTGGTTTAATTTACTGCCTGCGTGTGACGTGGAAACATTACAGAGATTTAAAGATGCAATATTTAATGGCCTCCCTGTCTATAGCTGGCGTCACATGTGGCACAGATCCAAACCAAAGCATCTCACTGGTATTGGTTCCAAACAGCAAGGTACCATTGTTGTGTTGCATCACCAGAATTACACTTCATCTTAAGACTTCACTTGTTCCTGATTCCTTTTTAGATTTGAGAATGGACTGGGTTCAGATAATGTTGAGGGTTTCTTTTTCTAAACTGTGATCAGAACGTTAAGTCTAATCATGAAGTCTTCTCACTCTTTGTTGTCTCATCAGTCACTGCTGCAAGAGCCCCTTCTTTAAACGGAGACCTTAGGAGAGATTTGTGGGCAGTATCTGTTTTCCTTGGATATGCATCAAACCAACTAATAACTTGCAGACCAATCACACTACGACGATGGCCATAAGAAAGATGGCTTTACCAAATTTGACTGTGTTTCCCAGTTTTAGTGCTAAGATGCAGAAAGGAGTCTGTTTTTCCCCCTTGGGCAGGTAATTTGATACATTGTGTTCGCAGTAGGAATATAAGCTTGTAATCTGAACCTTTAGCTTACATATGACCCAAATATTCTGTTGCAAATCCTCATGAGATGCCATGAAGTAATAATTGTTGAGGTTAAAATGATGTCACTGATCTGATTGAGGGTACCTCATGATACAGAGGGTGCATTTCCATCGCACAAAGTACGGTACTTTCGGTACTTTCGTTTTTCCATTGACTTCCGGTTCAGTACCAGTACCAAAAGTTCCAAACCAGCTGGGGTACTTCGGTACTTTGGGGTGGGACTTGAAAACGTATTTGCTGTTGATTGGTTATGCAAATAGCCTGCCGCTGAAACACAAAATACAACCGGCATCTTTTGAAACGCACAGCATCAGCAAGAAATGAAATAAAAAGCAGTAGAAACAAAAATATTTTAAAAAGTAAAATGGCAGGATGGACAAACGCGGAAACATAGGCTTTAATCGCGATATGGTCGGATGAACAGATCCAGCGGGATTTGTATGGCATGACTTGAAATAAAGTATTTGCCGTAATAGCAAGCCACTTGGAAGAAATGGGGCACACGCGAAACACTGAACAACGCCGCTTAAAAATAAAAAACTTAAGCTGGACTACAGGAAAGTGGATCATAACAGCATGTTTTCACGTTTATTCAGCGAAAGATCCAGCGTCGTGCTTTGTGATGATGTCAGTCAGAGGCGATCACTGATGATGTCATTGAGTGCTGGTACCAGTTTTTATGCCAGTGGAAAACTGACACAAAAGAAGCACCATACTTTTGGTACTTTATGGGAGTACTGGAAGTATGGAACCTGGCGCTGTGGAAAAGCGCCCAAAGTGCCATTGAACCATAAAAACACGTCCCAGAGACCAGGCTGGGCTCTGTGTTTCCTGTACCCTTCTTGCACACTGGGTCCTCTGTCATTACACAGAGCAGCAAGGATCCTGTGCTGATGATGCATGGTTAAGCAAATATGCACAGCTAACACTCTTCAGCACATGAGGCCTCTGCCAGAACTTAAACTGAGTATGTACCCAATGCCCACGGGATCTTCAAACAGCACACTGCAGGCGAGAGCGTGTTTGTCACTCTATCACTGTTTTTTCTTATTTTGCAAACTTGCAGTGAATCCTAAAGGTGATATTTTTAGTATATCTTATGAAGCCCAGTTCTGCTGCTGAATAAACCTTGCTTCCTGTGGTCTGCACCAGCTACACCTTGTACGGCTTATATAATGCAGTTAGACAAGTTGCCCCATCCTTTCCCTTTTCCCCCGCCACCCACAGTACACCCCACACCAGTTGCGTAACCACAGTCTGGATAACAGGAAACATCAGAGCCGCACGCTGTGGATTATTGCGGTTGATAGGGGCGGCGATAGGGAGTGTTTGATGGGGGAAACATCCAGGCGGAGCTTCTCGTCAGTCTGCCTGTGCTTTGGCAGCCCAGCAGGGAGTTTCTGTGTGTGACATAACTGGATTCAGTCGCAGTAATCGTACACAGGAGGGGTTTGGTCTTTGCTGCATTCCTTTCAGCTAGACCTACACCCCCCCCCCCCAGTAGAACAATTAGGAAGCCCCCCAAAGATGCTTAGGAATTCATGCGGACCAGATTAAAGGTTCAACGGGGAGATATTTCACTCCTAAGTCGCATTAAATGTGCTGCAACATTTGAACCGAAAATAATGATTATTATACTTTAGGGCATCTAATTTGCTGCAATGTTTATTTAATATTCAGTTTCTGAATATGGTCACAGTATCAGGAATCAAGGAATTGAAGTAAAATAATTATGCAGTATTAATTGCTTTAAAGTCTCTCTGTCTTCGTTCATATAATTGTTTAAATGAATGTACTTTAAAAATGATTTTAAAAAGTGACTGCCTTAGTCAGACGCTGTGACCCTGCCATTGTAAAATCTGCAGGTGATCGAATGCAAATGAGAGAAATGCTCTGCTAATGTTATAAGTGGAAAATATGTTGCAGAATTTGCAAGGAGTAGATTTAAAAGCTCTCTGTGACATTTCATTTTGAAACTGACGACGCGCCAGGTGAACGTTTTCTGAACCTTTCGAAATTCTCCATCTCGGTTTTTGGTAATTCGGCTCCATTCTTCCTTGCTTTATTCCACCTGTCATCGCACACATGATTTAACTACACAATCACACATCTGTCGGTGTAAGAAGGGCAATCGATTCCACTTTATAAGTGGAGCAGAACACATAGAAGGTTCAAGTACAGGGATTCAGGGGAATTTTACTGCTTATGTTACTCTAATTAATGGAAAAGGCATCTTTTTCTTGCTTCTCTCCTTTTCCCTGCATAGTGACATCTAATTCTCTATTAATCTGGCTTCCAGCTATAAGACATCAAAGACACAAATGCAAGTGTGGAGGACAAATGATGCTCTTGATAGCCCCATCCCTGAACCATAATTTCAGCACTACTGGCTTATACCTCTCTGCTCCATAATCCTGTTTTATGTTTATTTATGGTACTGAATCCTGCTGCAGGTCTCGTTTTAAGTTGAATTTAAGGGTAGACAAACACCAGCGACTGTTATCTCTTTGAAGCAGCTGTTTTTTTTTCTGTATTTTCATTCTTGATAATATCCCGTCCTGGTGACGGCTTCTTATCAGAGTTTGTTCAGCATCACTCAGGTCACCATAGTAAACTTGACCCCCAGAACATCATCATAACCTGGGCTACGGGTTGTAGCGGGGCAGACTTAACTGATGACTAGTGAAAGATTTTGATTAAAAACAGTCAAACTGTTGCTACAACAGGGACAACTTGTCAAGGAAATTGGATGCTGCCTCATTTTAGCCCTCCCCCATCTCATAACACACCTCCCCCACCTCCATATCCATACTCTGAAGATTAAACAAACACAGGTAATGAAATAGTTCTAACTGGAGGTTCTGGTTGACGAAGACAAAGGGAATGATTTCCAGATAGTAAATGACAGTCCACCTATGGCCATTTAAAATGACTCTCAAATGTTAGTATAAAAAAAAAACAGTTTGACAGTGAGGTTTTCTGTGGCGATTACTCATGCCTTCTTTGTCTAGTCTACAGGACAGTGCTAGTGTGTGAGAGAGACCCTGGTGCAGTCCAGCGCTCTCCTCACTTTGCAGTGGCTCATGTCGCAGCCCTGTTGGGTTCAGTACTGGCCAGAGCATACTACAGAGGTACCACTTAGGGAGAAATGCCTTTCAGGGGGCCTTAATTACCATACGATATGCTGCACTAGTAATTCAATGTGGACAGTGACTGTTGAGAGCTCATAGATCTGTAGGAGGCATCAGAGGAGCAGCGTGCTCTTTGTGGGTCATTGCACCTCCTTGTGGGTGGAGCAGTATGCACTTTTTCATTTAAAAAAAAGCCCAGAATGGGGAGTTGAAATGGGAAAACGGGTCAGTTTGGAACACTGGACTCTTTTTTTTTTTTAGTGCTTCCAGTGGATTGCGTTTTCATTTATTTGACCTGAAAGCCCAGCATTAGCAGAGGAAGTAGCGATGGATGCTTGTTGTAAAGGTGAGCAGATTGCTAGGGCTACACTATGCGCTGTCTGCATTGCCCGCTCCGTCACTGACACACTGTTAAGTGAAAGACGATTCTCTCTTCCCAGACCTTCTGGCCTCAGGCCGCCGCAGGCTGACCCCTCAGGTCTGGGACAGAGATTGGTTTTGTTGTTGTGTGCTAAATCTGTATGCTGGTGGTGGCTTATATTTGAACAGCAATTCAGTCTGAGTGAAATATGTATCTGTATGTTTGTTCACTCGTAGCAAGGAATACATGCACAGATGCATATGCTTTTATAGATAATGCCCTTGTCTATAAATTTTACAATAAAATGCATGCAGCAACAATAACTACTGCACATTTCAGCTACAATATGTGTCTGTTTCCATTATCTTAAACTTTGCAATAGATATTAAGTACTCTGTTCTAATATGATTTTACATCTTGGTCCCGACTTTGTTTCCTGTAGAAAACCATTTGATTAATTAATTTTAAGCATTATACTGCAGTGATAATATTTGTTTCACATACTCAAAGGGACTGTGGTTTTGCCCTTAAAATGGTGCATCCTTCTATGTCTGACACCTGTTATATGTTGCAGGACCTTACAAAAAGTCCTCATTCATATAACCACCATGGGGTGCCGCGGGTTACCTCTGCTGTATTGTGGCCCTGAAATTCATGGTGATTTGGTAGCAGAGTAGACAATAGGTGACAATCCCATAAATAGGGTCTCTTCCCCTCCCCTCACCCCCCCCCCCTAATCACACACACACAAGCACCAGAGAAGGCAGGGACTGAAACATTTCCATGGCAACCACTTAACATGAACCCCTCTGAAAGTTATTGTCATGACACATTCATCAGTTATCGCTATCACAGAAGGCATTCACTCTCTCAGATCTCTATACGGCGTGCTTGCTTTGAAAAGAATGTCAGATATGTTGTAATGCATGATCTTAATCATTGGGGTATCCTACACCTGTTTTGCACAAAGAGGAGTACTGTGTGGTGCTTGTAAACGTGCCTCGTTTGCTTTAGCCTGGACTATTTCTTTGAGGCAGATCTTCCCTTTTCCATGTATGAAGTATTTGATATTTGAAAATATCAATGGCTTTTCCTGGTTGGCCATTATATATGTGTCCTTTTTGGAATTTTCCCAGCCATGTTTTGATACCGAGTTAACTAATCAGTAATCCTTAGTGTTATCCTAGAGGGAATTTAAACATGCGAAAGGTTAGCTGTGTCACAGAAATTTCAACAGAACCTTTTCTGTAAACTGTGAGTCCAGGTTAGATGTTTCTATAAAGTAACAACCCAAAAAAACAAATCTTACAGATCATGTCACACAGCTTGCCATTAGCCGCTGTGAACTTTCCAGAAAATGTCTACGTGTTCAGCAGCCCTTTAAGGGAAAAGAAAAACCATTGCCCTTTAAGGTCTGGGAATCTAGTCTTTGGCCAAAGCAAACATTCAGTTTTTCAATGGGTGAGATCCTCATGGAAATTGGAACCAATATTTTCTATTTATGTCCAGTAGCCAACACTAAATTTTATTCTATATTGCATTTTCTTCAGCATAAGCCATTCTGATTGGGTCTTCATGCCTCCATACCCATAGCTGTCCAATCTTGGTATCAGGGCTCAGGCGGACCCTTATTATAAAGATGTATGTTTGTTTTGAAATCTGCTTTCATTTTGGTAGGGACTTTGTGTATAACCTTTCCTTTCATTGAAACTGAGCAAGCTCAGTATATTTTAAGCAAACCACCTACTTCTATTATCACACAGAGGAAGACTTCTTCCTGAGTGCTGCCTTGCTTTATTTAATTCTTGATTTAAATTTTTAATGGAAAACAAGGTCTAGACAAGTGATTGCAAACACACAGATTCCTTCATGGTTCAGCGATGGTGCCGTGGGCAGGAAGTGGAAATAAGATGGGAAAGGTATGCTGAAGAACTAGCCCTGGGTGTGTGGGAAGGGCAAGCATAGGACGTACCGATCGACGAGCATGCTCAGTCACTGTGCCATCTGGCCAGAGGCTGCTCTATCCGGCAGCCATGTTTGTCAACCATAAAACAGTGGAATTCAGCAAAGCTAACATTTTACTAAGAATGCCGTGTGTCTATATGTGTGTGAGTAATTTTAGGAGAATGTTTTGAATGAGAAACCAAACTGCTATACTTCCTTCCTTTGGCATATTCCTTCAGAATGTGGATTAGAAGGTCATGGGTTTGAAGCTCATGAGAGCAATGTTCCTCAATGCATTTTAAGTAGCTGAATGCTGCTTACGGAGATAAATTTATTAAAGCACCTTGCTTTCGGGTGCAACAGCTGAGAACCCAAGGCTCGGAACTGGAATTACGCATCACCAGGGAGCTCCGAAGGGAGATGCACCTTTCTAAAACAATGATTAGTGCTGAATATACAAGACTTTCCTCCTGTATGTTAGCTGGTAGTCAGTCAACTGACAGGTGACATCAGTGTCTTGAAATTCGAGTGAATTTTCACAAAAAAAATGTATTACATTTTTATGAAGTCTGGCTGCAATAACTATATAAACATAAGGACTATTTTACCATTTTTTTTATTCAGGGAATACAGATATACACTTCATGCTGATGACCTTGTTGGATAATAGATACAATAAACCAGATAGGGTTCCATTATGTCAATCTACTGAGGCTCCATTATGCAATTGCTAGACTTGATCTAGCAGTGGTGTCAGCATAGGTTTATGTTTCTGGCATATCTGTCCTTAACGCAAGTCCTAAACAGGAAAGTCCATTCCATTCCCAAAATGTCATTCTCTCAGCTCACCTGTGGATTGGCTGGATCACAGCAGTGTGGGTCAGAGGCTTATGTGAGAGTGTATAGG
Source organism: Stomatorhinus walkeri (assembly GCA_026784285.1). Lineage (NCBI taxonomy): Eukaryota > Metazoa > Chordata > Actinopteri > Osteoglossiformes > Mormyridae > Stomatorhinus > Stomatorhinus walkeri. Next base: position 25,663,735 of record JAODUD010000127.1, read on the forward strand.
CGAATACCAAACGAGAAGACTGAATAATGGTAGCTGTACAGTCCGAGTGAATCGAGGGCCAGAAGTACAGCTTTCCTCAGAGGGGGGGTCGGGGATCCATTGCTGCTGCTGAGTTTCCAGGATGCTGTTTGCTCATTTCCCTGAAGGAAAAGGGGGAGCTTAGAAAACGACTTGATCACCTTCCTCTGCTTCCATTTCCTCACCCGTGTCCCCCTCCTGTCTTTTTTCTCAATTCTGAAAGATATATTTTTATTCTTCGAGGCCTGCTTCTGCTTTCAGGCGTGTAAATTGTGCTATTTTACAGTACCCCGTTGCAAATTACCCATCTCCCCTGAGACTTTAAAGTTAAATTACATAATGATTGGTTTAGAGTAAATGTCCGGTACATTATGGGCGTAACTGAGTTGTAAGACTCCTGGAGTAGATCAAAGCAGTAGCTAATTTCTTAGGTGGCTCTGCATTTGTTTAAGGTTAAGACTTCAAATGAACTTTGAGAGGATGTAGTAGGGAAGGCACTACAAAAATCACACACTAACAATGTCTTTAAACCTGCAGGGATTTCTTTTTATAGGGGAATTCTATTTTTGTATTTTACTGTTGTTATATATAATATTTGTTTGCTTCTTGAAATATCCCACTCTTTTCTACATTATCTCAGTTTAGTGGGAGAAACAGGCTAGTGTTGCTCAGCCAAACTAACACAATGTAGCGCATATAAATGAGATGAATGTGACTGGTATCAATACTGAAGTGGATGGGGGAAATACTGCCTAACTTTCTGTTCTGGTATGTAAATAGTAATATTGTAATTCCCTGTGACGATATATGATGTAACATGCTGCACTATACTTAAAATATTATGCTGTACTAACTGTTCGGAATTACTATCTGGAATTACTGTCCCCTGTCCTGCCATACTGACTGAAACTGTTACTCGTGTCCATAGATGGCCGCCATCAGGAAGAAGCTTGTAATCGTGGGGGATGGAGCTTGTGGAAAAACATGCCTACTCATTGTCTTCAGTAAAGACCAGTTCCCTGAGGTCTATGTTCCCACTGTATTCGAGAACTACATCGCTGACATAGAGGTGGACGGCAAGCAGGTGGGTGCCCCCGCCCAGCACACGGAGGTCGCAGAATAATGATGCGTCATTCGTATGATTATAATGTGCCTACAACAGACAGCGGCTTCTAGGTGGCAAAGACTTCCTGTTTATGCGCCGTTACTATCTTTGAATGTTTAATTTAGGCAGAATTGTTTGTGCTTCAGCTTTAGGTTTATTTTTTTTTTGGTAACTGAAAGGTTGTACTTTTCAGATCCTATTGTGCCTTTTCAGTAAATTTTAAACAGATTTTATTGGATAGCTTTCTCTTCACTTCATAAAAAAAATCCCTCAGGATAACAACTCAGACTTGCAGTGGCATTATCCTGGCATGTTGCTTTAAAATTCTTTTAGCTTTATTGCAACCTTTGGACGCGAGGGTTTGTCCACTGTTCCTCGGGCAACATCAGGGTGGCACCGAAGTTACCGTCAGCGTCTTATTCAGCAACGCAGAGGAGAACCCTTTATATTGGCCCTAACCTTTTGTGGTGACTCAACTGCAAGTGACAAAAGACAGGGGGGGGGGGAGTAAGCGGGAGGACTGGACCATACGTGCTTCTGCCTTAAGTGAGCCCAGACAGCAGAGTTATCTAATTTTGTTGTAACAAGCAACCAGGATTGTCAGGAGAGCACACAGCCTATTTTTAACCGTACACTGTCCATGTCTTTACGACTCCGATAATGACCTGCTTATGCACAGTGCATTAGTCACCTTTAATGTTTTCCAGTTTAGCTCGTAGGCAGTAAATATTTTTGTGCTTACCAACTTGGTTATTAAGAAAATTGTGAATGTAAAACAGTTTCAGCTTCAGGATTATGTTGTTATTCAGTGTTGAAAATGACCTCAGAACTTGGGCTGAACACTCTCCTAGGGAGGGAGCCTCATATGACCGTAGGCGTGACGGTAGGATGTTTGCTGTTACAATGAGGGCTTGGTGAAACAGGAAATGGCTCTGCTCCTCGGCTTCCTGCGGCGACTGGGAAAGCACCCCAGCACCCTGCAGAGCCCGGGCTGATAAAGATGGAGCTCGTCTCCTTTTATGGAAGGCCAGGGGTGCTGTTTCTGTCCCCATGGGAGCTTCAGGGAGAAGGCTCTGCTGTGGCATCCCTCAAGCACACCTCTCCCGAAGAGGCCACTCTCCCAGAATTCCCCTGCTGTAAAATGAACTGACAAAATCAGGAAGCTCGGTTTCTGTTTTTAAATCCACCCCTCGAGAGCATTTTTTTCATTGTTTCTCTCCAAGTTCTATTTCTATGTTTAGCTCAAATTGAACTGATGTTTCTTGTTAATGCCCTGTTCTTCCCAATTTCGCATGTCCTTTTAAAGGCATAGTTCTATATTTTTAACCATTGCTTGCTGTATATTTGCTCACTGCTTGCCTATCACAGACCAATCAAAGCAGTATGGAAATAACTTTTTCCATAAATAGTGGGTTGTATTGAGGTAAACCATATCGTTACCACAGTCATCTAATCCTGTTTGGCCAGAAAGGCTTCTGATTTGTATTCTGCCTAAACTCCCGATCGCTTAGTTTAATGACTTGGTAGCTTTATTGAATGAGCCCCTTACTTTCTCTTGAGGGGATTTAAGTGTACAGGGGGGCTGAGAATTGCTCCGGCTTGTGACTGTCCAAGACTAGAGCTGTGACCCAGATCCTGCCGTTCTGATGACAGTCACCCTCTTGCCTGTCCCATTTTCTTTGGGCTCCTGGGTTTACTCTTCATTTAAATGCCCCAGAACTTCAAAGATTTCAAATTTCACACCCCCAGTGCTTTAGGGCAGCCAATCAACTCCATTGGTTATGCTGTATCATGTGATTAAAAGTCACCACAATCTCTGCCATGTGTAAAGAATATTAAAGACAGGAGATCCTTGTGTTGCCAGTTAATTTTTTATTATTATTTTTTAATCCCGGTTGGAAAAAGTGCAGTTTTTACTTGGGCAGGACAGAAATGACGGCTTGGCGTTTTCATTGGGATGATGGCATCTGGGTAATATTGTAGAAGGCGAGGGGGGTCCTGTAACCACCTACCTCCATGTGTAACAGGTGGAGCTGGCACTGTGGGACACAGCAGGTCAGGAAGACTATGACCGCCTGCGGCCCCTTTCCTATCCCGATACGGATGTCATCCTCATGTGTTTCTCCATCGACAGTCCTGACAGTTTGGGTAAGTACCCAACATATCATGCCCAGCATTCCACTGTCAACAAATGCATTGATCATGGTACAATTGCTAGTCTTGGTTAACTGCTCTTATAACAAGGACATAATACACTTCTGAAGATTGAAGGTTACTGGGATTTCCATTTCCCTGAAATCCAAAACAGTGTAATACGGAGTATTGCTACCTACAGTATTGTACTGGGCAATATAATCACATGGTAAGCTTGTAAAAGGTCATATCAGTTTTAATGACTGAATTAACCACATTCACCTTTTGAGGTGACACAATATATTTGAAATTGCAACTTCTGCCGGTGTTTTGGGGGTGGTTTGAGAGTTTTCCTGGCAGAGGGCAACAGTGAGACAATGTGATATGTGCTATTGAAAGTTCCGGGGGTTCCTATAATCTTGAGTCATGCTCATGTCTTATCGGGATCTAGCAGAGGCAGCACTCGCATTGCTTGTGGGCACGGAAGGGGCTGCTATGACTCACACTGGCTTCCAGTGTAAGGCGTGGGCACCGAGCAGCATGCTGCACGTCTCGCTGATTCTGGTTCTGCTGCATTTCTGTGTGACGACGGCTAAAAATACTGAAGCCCAACCAAGCTCCTGAAATCCACCACAAAGCGAATGAGTGGGCTGACTCACAATTAGCCTCTGCAGCTGCCTGAAAATCAAGCTAATAGGATGAAGATTAGACCGCTCACAACTTTCTAACAGTTTGAGGGGCTCAGTCACTTCTGTATGGTGTCAGGACACCTAGCACTGGACAGTGCGTGTTCTGATTTGATTTGGCATCTGGTAACAGGGTCACCTTTTGATTGTGCTGCCTGAAGATATGAAATAAGGGCTGTTCTACCCAAACTGTCACCCGTTGTTTAACCAGGTTAATGTTCATACTGGATTATTAACCAATCCACCAAGTTCAAGGCCATTATCTACCTTCTACTCCTATCTATAATTTCCTCAATTAAAATAGGAATCTGTAGAAATAATAATCTTTATTTATGTAGCACTTTTCATACATGGAGTGCAGCTCAAAGTGCTTCACACAGAAGATTAAACCCAATGAAAGAAGCTGGAATAAATCAAGTAAAATAAATGTGAAATAAAGCTAAATAAATGTTTCCATGACCAGTAATCTATGGATAGATATATTAGTTGATTGGATTAGCTGTAAAACAAGATTATTGCCACTGTTTCCTTAACAACTATGATCACCGCTGATCTTGGGTAACTGTTCACCCCACAGAGAACATCCCAGAAAAGTGGACTCCGGAGGTGAAGCACTTCTGCCCCAATGTGCCCATCATCCTGGTGGGAAACAAGAAGGACCTACGCAACGACGAGCACACGCGACGGGAGCTGGCCAAGATGAAGCAGGTCCCTCTCCGACTCCACCCGTTAGCTAACGCCGGTGCTAATTGGCGTCACCTAACTTTGCTTGTGCTGCTCAAATAGATGAGCAGGAAGTTCAGACACACAACCAAAAACTGGTTTGGGAATTTTTTACTGGCAGAGTACTTGGCATCAGGTTTACGTTTCTTACTTTTGTTAAACACTTTTCTGTGACTAGGTCTGCGGTTTCTTCACCCTCTGGAGAATCCTGCATAGATGAGCTTCCTTTGAAATGATGTTATAATACAGCATTGTGCTCAAATAACTCCAGCTTGGTGCCATGAATCTTGTCAGTAGCATTCAGGTTCAGGGGCCGGATAGTGCCGGTTTAAAAAGCCCATCGGGTTCACGGGAACCGATCAACGGTGCGAGAAGTGAGTGTAAAGGTCCCATGCATGGGTTAATGCCTGATAGGAACAGAAAATAAAGGCCATACTTGATAGGGCAGCTGGCATTCATTATGGGTGTGGAGCCATCCAGCTGTCAGCTGCATCAGCCAGCCAGTCAGCTCTGACAACACTTTCTCATTTTGTTGTTCTGTTTTCAGAATGAGAACTGTTCAGTGACATGTATTATTGAAATAGTTCACAGGGATGATGGGCAGCGGGCCGCCATGCGATGACCTGGGTGGTCAGTCTCAACTTCCTTAGTAAAAGACGATGATTGTCAGTAAATGCAATATCTGTGGACCTTTGCAGGAACCCGTTAAACCGGAGGAGGGAAGGGACATGGCCAACCGCATCAGTGCCTTCGGCTACCTGGAATGTTCAGCCAAGACCAAGGATGGGGTTCGGGAGGTGTTCGAGATGGCCACCAGGGCGGCGCTGCAAGTGCGCAAGCGCAAAAAGAGGGGTGGCTGCCTGCTGTTGTAAGGCACGGTGGCTGGACGCCAGTCAGCAATTGTCCGGGGGGGGGGGGGGGGGGGGGGGGGGGGGGGGGGGGGGGGGGGGGGGGGGGGGGGGGGGGGGGGGGGGG
>JAODUD010000127.1:25669474-25691670 GCA_026784285.1 Stomatorhinus walkeri
AGTCCTCTCCTCCAGAGTCCTAGATCATCCCCTTCTTTCTTTTGCTTTGAAAAGAAAAAGGCTGGGTGTGACAGGAGTTCAGGGAGGGGGCCTGAATGGAAAGACTTCCACCAGAAAAAGCTACCCCTCCCATTCATTGTCGTACTGAATCTTACATTTCACGCCAAAAAACGTGTGGGAATGCATACGCACATATGAAAGACTGGGCTTCATGATGGGTTAGGAATTGATATTTTTGAAGTTGTTCATTTTCTGGGTTTTTTTGTTCTTGATTACACTTCTCCCCCCCCCCCACGAGAATATCTGCCAATTTGTACAATGCAGGAAGGATAATAAATTTGTTGTATGACTGCGTACACAGACAAGTGGCTCCACCAACGTCTGTCTTATGACTCCCGTCCCCCGCCCTCTGGTATGAGTCACACATCGGTGGGTCATGTACACACTGATCTGGTGGTCTTTTAAAGACCACATTCAGCATCACAGCAGAAACGGTAGTAGGGTGAAAATCTTTTAGACCCAGTGAATTATGAGCCTGCATGGAATTGACCTATTTTCAGTGTCAATGAAAAACCTCCCCAGCCCCCTTCCTTTCTGTCGTCGGCCCTGGGTGTGATTGCATCCTCGGCTCTCTGACACAGCTGGTAATGAGGGAGGAAAATGGGTTATTTTCAGAGCACGGGTCACATCCATGTTCCATAGTCAAGGAACGGCAAAGCTTCAGATCGTCTGCCCAAGTCTGTCGGTGGTGAAATGATGTGATGTCCTTTGTCTCCAAGACACCCGCTGCACGTTCAATTTCAGTTGCTGCCGATGTTGCCAATTGTTTTATTTCTGCCAGACATGTTCAAAATACCATTTAGAATACGAGGAAAACGTTACCAAAGCTGCAGAAGTACAAGGTTCACAGGAACACAATTATTAACAGTTCTCTTTTAACTTAAACCATACTACAGGGGGCTATTCTGTTTAGAGGAGGACACTGGCAATTATTACAAACCACAGTTTCAGAACTGCCTGTGGTCCTTCCCAATGGGTCTGATGCAATGGAAGATTAATCCTTTGCAAATGTAAATGTATTAGTCGTGTCAAACAAGGCCTGACCACCCAGTTTTCACACAGATGCCAAATAAAGGTATGGTATGTCATGTCTTAAGTTGAAATTTCCAATAATTGTCGTGTTTACTTGGGTACACTCAGCATCTTACTGGCAGCGATGGAGACACCCCCAGGTGGGAGTACCTCTCTGCTAAATCCTGTCGCTCTCGCCTGATTTCCAAATCTGTCATTACCATCTGAAATGCTTATCTGTGTATTAATCACTTTGAAAAGGCACCACTTAATGGTGATAATAAAGTGGGTGGGGAATTATTTTTGGACATTTAATTAAACATGCTTTCCAGTATTTAATCTTTGTCCTTCTTTCCCCTTTATATATCATACTTCGTGTACCCAATAATCATCAGCAGTCAGTATGGTGTGCTTAGATAAAATGAAACCCAGCATGTAACTTTGCTTTTTCCTCAATAAAAGGCCCTCCTGTTTTTGAGGAGCAGACAGACTGGGCGACTGATGGTGCCACACTAGGTGTGCCATTTGCGCAGGTGCCAAACAGCTTGTGTAAACCAGTAAGTCTAGTTGACAAATATTTAAATAAGACGATTCAAGTGGTTTTTGTTGGGGTGGCATGGTGGTGCAGTGGTTAGCACTCTCACTTCACACCTCTGGGACTTGGGTTTGAGTCTCTGCCTGGGTTACATGTGTGGAGTTTGCATGTTCTCCCTCTACTGTCAGGTAGTTTCCTCTGGGTACTTTGGTTTTTCCCCCCACAGTCCAAAAAGATGTGAACTAGAATAACCAAATTGCCCGTGTGTGTGTGTGCGCCTTGCGATGGCCTTGCGCCCATAGGCTCAGGAACCCCCATGATCCTGAAGAGGACAGGCAGTTTCAGAAAATGGATGGAAGTAGAGCTGGGCGGTATGACCGAAAGTTTATATCATGGTATTTTTCAAAGATATATCGGTTTCATGGTATATGGCGGTATTTTTTATACAGTATGAAAGTATGACTGGGTGTACCATACTTAACAGGACACATTTTTGTTTTACTTTTTTGCATTGTTCCCACATTATAGTATTTTATTATTAGCCATTGCGCCTATCTGCTACCTGCTTATAGATAAACGGCTAATGTTAAGATGTGCGCCGGCCAAGTTTTTTTATGTTTAATATTTGTGTTGCTGGAACACAGGCTTTACTGTCCTCACAAAATTTCTCATAGACTGGGCTGTCAGTCTTTAAGATGCTTCGCCAGGTTTGACGTGCTACTTGACTTCATCGCCACAACTTTGTAGCGCTGTTTGCTTAGAGGCTTATCAATATCCTTAGCTTTTCCGTGCTCATCTGCAAAACACTTCCAAATGGCACAAATGCGTTTTTTTTTTTTACTAAAGCAGCTTGTAAAGTGTCTTCAACTGGCCAACGCGGTATGCGAGCGTTAACCAGCGCGAATGTGTTCAGCGGCTATTGAAAGGAGGGGAGGGGCGGTGCAAGTGTGTACGTGCACCTGCGCTGTAGTGGTGCTGTGATGAATGAGGCGAAAACCGCACTGTTGATGATAATGGTGAAAATGAGTATCTAATCAGATACTAATTTTTAGTATCGATTAGTAGCTGAGAATCACTTTTTTGACAACCTCAGTGTCTCATTATTTTCAACTCCAGCGTCAGCTATATCTTCCGTTTCTGATCTTTCGCGGTACATTTTTAGCTGTGCAGCAGTGGAAAATGTCCCCCCCTTAAACAGTTTCCAGCTGCTCCACTTTCCGTAAGTTGTGTAGGCTATTTAAACCGGTATTGCGGTATAAGATTCACATCATAACAATAATAAAAAACGGTTTTCAGTATGAACCAGTATACCGCCCAACACTAGATGGAAGTTCTTTGTTCTTTGACAAGCTTTTGACTTAAGTTGAATACCCAGTCCTGACAAATATAATTCACGCTTCTCTCAAGCCTAACCGTTTCTACTTTGTCACTTGAATAGCACAAAGTAGCTAGAGGCTATACAGAACTGAACCGAGGCAACGTCTGTTTTTCTGGAGATAGTACAGTTGCTCCTCTACTTACGAGATGCAAACATTTCAACTTACGAACGGCCGTTTGGAAAGTAAGTCGTTCAACATCATTTTAAGGTTATACGCAAATACAAAGTACTAGGATGCTGGGAGAACGCACGCTACGCCGCTGCCAGGGGGAGTAACGGACAGAACTACTAGGCAGAAATAGCACGCAGAAAAAAATTGTTGCAGACAGAAAATGGGAGTCCAATGAACACAATTTGGACATACAATCCTCTTCATTCGTATGTCTGAAAGTTCGTAAGTAGAGGCGTGTCTGTATTTCCTTTTTGTTGGTACTCATGTGGGGAAGGATTATAAAGGACAACATACTTTATAAAGGTTAGTTACATAATCAGTATTCATCATTCAGATTTATAGTGCACCTCCAACACAGTACTTCAAAATTACAGGTGGAGACATTCAGTAGTGGTACCCTTGATTAGGTTTACAGTGCTAATCCATTGCCAACAAAGGCAGCAGACATCACTGTTTGCATGGACTGGTCTCATCAGGCATATGATGATATCAGAAGAGAAAAAGAATAGTTTTGCTAATGTGCCAGTAATGGTGATCTGTAAGCCTTTAGTCAAACCCTCAACAGATGCATCCAAGGAACCAAGGGCATGGAGTTTTAAGGTTTAATTATTAAGCCAATACCCCAAAGTCAAATCATTCTGAAACTGAAAGCAGAACTATAAGCTAGTTAAGCAAGTGTACAGGTCACTGTTTTGCGGGAGATGGTAAGATACAAAGGCTGATTAATTAGTATTAATCAATACATGGATACACACGTGCAGGGTTACACCGATTATGTTTTGCGAATTCATCTATATGACCACTAGGGCAGTATATGGTGCAGTGACAAGGTTTTCACTGTTAATAAACAGCTTTGGAAACAGGATTTTTCATATATAAGCATTCTATGCCAAGTGACTCACTTAGAGGCTTCGTGGATCTCCAGCCCCCACCTCAGCCCCCACCTCAGCTTGGTCCAATAGCACAGTGCTTTGCCACTTTGCTCATCTGGCTACAAACCACGGGAATGATATCCCCACGGCACTTGCCAGCAGAAAAGTATGCTAAGAAAGATCTTCTACAGATAACACTTTTTACAGATACATTTTCTTGCAGCTGATCCTAATTTTCCTGACTGATGTTTGTTACTGCTGGTTGACAGAATCAATAACAAAGCATAATGCAGTCCTAAAAGTTAGGAAACATTAAAATAATGACTACTTGGGAATGGACCTCTAAAATTCCAACCTGCCAATGCATCAAACCACAAGTAATATCCCGAATAAAGTGCAATTCTCCATCTAGCCACTAGGGCTTCCCCCATGCGTCCCTGGTGTTTGCCAAAGAGTGCTGGCTTATGAACCTTATTTTCAATTAAAGGATAAAAAGCTGTCTAATGGAGACATTAACTGCACATAAACATTACAGTCAACATTATAACATTTACAGAAATTCATCCTAATATACAGCGTGACCAGCTTAATTTTAACAACTTTATTATTTCGTCAGGTAAAAATAGTTTCTAACAAGATACCTCTGAAGTGAAACTGGGGCATTATGATAAACATACTTACATTCTCCAAAGGCATAAATCCAAACAGGGTACAGAAATTTAAGTGCTTTATGATTGTCAGTTGATTTTAGCCCGACATGCATATGAAAATGAACCTTACCAAGTATGGCAGAATTTTAACAACCCACACAGTTTGATTCAAAATTTTGCAGCTGTCAGTGTTAGGAAGCTTATAATTCGACACAAATTATTAAACGGCAAGTAAAAAAAGCAGGTAGGTGCTAAAAATGTAGCAGACGGGCTGGGTCTGGGTAACCATCCATGACTGAAACAACCTGACAACACTCAAAGCCGGATTCCCCTTTCAAGTAGGGAAGCAGGGCACTGCATCTACGCTAAATGGTTTTCATAAACATAAACAGCACTATTAAAAATTAAGGCATAATTTGTGAAATTATTACTTAATTCTTTTCCTTGTATTCGTCCCCCAAAAGTACATTCTAAAATTTACCAAATACAGGTAAAGGCACTTGCACAAAAAATAAATTCTGTGTTTGTTTAGAAGTATCTGATGCAGCAATTAAGAGGTCTAAACTGGATTAGCTGATTGGCAGCTCTGGTCTATTAGAGAATCATTTCTGTGCATCTTAGCACAGTCGACAAACCCAGGATGTTGCAATGGTCATCCTCTCGCATGATGGCTCATCAAACCGGAGACCAGCTTGCTTGTCTGTTCAGGGCATAGAAGGTGGTTCCTCCATTCTGGATTCAGCCACTGCCATAGGGGACGGGACAGGAGGCAATGTTACCCTCACTTTACTGGTATTAGGACTGCAGGGAGTCCACAACACAAACGGTTCATGTTTTCTGTCTGCTATACTTATAAATTTAAATTATTTTTTTTCAGTCATTAAATGGACTATGCCTATTCTATTTAAATATATGCAGTGCTTTATTTCAGGAAATAAATGGTTCCGGTACAGAAATGATTAAGCGGTGTTATGTAGCGCACAAAACACGCGTGCGTCATGTCAGCACGCTCTAGTTTCAGATGCATAACATAAAGATTCAAACTGGCTCGCCTGCATCCCATTAGTAGCTATCAATGAATTGTGGGTTTGTCATGTGTAAGAAAAGAAGCCCAAAGAAAAACCTATTACAAATATCCAAAATGTATTTAATTTTTAAGAGGTCTCTGTACTGAATATATGAGACGGTAAGACAGGCATTTTCAAGACACCATCTGTGAGCACAGACTTCATTTTTTAAATGACACACGGAGGTTCACCATGAGACTGGCTGCTACTGATCCTACCTTCCGGCTCAGGCTGGATGCTGAGAGCAGCCAGTCGCATCAGCACATCATCTTCCTCCTCCACCTCTGCCAAGTCAAACCCGGTGTAACCCCCTCTCTCCTTGCAATGATGAATGAACCTGGAAGAGCCCGTATGCAAAAGCACACTCAGGTTCTGCTCGCTTTGTCAGAGTTACTGGACCAAAAGATAACAGGTTTAAATCCCAGCAAAGAGCCGCGGCTGTATTTCAGGGCTGTGAACCGCTATGATGTGGATGCTCCCGTAGAAAGAACAGATTGTCTACTCAGCACTAGTGTCCCTAACTGGTGATATAATTAAAGAAAATAATCAATGAGGAGGCCACTGTATGAAGGTCATGGGGAGCCCATACGCTTCCCTAGGTCCAATCTCTCTGAGGCTGTCACTCACCGCTTCCAGGTGGGGTCCTTGCAGAGAATGATAGGGTTTCCTACCACAATCAGCAGGGCCTTGGCTCTGGTCATGGCCACATTGAACCTCTGAAATGTCAACCAAAGCAGCTCATGATCATGTCTACAACGAATTTGTAAGCAAACCACCTGAAGATAGCGATGGCTGTCGAAAATAACAGAATTTAAATATACAGACGCTCCTCTACTTACGAACTTTCAGACATACGAACGAAGAGGACTGCAAGTCCAAATTATGTTCATTAGGCTCCCGTTTCCTGGCCGCAACATTATTTTTTTTCCCCGTGCGCCAATTCCTCCTAGTACAACTTCTGGCCACTACTCTCACCACGCAGCAGCGTAGCGTGTGTACTCCCAGCATCCTAGTTCTTTGTACCTGCGTATAACCTTAAAATTATGTTGAACAACGACTTACGAACATTTCAATTTACGAACGGCTGTTTGGAACGCATCTCAGTCGTAATTAGAGGAGCATCTGTACTGCAAAAAAAGCTATTCATATTTCTAAATGAAACAGAAAATACTGTACATGTATGTGATTTTTGTACCTGTGTGGTTTTGCTAATGAGGTAATTATTTTTAGAGGGCTGTTAAAATGTTAGTGTTTAAATTCGATGAAGGTTATTATGGGAATGTGTGTCCCCTAAACCCCTCAAAGCAGTCCTCAAGGACCTCCAAAAGGTCCATGTTTTCACTCCTTCCCAGCTCCCATGAAGAGATACCAGCAGAGGAAGGCGGTGCGTACCTTCTTGTTGGTAAGGAAGCCCAGGTTGAAATCCTGGTCCATCTTGACGTAGGTGGCGCTGCTGCGCACAGTAGAGACCATAATTACCTTGCGCTCCTGGCCCTGGAACTCCTCCACTGATCCCACCTGAAAGAGGACAGCAAGATCCTCAAGTCTGTCAGACCTCTGTGCCGTCATTACCTAAATCTATGGATAACTATACACAATTTTTTTGATTAGAAGATAAATATACATATAATAAGTAAACACACATGGAGCCAAAAGCATGTAGATCCTAGGAGAGTGAGGACACTTTATATCCCAGTGTTTATGTTTATGATGCCAGTCTAATTTATAATTCCCAAGAACACCTTTGATGATTAATAACTACAAACGCACCGTCAGATGCTGAATGTTCTTCAGCTGGTTCAGCTCCTTAACAAATTTAATGGCTTTCCGGATTTTTTCAACCTGTAAAAAAAATAATTCAAAAAAAGAAAAACTGAACACAACAAATTCAATATGGCCATTGAAATCCCCTGGCATCCAGAAAATCTATTTTTGGAACATTTTGAGGTAGTGGAGATCACTAATCACAATAATAATCATAATGATACTTTATTTGCCAAGTATATAGAAATACAGAGCAAATTCTTGATGTTCACCTCATTTCCCATATGACACAAACATTGGTAATAGCAAAGCTTAGGGTCAGAGCACAGGGTCTGCCCTTTCCTGCCACCCCTGGACCAGTTTCTGGGGTCCAGTCCTGACCCCAGGAGCCACTCGACGAGTGGTGCCGACCCACCTGTTTTCTGTATGGTGAGATGATGCCAATCTCACTCGGAGACAGGATGCCGGAGCCTCTCTCACCCGCTGGTGGGAGCATCTTCTTCAAGTACTCTATGAGCTCATGGACCTCCGCCGTGTTGAAGAAAGAGGGGCTGTTAGCCTCACGCTCATCCTTCCCCATCACGCCATGGAATATCACCGGGAAGCCCTGTGGAGGAGCCACACGGGGTCAGACAGCAGTAGTCAAATGGGCCCCTTTACAGCTGCATTCTTAATAGTATAGAATTGTAGAGGAGGTCAGCCCAAGCAACTAGTGGAAGTGGGATCGAGACATCTGATTGGGTGGTCTGGCCTCCTCTAGTTGCTTGGACCCATGTGCTCTACAATCTGATTGGTTATCTTCTTTTTATTCTGTCCTCAGGACATTTTCGTGTAAGTAAAACTTAAAGGCACCATCAGATTGCTGACCCCATAATTCGAACCAGCAATTTTCCCGTCACGGGATATAGTCCTAACCCTTTGAGTCGCACGTGGACATAGCTATTTTTTATGAAGCAAAACTAATAAGAAATACCAGACGAACCGGATTCCTTGACAGGGTGTGAGGAACAATTTGGAAATTTTTCCATATCCTGGCAGAATGGGGTTTGACTTTTCTCTTATATTCCCTCCGGAAAAATCTCCTGTACAGCTTGTTCATAAAAATGCTGCATGCTACGTGTGGCCTGCATCTCTCCTTGGCCTGCAGGTTGATGGAGCAGCTCCTGGGCCAGGAGAGATGTGACTGACGATCTGTAAGCACCCCATCTCCTACCTGCTGGGGCAGGTGCTCCCACTGACAGCACGACTCTCGGAGTATCCTGTCGGCGAACACCTGCAGCTCAGCGTCGTAGAAAAGCTCGTTGGGGACGTGGAGGATGTCCGGGTGGGACCTGAGTGGGAGACGGGGGCAGCGAGATGTCAGCACTTGCTCCCCGAGGCCCCGCTCTGTGGGACGCCGGCGAGGGCACAGATGGAGGAGGCGGAGGAGCACCTGTAGTTCTGGAGCAGCTTGGTGACAAAGCGGCTGTCGAACTTTCCGCTTTGCTCCGCCTTCTGGTACAGAGGATTGTACTGCATCAGCCTCTCCAGTAAGGAAAGTCCTGCAATCATCAATCACACAGATGGATAATCACCATCATTCGCCTGCGCACTCATTTTTAACCCACTTCCGAGTCCTGCTGCTTTCCACCTTTCCTCTGCGATATACACAGTTGCATATATCGACAGCTCATTTCTGTCATATCTAAATGATGACTTCAGTGAAGCAATTAAGACCCAAAGCAGGGGACCGACCGAAGGTCATCCAAAAACCCAGTACAATGAGTGGAGGAGGTGGTAAATGCGCGGTAAGCCCTCACCCAGTCCGTGCTGCATGGCCAAAGGAGACTGCAGGACGGGGCCCAGCTGTTTGGGGTCTCCCGCCAACACCAGCTGCCCAGTGCCAGGCTGAAGCAGGCCTGGGGAAATGAGAAAAGGATCAACCAGTCCCACTCAGATTGATGTTACTCATTTTCTCGGATACTTTAATACTTATAGCTTTCCCCTATTTTGCTAAACTGTCCACTATGTCCGTGAAGCCAATAAAAACTGTGCTAAATGCTCTGTTCAACCATATAAAAGCAGAATCGCACCAGGAATTTGCATCTGTACCCGGAAACCCTACAGCTCAGTTCTTTAGCCGCTACTCCACCTGCTGTCCTCATACACTGTGGCTTAGTTTCAATTCTGCAAGGAAAGACATGCAGTACTGCTGCATAAAGTTTCATCAACAATATCTGACCTCGGCCAAAAAAAAAATTTCTATTGGGACACAGTGGCCTGTTTTTACCTGGTCATGTGACATTTATTCTCCTGGTAGAATCTTCACTTCTTTTCATCAAAAAGACACCAAGAGCCCTATTCTCAGCATTTACCTGCAATGGCAATAAGGCACTCCGGTTCCATGGCATGTCCTGCTTCGTCCACAAATATGTGTGTGAAGTGGCCAGTGGGGATGCCGCCAGACACCAGCCTGCCCAGGGGGGCCAAGACAATGACATCACTCACATCACAATGTCAAGCTCTCAGCATTCCCAGCTACAAGCTACCACAGACTTTAACTCTTACTCAACAATCTCCAGGAAAAACAATTCGGCATAATTATGTTCTAAAGCTCAACGGCCAAAAGATGCATTAATTCTGTTCCACGGCAGGCTTAACAAAACATGTGGCTTCCTTTAATAATTTTTTCCCCAGTTATTCAGCTGGAGGTTCCAAATTTAGCTGAAGGACCTTGCTCAAGTGCTCCTGCTCACAAGCCTCTCCTGGGACTGGCCACACTTTCACTTACAGGACTAACCAGCACACTGTCCAATACCATAATCCCATCAGTTATTAACATAGCTCCTATTTAACTTACGGTATCGCTGCCAGCTCTTTGTGAGCGAGAGTTAATTCCCCGTTTCTCTTTCGAGCACTTTAGTATGACGCGGCTGAGCGGGCTTTGACCTTAAAACCTGCAGCACCAAATCAGCCCCTACCTCCCAGCAGTTACCACTGTGGAGACGATGACCTTGTATTCCATTAGGGTCTCCGTCGAGGGGAGCACGAAAGAGTCCAGGCCCGCATCATAGTTACTGCAATCCTTGTGAAAGAAATGGGCAGAAATTTCAAAGAGCAGGCTGCTGCAGATTCTGCACAGGTTCATTGCTTTAGTATGTGACCGAGAACCGGCACGCGGTCGTGGTTGGTTTGGGATGTGACCGAGAACCCGCACGCAGTCGTGGTTGGTTTGGGATGTGACCGAGAACCCGCACGCAGTCGTGGTTGGTTTGGGACACCAGCACTTGCCAATCCCTTACCAGCAGTGCCGTCTGCACAGACTGAGGGTCCCGGCTTGGGGCGTAGAGCCGGAACATGCTATTGGAGTCAATGTGCTGCCGCACACACTCACACAGGTGGTCCGAGGCACTGTTGGAGGGGGCACAGGCCAGGACACAGGCCTGAGGGTTCAGCTTCCACACCTGGTACAGAAGGACAGCTTCAGAGCAGAATTCATGCTAAGCCCAGGGTGACACCAGGCTCTTTCATCCTCTGACCCGACAAGTAAATATTTCTGTTTGAACTGCAGAAATTCCCTTGAACCCCTGGTGCTATAGGAAGGATAAGCACAGTGTATATGGGGATGAAACACTCAGTGATTTGTATGAAGCTTCCATCCAAATGAGGCATATGACCCACAGACTAAGACGGAAAAGCTTTTTATCAAAAAAGTCCTAATACATACTCTACTGTCTCAAAAACAAATTTCATATATATCTTAGTCTAATTCTGTGAAAAGCTTTAATGGATGATATGCAGGTCCCATGGAAATGTTAATCAGGCAATCAATGACAGGCGTAACCCTCCATACTGATGATAAATTACTATAACGAATCCAAATTTCAAAGCTTACAAACTGAGGTAGGACTACATGACCTTATTCTGACCAACTACTATTCAGATGAAGCTCAGTTTGAAAAACTTGGAAAGGACTTCACAGAATGACATTTCAAAATACCTGTTTGATGGCTTCCACTATGGTGACAGTTTTTCCAGTCCCAGGGGGTCCAAACACCACATAGGGAGCTGGCCTAGATGCTCCAGATACGATGCACTGGACCGCTGTGTACTGCTCTCTGTTTTTCGCGAGGTCCTCATCATAAAGGCTAAGGAGAAGAAGCCAAATCTGTCAATGACAGGTTCCAGTGCCATCCTTCAGCATGGAGTTAAGAACATTCTGCAGAAATCCCACCACTACTAAGGCAGTAACCATGCTAGTCTGAGCTCACTGCATTAATTAATCAGAGCTCCAACATGGATTATGCCAGTTTATAAATTAGTTATTAATAGTAATTTAAATAAGTCATGATGTATAGTGTGTTCTCCATTACAGTAAATAAAAGACACATATTTCAAAAGAACTATCATTCAGATCAGCGTAAAGCGTAATGTTCATGCTGAGAGCTAATGCTTTAAGCTGAGACACAGTACATTTCAGACAAGTCAGGCAACACATTGCTGACAATGATTTATGCAAACATTAAGGCGTTTATATTCATTTCCCCCCCCCCCCCTCACACATCTGTGATAGAGACGATCTTTACATAAGCATGAGCGCCAGAAGACACATGGCTGAGCCACCAGGGGTCAGCGCAGTAAGAGCTTGGTGCTATGGGCTTGGGCACAAGGGGCAAAAATCACACGATTTTGACTAGAGTGTCCTTCAGAAGACCCCGCCAGTTACCTGTCGAGACGCATCCTTGTTAACGGAGAATAATGTAACAGCACGGTGGGACGCAGGCGTTAGGCCCACACACAAGGCTGCATTCCTTTGGCAACTATGTAGCAGCATATGCAGATAATACCATTTTATTGCAACAACATTATAGCCACCTTATTCAAAACTAACATTTTAATCTTTAAGTGACATTTTTACACTATAGGGTAACAATAGGTTGCATGCTCTGTAGGGCTTTGTATTAAGAATCTGGCGGTACAACATGTATCATGATACAGGGGTTATGATTCAATATATTGTGATGTATTGTGATATTGTAAGCAGGGGAATATACTGATTTTTAATTTTAGGAAAATTAAAAGTATAAAGTATAAGCATAGTGTCCTGCAATCATCAAAGCATAGTGTATAAAGAAAAACTGATTTTATGTATATGGTGGTAAGAATTTGACTTTTTATGCAATTAGGACAGTGGAACCTGCGTCGTCGTAGCCGTTTTCGATCTTAGTGCCTTCTTTATTGTAGAAGCCAAAATGAGCTCACACTTCAGCTCTGTACGCCGCAGGAGCCAGTCTAATGATTCAGCCATCAGTGTTAACGTTGCTAGTCAGCTAGGTTCGCTAAAGCTAATGTTAGCAGCACACCCTTGCGCTACTTCCTGTCTCAGTTTACATTGTTACATTGGAGTGGAGAAGTCAAATGGCTAAAGATAATTACAACACTGCTGTCTAGCAGTAGGAGGTTTAAAGACAACACAAAATGAACCGTCTGCCACAAATCTGCGCATGTAAACAATTAATTAAAAATCGATATGGTTTTTGACAATCAATACAGTGTCACAAAGCATAATATTGCAATAGTCAAGGGTATCAATACTGTCTTACACCCCAAAGCTCTGCCTGTCTTTGCAAGGGTTTCCCTCCCACAGTCAGAAAAACACAAATCCTAGGTCAGCTGCTGTAGCTAAAGTGCCCAGCAATGGATTAACATCCTGTGCAGTATGTACCCAGCCTTCAGGCTTGTGCTTCCTCACTCAGCCCTGGACAGGGTAAGTCATTATGGAAGGTGGATGAGAGAAGCAGGAGAACAATATGGTCCACATCATCACGATTCCAGAGGATGGACTTCCAGCAGCAGCTGAAAAAGTTCAACCTTCTACACTTTTGCAGGACCATCTGAGTCCATCTTTACATTAATGCTGACAATTGGGTCCACTCAGTTCAGGGCTCAAAAAGAACAATGTTCCCAAGCAGTGACCCTCCTGCACAACTAACAGTACAGTAACAACTAACGGCCACCAATACAAATGCACATAACTACTACTGCAGCTTTCCAGTACTGCACAAGTATTTCTCAACTTGATTACTATTTAATGTTTCTATAAGCTGATGTCTGGGACATATTTCACTGATCTCTTATCCATACTCTGTTTTTTGTTATACATCATTACAAGCACCATAGCAAGACAAATTCCTTTTCAGTGTAAAAGTACATGTTATTCTAAAAATGCAGTAATTGACTTAACCTCCAAAGAAAGGCATGGAAAAAGTGATACATAATTTTGCAGCTGACAAGCATCGAACAGTTTTATTTATATGTCGATAGGCAGACAGGAGAGAAAAGAAAAAGTTTATTATTATTATTGTTGTTGTTTTGTGGTTCACTACTACTACTACTACTACTACTACTACTACTACTACTACTACTACTACAATGATCATAACAACAATAATAATTTTTCTGGTTACCTGAGCTTGGGTAGGTTTGCCTCTTCCCAATTCTCCATGTTTCCAAGCCCACTGGGGAAGAGCACCAAACCCAGTTTGTGCTGGCCAGCCAGGTTCACCGCCCTGTGCTGCTGCCGCAGGGGAAAGCGGTTGAGAGTGAACTCCACATCAAACTTCATGTTGCCTTTGAATCCTTCCCACAGCCTTAAGAAAAAAAGAACATGGATGACCATAGCACCCCCAAGTGGCAGAACACTTCATTGCACATTGTGCGTACCCCACAGCAATCAGCACACAAGTTCACTTCAGTAGCAGTAGTCTGCCCTGACTTTGGTTGTTCTTTCTTCCCGTCTTATTTTAACTTTAGACGTCTGTAAACTTAAGTTTTTATACTCTTAGCATACTCGTTTTTTTCCAGTCCCGGAGTGCTACTATCCAGTAGCTTTTCTATTCTGGCTTCTGATGTTCCTGGTATTTATCTGAGAACTGTGGCCTGTACTACGAGGCTGGGTTACTGGATTATCGGGGTAACTTGTTGTATTTACGGTAGTCTGGGAAAAATGTAAGTGAACAAATATGAAGTTCATTTGAACTGTGGTACCTTAAATCCGACAAGTTACCCCGATAAGCCAGTAACCCCGCTTCGTAGTCCAGGCCACTGGTTTGGTTTATCAGAAGCCAGGTAGGATAGAAAACCTACTGGACAGTAGCTCTCCAGGACCGGAGTTTCAGACCCCTGCAGTAGACTGTCTGGGGGTCACTGAGGACAGGTTTAAAAACCACTTAGCTAGAACCCTGTAAAGCGGCAGCTTTGGTTTTTCAATGGACAATGAGGGCCATCTTACTTCTTTGAGAAGCCAAGCTTGACTTGCTCCATCTCCACTCTGTGCACATAGCCCTTGTATAAAGTGATGGGCTCGCTCTTGTCCCCAGCCTTGGACACCAAAAGGTGGTCTCCCCTTAAAACTGATGGCCTGTTCTCTGCAACCCCTTTGACCTACAGCAAAGTTCACGTCATTCAGAGCAGAAAACTATTATTGCCTCACCAGAATCTTCAACAGTGGTCCAGCACTCACCTGCAGAACAAGGAGTCGCTTGTTTGTTCTGTCCGGGGTCATGGGCTGGTTCTGCAAGTTGTATTTCTTGATATTGACTTCCATCTGGAGCTCCTCCAAGTGAAGCAGGAGTTGGAAGCGCCTAGTGTAGTTCTCCATGGTCAGTGGGCTCTCAAGAAGGGCCCTGGAAGAATCCCAGAAAACCCATCACTCTCCACATATTCGCACTGGTTACTGGAAAAAAATCCATCAATTGCAGAAAATGTCTGACAGCATACATTAAGCTCCAACACCAACCACTAATAATGCATAAAGGGAGCTTAAGACTTCCTGCTAAAGGGAAGTTAAAACTCCCAATGAACACAGTAGGATAATTGTTGGTGTGCAGGCAGTACTACAAAAACTGTTGCAATTATATATAAGCATGTCTCACTTAGATCCTTGCAAATCTCTGATGCATTTCCTAAAATTTTGTTCTCAGAAACTCCACTACAACCATATGAGGAAGTAGCATATGAACAAATTCCTGTACTAGTCATCAAGAAAAGCGTATTGCTAACAACAGTAAAGCTGCTCGTGTCATGTGACTAACAAGTAACATTGGCAGCAATCAGAAGTGCAGAGCCATACACAGCATGTGCAGGTGAAAATTTGTTTACTACTTAGTTTACTACTTATAAAAAAGAACACATGAACTTTCTGTAATCAGGATTTCTGCATGAACAGCTCCCAAAATGTAATCTGATAACATAAAAATGAATAGCCTGAACATCATGAAATACAGAATTTATTCTGTTCAAACCACTTTGTTGTCGATTTACTCCTATGTTTTGGATCATTATGTTGCATGATGCAGCTTTTTCAGAATTTTGACAAAAGCCTTCATTGGACCACAGTGCACTTGAAATTTTGCTGTAAACAGCAGGGAAAAGAAAACTTGTGTGGCATATACTGTAAATGTACATTTTAAAAAAAGACAGTGCAAAGTCAGACTTGAATTGACTCCATTCAAGAACACCCTCAATTCAAGGTTCACATGCCTGACCATCAATAGCTTTGATTAAACCATTTGTTCAATGAATGTGTGTCAATAATTGTTATGCCTTAGAGGAAGATCAGATCACCTTCAGAAGCCATTCATACAGAAACCCTGATAACACCAAAGGGTTTGCAAACTTTTCCCTCTCAACTGTAATTTACTGGAGAGAAAAGGTTCTCTCACCATAGCCATACCATAATTAATTCATTTTCATTTTTTCTTGCCTTAGCCATGCTTATCCATCTTAAAGGCCGGCCCTATGTACAAAATTAGCTTTTGTATACAACAACAAGCAAGCTACCAAGAAACCACAAAGACATATCTGGTATGCTACTCGAGACATAACTTTATACAAAGCTCTTTAAAAGATTCACTGTAGCTCATTTGCAAGATAAGTGATTTATTTTCTTTATTAGTATTATGCCTTCCTCTGTCTGCTCAAATAGCTATGTTAGAAATCACATTTGACACATACTTAACTGAATGAAGATTTTGTTTCGCAGTAGGTGATAAAATCTTGGTGTCATCCAACCTTCCTGTGGCTAGGTCCTTCAGGTATGCTGGGTATTTGTATGGACCAAGTTTCACCGCCACCTTCATTTGCTGTGCAGCACAACTAAAATATTATAATGTTATTGAATTTTTAATAAATAAAGTTCCGTCTACTTTCAAATACCAAATTAACGACATTATTTTCATACTATAAAATCGGCCTCTCAAAATAACCGCTTGACATTTATGTTATTTGTTAAGTTTTCTGATTCTACGGTTTGGTCATAGATATCCTCATTATGGCATACAGTGCTACCAGATGTGAATTTTCAGTTAAATCCAAGGTCACTTGGATGCAGTGAATATTCTGTTCCCACACCTTTCAGGAGGCTCTCCTTCCTCCACTATTGTGTGCACTGCCCGGGGTACAGGGGCCTGATAGGGTTTGTAGGGAGCTTCTGGTCCCAGCATTTGCCCCAGGGGAGAGCAGACCGTGGCCTCTATGTCACGCACCACATATATAGGCTTGGTGTTCGCACGAGGACACTGCCTGAACTCGAAGGCAAGCGTGGCTGGGAAGGAGCCAATGGAAGGGGGTCTAAAGTGAACCTCAACTTCATAGCGGTCACCTGTGAGGGGAAAGACAGTTAAGACAGGAAGATTACCTTTATTGTGACTGCACACAGAGCAGCGAAGCATCATTTAGCAGCAGAAAAGCACATGCAACATGCATACAACAGATAAGTATAGAAGCAAATTGAAATGATAGTTAAATAAAACTGTACAATGTCTACCTAGTTAAGGTTTATAGAATGTAACTTGCTCAACCTTTGTAGAACCTTAAGGGACTGATGACACGAGCGAGATGAAATGGCTGAAATGGAGTCAGATGATGGGACTTTGGCAATAATGTGCTTTAGTCCTAACTGTTCACTGGGTCTGTATCTGCCTACCAGTCATCAATATGTTCCATAATCAAAGGCTCGATGCCCGCAGGAGACTCAAATACTCTACTTTACTTTACATGGCGAGGTCACATGTTGTAACGTTTGAAAGGCCTGTGGTTCACAAGGCAGTAGATATAAGTAGTATTAAGTACTCATAAGCTATTACTGCATTTTCTCTGCACCTTTCAGCTTGTTATTAATTATATTATTAAGGGTTAATGGTAGGGCTATAAGGGTAAGGTTTATGTATCCTTATGTTTCAGAAGAAAAAAAAACACCCTTTAATCAAACAATGAAGGGTGTGTTTTACCAAATAAACATACATTTAGTTTGGTTGCAACATGTTTACTTTCGATGCGCACACGTGAGCCATGGTGTTATGGCCTGTAATTTTCCTATACGTACTGCCGTGAATACAAGATGGTATTTTTTTCCATAATAACCAGGGGCCGTGTTATTTTAGAGAGCTAGAACTTAATTATACAACAGCAGATGGTGTGCCGAACGGTTAGATAATGTACTGTGGCCCCAAAACCGCGATATATACCAAACCGTGGGCAAAAAGCCCTTGTTAACTGCGATTCTAACCGCTGGATGTTGAGGAATAAAGGAGGAACTGTGGAATTCATGGTTGTTCTTATGCCTTATTTTGTTATCGGTCATATTTCTAAGCATTTTAGGGTAAAAGTCTTTTGTCAACAAGCTTTGTGACAAGGAAACAGCTGGACAGTGCATGATTGAGCGAGCAGTATCCAAACTTCAATGTCCCCAAAGTGGGAGAAGGAAAGAGTCAAAATGAAAGGGAATGGGACAGAATAATGCAGAACTGTCACAGTGTAAAACGGGATGGAAGTAAATGGAAATGAAACAAAAATAACTCTCAAAACCAACAATTCAACCAAGGAGCCTTCTGATTCGTAGCCGGCTCCTTACCTTGGTTGAGGAGATAAGGAGATGCCGGTGTCACCTTCTTCTCGTCCTCCAGTGAAAAGCAGCACATCCTGCACAGGAACGTGTACAAGGTAAAGTGGACAGGATTGGTGGCGTTGCTTTGAATGAAGAACTTCACCACGTATGTCATTTGGATGGATTGGGTGGTGATCTTGATCTTGCCATTGTTAATTTTATGATCTGAGGTGATCACAATTCCCTCCTTGTTTGCGATGAAGTATTTCCTGTTACAGACAGACAGAGTGAGTCACATGGCATTCACTCCTATAAACAATTAACAAAAAAAATAAGTCAGAGCAGATGCGCAGCCCAGATTTCTGCTCTTACCTGTTGTCCCGCAAGCCACTGATCACTGCCTTCACCCGCTTCTTCACAGCCTTTGAACTTGGCTCCAACGCAGACATTGAGGCACTAGAGGTGCTGGGAGCAGCGCCAGCAGAGGGCGGAGCACTAGCTAGGGAAGCCATGCCTGGAAAAGCATCAGAAGATCCCCGGTTTGGTACAGGCTGAGCAGCGGACTTGTTCTTCTGGAGAGGTTTCGACCATTGGTCACCACTGCAGATATGCACCTAGGACCATAAAGAAGAAGATGAGCAGAAGATCCAAAGAGCTTCCAGCCACCTCAAAAACAACAGTGAATAGAACTGAGAGTGGCTTAGTTATATTTTTGTACAGGACTTCTTTTTGTGTTTAAATCGGGTGTGGAATCATGGAGGGCTGCTGTGGGTGTTGGTTTTTGGGATAATCACTGTTATTGACTGACAGAGGTCACCCTGAAAACCTTGCACCCCCACCGGCCCTCTGCAGATCAGGTTCCCCAACCCTGATTTAAAGCAAACACCTGGATATTATAATCCAGTATTTTTACCATTAATGAACATCTAACATTTAACATTAAAACCATAATATGACCGAGATGGAAAACAAAATCACCCAAACTATGATTTAAAAAGTCACCCTTGTGAGTGTGCAGGAAAAATAAAATGATTATAAAAGTTCCATTGTTAGTTTGTCAGCAAAGTAGTACAAGACACCACCTGTTGCTGCTATTTTTTACCAATTGCAATTGAAAAAAAAAAACATTGAAACCTCAACCACCACAGATATTTGATGAAGAACAAGTATTGTGCATAACCAACAGTGAATCATAATGCAACGGGACTGGTGCAGCAGTGAGACCCTGGCAGTACCTCCAAAAGACTGACATCTTTGGGGTTTCCTTCTAATAATGGAATACTTTCCATTAAAGAAAACTACAAAAAAAAAAGAGCACAGCTGTGGTCTGTCCGTTTCATTTCTTGCCTGCCACATGGAAAAAAAAACCAGCAGAAAACAAAACCGTCATTTTCAGTGAGCTATAAAAATCAAATATTTGTCTTAACTAACCAAACAGTTCTAAAACTACAGGTCTGCCAAAACCTACCATTATTTGACAGAAGACGGAATATCGTGGGGGTGCTGTTTATATGTCACCGGCAATTGATAGCGACTTGATAATAATGAACGCTGTACGTTTAAGACTTGCATGTTTACAAAAGAGAAAGTAAAGCTCCGCAAACTCCTGTTTGCCAAAGGAGTGTTATAAAGGACATCAACTTAACCCCGATTGAATGTGTGTCCCAGGTATGTATAGAAAACACAACCCTAGGGTATCAAATCATATTCTTACCTTTGTATTCAGATATATTTTCTTCCCCTTCTTATACGCTCTGCCGAAAGTTGTCAATGCAAATATAACATTTGAAAACGACGGCTCTTTTATTCCATTTCTACGAGGAAAAGAAGAAAATGAAAAATGCATGCGTGTTTAGAGACCCACATCAGGATAAGCGTTTTTAAGATGGGTGGGTCGGTTGGGTGGATGGTGCGTGTATGTGTGCACACTGGCTTCACCGTGTAAAAGATTCAGTTCCGTTTTATGCAACGTCCAGACAACGAGGAAGTTAGTTACCCCGATGATAATGCGAAAGAAATAATACAGAATACACACATATGCAGATAAAAATAGCATATGGTTGGCGGTCCGGCGACCATCGGCACAGGTGCGCAGCCTCACGGCCAAACACCGACCAGACGCGTCGTGAGGCTGCATTACCTGTATCTGAATTTTTTGTCGTAGACCTCTTTAAGTTTATCTTTGTCGGTTTCTGACGCCCCCTCTCCCAGGAAGTCTATAAATTTCAGCCCACTATCGAAACACAATTTTAGATTAGGCATGCTTGTGTGTTCAGCTCTACGAAGGACGACTAAAAGGAGAGAAACATTCCCATGATGGGAAAAAGAAGAAGAATGAATCAGCTGGGCGGAGATGAGCTGAGAGGCTGGACGGGAAGCTGGCGGATTAATACCGTTTACGTCCCCGAGACGCAGTCGAGGGGGGCAGAACGGCGCATAGAAATCATCTTAGACTAGAAGGGTAAGATAAGCGAAGGGATTTTAAAGTGTATTTTGAAGATAAAATCTATTCGTCCGTTCAGTACGTTTAGATTAACGTGTGACGAATAATCAGTTGTATTTGTCAGCTGCATTTATTAACTCATCTGTATTTCCCCTGTCCAATGCTGTCCCTGTGTTCATTACAAGATAACCCCCTCCGCAATCTTAAAACATGTAATTAAGTGAATTAAGAGACGACTATTTAGCAAGATCTAGCTATGTTGTTTATTATCGTCATCATCACCATCATTATACCATCTCTGTGGGTGAGAGCCGTTCTATTCTATTCTATTCTATTCTATTCTATTCTATTCTATACTCCAGCTGTTGCAAGTCCAAAGCTAACTTTTCAATGTGTAAATGATAGGAGGTCGTAGTTTCATGGTGGCTCATTGGGATTCACACCAATTCATTCCTCTTAGTGATGTGGGTTCAAATCCCATGTATGTGTAGTGTGTTTAACTTTGCATATAGTACATTGTGGGCATCTGTAATTTTGACCAAAAATCTGTACATGGAATCAAAAAGTCTTGCAACTTGTTTGGTTACTTATGGTTAAGGTTATACAAAAGGAATTGAATGGAAATTCCCTACAAGGATTTGGATTCCTAATCTGTGTGTGTGTGTGTGTGTGTGTGTATGGGGGTGGGGTGTTATCTACAGTCCCCTCCAAAAGTATTGGAACAGCAAAGTCAATTCCTTTATTTTTGCTATACACTTAAAACATGGACTGGTGAGACAAAGATTAACCTTTACCAAAGTGATGGAAAGGCTAAAGTATGGAGAAAGAAAGGATCCACTCATGATCCCAAACACACAAGCTCTTCTTTGAAGCACGGTGGAGGTAATGCTATGGCTTGGGCCTGCATGGCTTCTTCTGGGACGGGCTCGTTGATCTTTATTGATGATGTAACACATGATGGTAGCAGCAAAATTAACTCAGAAGTCTACAGAAACATTTTATCTGTCAATTTAAAGAGAGATCCAACCAAACTGATCGGGAGATCATTTATCATGCAGCAA
The DNA here is from genome assembly GCA_026784285.1 of Stomatorhinus walkeri. Classification (NCBI taxonomy): domain Eukaryota; kingdom Metazoa; phylum Chordata; class Actinopteri; order Osteoglossiformes; family Mormyridae; genus Stomatorhinus; species Stomatorhinus walkeri. The sequence continues at coordinate 25,691,352 of JAODUD010000127.1, forward strand.
GACATTGACCCAAAACAGACTGCCAAAGCAACCAAGGAGTTCATCAGTGGAAAGAAGTGGAAGGTTTTAGACTGGCCAAGTCAAGCTCCAGACTTAAACCCTATTGAGCAGGCATTTTACCTGCTAAAGAGGAGACTGCAGGGAGAAACTCCCCAAAACAAACAACAACTGAAAGAGGCTGCGGTGAAAGCCTGGAAAAGCACCACAACAGAAGAATGCAAAACTTTGGTCTTGTCAATGGGTCGCAGGCTTGATGCTGTTATTGCAAGCAAAGGATTTGCAACTAAATATTAAGTATTATTCACTTTAATTAATCTTA
>JAODUD010000127.1:25696584-25717851 GCA_026784285.1 Stomatorhinus walkeri
AAAAAGTACTTTCAGAAAGTAGTTAAAATTCAGTTTTAATTATAGCTAGTTACAACTGAATTCCTATCATAAACTGGTATATTAACTAGTTACAATTAAATTCCCAATATCAGAAATTGTTGTTTAAATTAGTTCCAATTCCAACTCCCACAGAAAATGAATAAGAAAAAATGTTTTGAATTTCACTAGCTAAAATTGCAATATCAAGAATTGGCATTATAGTTTACAACTGAATTTCTGATATCAAGAATTTGCCCTGTTGAAAAATGCCCTGATAGAATGTTTTAATGTTAGAATTACAATTAAGGTATGCAGAAGAGCATCTCTGAATGCACAACATGTTGAATCCTGAAGCAGATAAGCTACAGCAGGGGTCACCAACTCCGGTCCTGGAGAGCTACTATCCAGTAAGTTTTCTGTCCTACCTGGCTTCTGCTGAGCCACACCTGCTCCTGGTATTTACCTGAGAACTAGTGTGACTCACCAGAAGGCGGATATGAGACCAAACCTACTGGATAGTTGCTTTCCAGGACCAGAGTTGGAGACCCCTGAGCTACAGCAACAGAAGACCACACTGGGCGCAACTCCTGTCAAATAAGCATAGGAAACTCAGGCTACTGTGGGCACGGGCTCACCAAAAGTGGATGATTGGAAAAACGTTGCCTCAATTTTTACTATAACATTCAGATGGCAGGCTCAGAATTTTGGCCTTACTCAACATGAAAGAATGGATCCACCCCTTTTTCTGTCAACAATTCAGGCTGATGGTGTTGGTGTAATGGTGTGGGTGATGTTCCTTTGGACAGTTTGGGCCCATTAGTACCAATCAAGCATCATTTAAATGCCACAGCCTACAAGATTATTAATGTTGACCATGTCCATCGCTTTATGACCGCAGTGTACCTAGCTTCTAATGGCTACTTCCAGCACATTAACGTGCCACGTAAAAAAACTCGTGTCATCTCAGTGTCGGGAACATGACAATAAGTTCACTGTACAAGTAACCTCCACAGTCACCAGATCTCAATCCAATAGAGCACCTATGGGACGTGGTGGTACAGGACATTTGCATCATGGAGGTGCTGCAGACAAATCCGCAACAACTGCGTGATGCTACAATGTCAACATGGGTTAAAGTCTCTATGGAGTGTTTCAAACACCCAAGGGGGTCCAACCTTGTACTATCTTATCAAGGTGTACCTAATAAAATGGCCAGTGAGTGTATATTGTAAAAAACATTCTTAATGAAATCCTTCCTATCTCCTCTTTCACAATCCACTCTATTTATTGAAAACCGTAGATTAGCAATTTATCTGGTAAAGCCTTGGGGGAGTTTTTCTCTCTGTTTTTTAGCTACAGCAAAGGTGTGTTTGAATTTAACATTTGTTTTTGTTTTGGTAGCTCAGTAACCACCATGATCATCTCATGAATCACATTTGGACAATTAAAGTATTGCATTGGTTAGTCATACACTCTCTTGAAGGTTATCATAGACAGAACCTATTGAAACAAAACCTGTCTGGCAAGCTTGGACACATTTGGAGGCGGGCGAAAGCAGAGAAAGTAACAGATTACAGACTTGGGTTTACTTCCCTTTTATACAGTAGGCTGGTACAATACAAATCAGGAAGAGCAATATTTTCACACAGAGGTGATGGCTACATTAACATGGGTTATTTGGTAGGCATCATATTAAAAAGGTTATTTCCTCACATACATTTAGATAATGGTATCTTTTGCCAGCATGCTCCAAGTTGGATAACTTGAGAATAATAGCTTGTATTAGTCATAACATACCTGTGGAAGGTAGCCACTAGAGACACACCCAGATGAAGAAATCAGCATGTTGACCATATTATGCAAAAGCAAGCAACCGTAGTTTCACAAGGTAAGAGAGGATTGGGGGTCATCGTATGTATTTGGTACAATGAGATGTATCCTCCTTTTCTTTGATTAGATTGTGTTCAGTACTGGTAATAATGAAAAGGGTACATTTCTTCAGTTTGAGATTCACTCATCTGTGAACATAAAATCTGTCATCTGTACCGATGTGCCGCATGAATTATAATAGAAACAACAGATGTGCACTGAAACATTTTTAGCTAGAATTAAAGGCTCCAAATGATTGAGTTGGCAATTAATGAAGCAGTTTTTTAGTGCCTGGCTTAGTTACAGCCTAACTTTCGGAGAAAGTGTTCTGGTCTTCCTGCTTTTTTTCAGACAACCAAAACAAAAATCTAAACTGAGGCAGTTTAGCAATACAACAAGACACCCATAGACCATATACTGTAGCTGGTAATAATTTAAGAATGACATGGCTGTAAATAGATATTGATTGCCACAGCCACTCTGAGACATGTGAACACAAACATGAGTATGAGTGTCAAAAAACTAGCAGTGTGTTTTTTTAGATATTAGTTCCAGGAAAAACATACTAACAGATCACAATTCATTGTTGTAATATTTAAAAAAAAAATTTTCATTAAAGCCCGATTTGCTCTAGCTCAAAGCAATTTTAAAGAGTGAATCTCTTTATTAAACATATGGACAGAATGGGTATCGTGTAAATACACAAAGCAATCAAGAGCTCCAAAGCTTTATCTTTTAATTATATCAAGCCTTAATAGTTAATTACTAATAAATGAGTGAACAAGCAAGCAGAAAAAATATAAATTCTTCTACAATCTTGCATACTGATACTGCACACAGTCCCATCCAAAGGTTCTATAAAAAAATCTGTGGAAGATTTGAATCCACATAACATACCATAAATATATATTAATGATTTCCCTGTAACACTGCCGATTTCTGTCAAAGCAAACAAAGCTCAAAAGAAACAGGCAACAGGAATAAATCAGTTGCACTCATCCCCACTCAATTGTGTTTGAATAAGAAAAGTAGTTGCGTTCTGAAGCACCTCAAAGTTGACATATTGGAAAAAAGTTAAATCATATTTTGGTGCAAATCCTTTATTCCTTTTGAGTTATACATGTTTGTTCTTTCATTTTTTGTAAAAAATTGCAATTAAAAATTAAGGACATGAGGCAAAAATGGCATAACAGAGAGTGACTTTACCTCATCATTATATGTAATGTCTACTGTATGCCAGAGGGGGTCAGCAGGCTAACATGAAATAGCTAGCAGTCATCAGGTGCACTGGTGTGAAGGTGCCTAGATGAAGCACTTGTCCTTCTCTCAACCTATTGGCTGTTGGCATAGATGCGGATTGTGAACAGGAGGTATCGGCCAAAGCACAGCATACAGTCTAAGGGTACAGTTCTTTAAGACATAAAAAAAAATTAAAGCCACATGTGTTCATATAAACGAAACAGTTACTGTCCCAATGAGTTCTATGATAACATTTTTTAGTGGGTTTTTTTTAAAGTTAGTTTTTTTTTTAGTGGCGGGAGAGTGGACAGTGGGGTTAAGGTAGACAGTTTGTATAGACCTTAGTGCAACATGCTTAGAGCTGTTAAGAGTGCTGCTTATGGAGAAATTACAGGTTCTACAGTCTAGGGAACACAGGCTTGAACTGGGGACACAGATACATGGACTACAGGGCATTACCAGTATCACTACAGGGCTTTGTTCAATATGCAAGAAGAAATCACAGATTTGCCAATAGCTCACTGTTCATTCCATCAAAGTAACAAACCACTTTACAGTAGGCTGAGGAAGGCAAAATCATTCCCCTTTTCAAAACAAAAATAAATCCCAAACCTTGGCGCCTTTGAACCAATCAAACAGGAACGCGCTAGACATTCTGTGAGGGCACACCATGTATTCTGCCCCATTAATTGGTTTCTTTTTGTCGTTGCACGCGTTCGCAGCAAGCGGACTGCTCGTCTAGGCGCTCTGCATCTCCTTGCCAATCTTGTAACTGAGGATCTTGTTCCAGTCGATCTTGGTACGAGTTACAGGAAGCTGCCGGCGTAGGGCTTTGAATGTGGTGTCCGACATGGTCTGATAGTTCTCACTGATCGCCGTCTGGGAGAAGAGTACAATTTAAAATACAAAACCTCAATTGTAACCACTGGAGCAGTAACAACGTGGAAGAAAGAGGTTTGGGCTAAATCTAAAATGTAGCCTCAATGGTTTTAACATTGTGTGAAATATAAAACAGGCTGTAACAAAATATTCTGATCGTACTATTCTGACTGTACATTACGAAAGAAACAGGTTCTACAGGAAATTTTCTGGTCACCAACCTGATACTCATTTTCTGCACTTTCAATGATCTTCACAAAGTCCTTTGCTGTCTGAGTTTCATTCTAATGTTACAAGAAGAGAAAAATGAGTCTGAAAGAATCCTGGGCAGTAGCAGATTAAAGGAGGAGTTTAAAAGTTCCCAAAAACAAACAATATGAAGAGTGAGGGTGAAACACTGCAAAATAATGGGTCCCCAGCTGTGACCTCTGCTCCGGAGGCCCTGGCTGGGGGAAGACACTGTAGGCAGCGTTTTCTCCCAACTCCCTTTACACTGTTAAATTTATACGAAGCCAGACTGTTAAAACGATTCATTTAGTCGTTCATCTTGTTCCAACACACTGGTTCTCAGGGCAATAAAATCAAAAGGCAAGTCCCCCAGAATCACGATGGATGCAATCTGCTCCCCTCTCCCCACTGAAATGAATGAACTCAGCCCCGTTAGTGACTTTTGGTTGTCCAGAAAGGGCAGAGAGCAGGAACGGTGAACAGACCCAGTGGGGCCCCCTAGAGCCACGGTACTGGGCTATTCCAAAGGGGCACACTTACAGACACCGTCAGGGTCTCCTGCACATCCTTATGGCTAACCAGCTGGACGTTGCCATCCTCGTAATAATGCACCTGTGGGGAGGATTACATGTGGATGGGTTTGTGCCACAATGCTACAAAACACCTCTAAGCAAGAGACCATTGTGGCATTCAAATATATGTACATAACACTAGATTGCAGTTGCATACATGCACATGAAAAATGTAGCCACATGTTTTACACAGTAGAACAAACACACTGATAAAAGCTCCAATCCATTACACTGCATATCACTTGAATGTATGGCAACATGCAAATAAACAAACTGCATGAATATCCAATGAGATCTTCACCTGGATCTTCAGCACTCCCACCACCTGAGACTGGGACTGGCTGATGCTGAACTTCCACTCTGATCGACAGCGTCCATTCCTGGAGGACAGACACCAAGGGTCATACAGGAGAGCACTCACACCTGTAGCTGGGTTGCCATTAGTATACAGAACCATGCATTCTGATTCATGATGGTTCTAACATTGGAGCTGGCAACACAGTGACAGGGGCTATTGGCTTATCGGGGTAACTTGTTGGATTTAAGGTAGTCTGGGCAAAAAGTAAGTGAATGAATATGAAGTCCATTTAAACTGTTACCTTAAACGTAAGCACCCGCTTCATAGTACAGGCCACTGGGCTGCATGATTACATGGCTGAATAAAAACTACCTTGCCACACAAAGAGCTATTGGTCCATTGTTCCACAAATAGGACATAATGAGATTCCCAATACATATTGCTGTGGGCATCTCACCAGAAGTTCTTGGGCTGAAACTGGTGACCTTCAATGCAGGCAATGATGGTTTGCTGCCCATCAATCGTCTTCCCATAGACCTGGAACAAAGAGGGTAGCTGGTCACAATGAAATGAAACACCGAAGCAGTCATGCTCATGAAAGCAAAGACGGGAAGCAAGTGGTGAAGAATCAACATGGCCGACCCAAAAGAAGCTTGGCCAGGCTTCAATCTGTCTGCCAACAGCGCTACTCAAAAACGAGGCAGATACAGACATGTATAATACTGCAGAATGGTTTTAACGACTTTAACGGCTCCAAATGAAAACAGCATTATATAATGCTTGCGTTCTTTAATACTTTCATGTAACTATTCAGCTCAGAGGGCATCATTTCTAATACAGCATATGATCGTAAACGACATTTGATCAGCAATCACAAAATAGCACTCTCTCGAATGCAAGTTTCACCCCTAACTCCGCTTACCACAGTTCATAATGCTCTGCAATATCATTCAGATACCTTATTTCTCCTACATCATGGCTACTCTTATGAAGTGCAAGAGGAATGTACTGACTCTCCGAAACTGCAGCGGCCTGAGTAAAAGGTGCCAGCAGGGCGTGACAAATGGGGGAATGTAAAGTGGGCAGCTGGGTACTATATCAAGAAACAAGGTGACCAACATACCTAAACGTCTCAAAAGCACTAACACACTTCCATGTACACCCACAAAATTTGCTCTTTAATTTAGCATTACTATGGGCTAAATCCCTCTCCCACAACCAGTTTGGTTCTGTTGTCGCCAGATTACGGAAAGACTGTACAAATATTATACATTTTGAATAGAAAATAATACAGAAGAGGATCTGTATAGAACTTGTAGACTGAGGATTGGCAGAGAGCTGGAGCGGCCAGTCACAAGTAGAGGGGTGCCGGGAGCGTACCGTGCACACGCCGGTGGGGTAGTGCTCCTTGACGTAGGCCTGGAGGGCAGTGTCGCAGGCATCCCTCCACGAACGTAGCGCCGCCTCACCTTCGTGGGGATGCGGGTCGCTGGCCTCCTTGCGCAGGTGGTCGAATCGGAAGGACACCCGGTGGCGCGGGTCAAAGAAGCGGCCCTGACCCAGGTCACTGTGCTCTGTGATCAACACCTGAAAGAGGGCACCAGTGCGCACTGTGTCAGAAGATGGTCCCTTACTGATAAAATCAATATATTCTGTCTCCCATAATTTAGGTATTATGAATTTTATTGTTATTGGTAGCTTATCCTAGCTTAGGCAGATTTTTGACATTTAAAATACCACATAGTGGTCAAATTTATGTGATGTTCATCAGGAGAGCAGCAGGGGTTAAACCATAATGATATATTGGTACAATCATTAAATGGCACAGGAGAGCAGGCATCGTGTAATTCTTTATACTCAAACAATAATGTGGACATACCTGGTCATCATACCCTTCTATTTTGGCAAGGGTGAACTGATCCATGTTATACTGGGCAAAGGCACTGTGAACCACAGGGGATATTGTATATTAAAATCTTACAACAAATGAAAAAGTAACAAACATAACAGTAAATGGTTACAGTTCAACTCAGCACGTCTCACGTGTCAGGTTTTACAGCTTACTTTTACAGGTAAAAAAAAAAAAAACTTGCTAAATATAAAAACTATACATTAATTGTGATTTCTTTAGCAAGATCAGATGCAAAGAAAGACACTGAAGCTGAATTTAAACAATAGTGCGCGAAGCTGAACTGACTGAAGACAATGCGAAACAGTTACAGGAAGCAAAATCATCTAAAACTGAAGGCTACATTTCTATTATTTTAATGCAATTAATTATCTGAAAGCAGAACTGATAGATATTTAGATTTGAGAGTCCCCCATCTGAAGTTAAACTGAGGGGTAAGTCTCCAGAGATAGGGAAAAGAATCTATACTCACTGAGCTGCTCCTTCCCTGAGGAGATTGTCATTGTTGAGCAGAAGCCGCACATCTAGAGCAGAGAAATGAGAGGATGAGGCACTCAAAGATTTTAGTTCCCAAAACAGGCCCCTAGTTCACCTCTATTTTTGGCACAGTGAACCAAAACATGTTTATATGCAAGCAAACCAAGTCAACTCTTAAGGACAGCAGCAGTAACACATGCAGAAGTGAAGGACCCGACCAAGTGACTCATTTGTGTCCCTACGCAGTACACATCACAAATCCCACGAGCATCCCACCTATGCATTTTTACCACTACACCCCTGTGTCATCAAAATGTGTCATCATGTTTTCAAAACATGATGTTTTGAAAACCGCAATTCAGACCTGCACTCTCCTGCGTCCGACCCGACCCGAATCCGTATCCGACACAGTAGAACATTTTTCACCCATTTCAACAAAATTTGCGGGTCACCTGTCAGGTACCTGAACCCGTGCAGGAATCTGCCTGGCAGGACCTTTATGAGAGAGATGGTCATACTAATATAGATGGAGTTATGACACTAGTCTAGTTCTGTGTCTTGTTTTCTGCTTACCTATTCAATTTGCTAAACCAACTTGTGTTTTTAATATAGGAAAACCAGTGATGTTACTTGAAATGTTTTCATATTTTTTATATAATTGCAGATTTGCACAATAAATATTCTACATTTATGACTACTTTGAAATGTGTTCGTTTATTATACAACTTCTGCTGCAATGCCTTTGCTATGGACATATGTTACCCTTTCAAAAACAGTTATATTGAAATTTACAGATCAAATCATATACCGCAATATATACCGTCTACAGTTCAAATTATACCGCAATACCTGACACCCACTAACACTGTCAGTTCATTAATTTGACACAAATTGAAATGAGAAAACTCACCATTGAAGACTTCGTTGAACTCTCCAGGGGGAGCATGGATAACAAAGTTGGCAGCTATACGCACCTGAAAGAAAATGACATCAAGAAATGATCTCGATGCCTGAAATGTGTACTAAATTCCGATCCATCCTATTACTACCAGAGGAAAACTCTACACTCAGCACTCATCATGCCAAGACCACTTACTTTCCAACTGGTACACTGTGTGTTGACATTTCATAGGTGAATAACGACTGAACAATTAAGAATAGAAGAATACTGCAAAACATTACTTTACAGTAATGGCCTCACTGTGCTCTCTTCCTCATTTATGGTCAAACCATCCCCAGCCACCTAAGCTACCACAAATAACTAGTTTCTTAGACTAGCTTTGTGACACAAACAGGTCCCTAGATTCACTGGTTAGCTAGATAACTTGTTAGATTTAAGGTAGCCTGGGATAAATGTAAGAGAACAATATAAAATTAATTTAAACTGGGGTACATAAAACCTGATAAATTATGTAGCTAACCAACAAATCTCGCTTCGTGATACAGGGCCTAGGCTAATTCTCTCTGGTATTTGCCGACAGACATATTGCAGCCCTGCAACAGTGTTGCTGCGAGCACTGGGAGAACTCTCTGTGCCGGCAAACAGCAGACCTCTAAGCTCAGCCGGCAGATGCCACAGAGACCAGCACAACTCTTCCTACCCGGCCCACCACAAACTTGCCTTTCCTGTTTCTCATTCTCTCGCCTATTTAAGTAAAGACTGCTATCTGCACAACATCCTGTTTGAGAGACAGCACAGATGCTGTGGTACTCCGGGCTGCAGTACAGACGACGTCATCACTGCATGAACAGGGAAGCAAAAAAAAAAAAAAAAAAACATTACAGAGATTACAAAGAGCAGCCCGCACCTTGCCTACTGACTACCGTAGGCAACTATAACCAGATTTCTAATTTAGTATTGACATGCATAGCGATCAACTTCAAGATTTCCATAAACTCAGGAGTGACACTGAACTGAACCAAAAAACACGAGTGTAACCAAGACAAGATGCAGATAATGCCCTAATATCTTTCCCTGTTGCATACCTCTCTAGAGTCCCACCATCAATGGTAGTGAAGCCAACTATTTACACATGGGTACGTAAGTGAAAATGGATTAGGATCTAGAACAGGGCTGGATAATCTTAACCAGAAACGGCTGTTGCGTATGCAGGTTTTTGCTGTAACTCCTTCGATTACTTATTAGAGGACTGATTGACTGAAGAGTCCTCACACTCGGGTTTTAACAGCTGACCTAAAGGTTATCCCAAAATCCTGCACACACACACACTGGCCCTTTGCGGATAAGACCACGCCTGGTCTAGAGCATTTAAAAAATGCACCTGTTTGACTCACTCATTCAATTATTGATAATTTTGTCAAAGTGACAAATCTTCCAAACAATAAAGGTCAAGTACATCTCTCATGGGCACAGCAGCCATAATGATACTTGAGCCTGCAGTCTCCTGGGATGGACCAACCTGAAAAATCACTACCCTAACTGGTGAGGATGTGAACCATCCACTGACGTACGAGCAGCAGCACCAGAGTGGCAGAAAATGTGAAAGTGTGCAAAGGACTAAGTACGACTTCCTGAATGTATGTGTACGTGTTCTGTATGTGAGCCCATCTACAGTCACACTCAGGGAAATGATCTCCCTTCTGAAGAGGGCCACAGCACACATCTGCCCCCAAATTCCCCATCTTCCCTCATTGTAAATCGAAATCTAATGGCCCTTGATCACAGATATCACCTCCTGGCATGTACGTACCAACTCAAGCGGCCTGTCTGCTGTGTACTAGATAATCCTAAGTGATAGCGGGCAAAGGTGAGATGCCTGAAACCAGCATGCAAATTTCACTGCATGAGAAAGCAGCAGAGTAAAGTACAGAAATGCAGCATGCAAATACAGTATTTGTAGCACTGACGATGAAAGCAGAACCACAAGGCCACCACACCCTATGGAATCGCCCATTGCTTCAAGCTGATGTAATCCCAAAATATGCCTAGCCTTCAGACCCTCAACTAGGTACCACATGTTGAATCTGATTTAAATCACTCATCCAACAGAACTGTCAGACAGGAGATAAGATGAACTTGATAAATCCCACAAAGGGACACTGGTGTTACAGCAGCAGTTACGGACAGAATCAGACAATACACACAACAGCACCCCCATAAAAAAAACATCCGACAGGACTGCACATCCCTCCTGAAATCCAACAAGCAGCAACAAGGAGTGGCTGTCTTGCTTACTTTCTGGCCATAACTTCACCAGTCGCAGGTAATACAAGAGTTAGAGAGTCATCGGCAGTCTATCTTTGGGTAAACTTACAGCAAGGTTCTTTGACCCCCCCATAACGGGTGAGCGCTGAGTGCTGCAAATTGCACTGGTTTCAGTTTGCTCTCTATTAACGGACAGGCCAACACATGGACATTGCTGACGGTCGGTTGTGACCGACCACAAGCTTCCTATATCTTGGTGGGTCAAGGATTCTTGCACTTTTTCGTGTAATTTGCTTGGAAAGATAACAGATAAGCTAATAAATCAATCCTTCAGAATTTCAGGAAGCCGTTGCTGAAATGATCAAGCACAAATGTACTGATTTTTTTTTGTCTTCCTCCTTTACATTTCAACAGTAACAAGTGAATTGTCTCTCAGAATGAACTGTGGATAAGAGGCCACAGTCAGACTTCATCATTCCCTGCTGTTCCATCCACCGACCACAAGTCTATTCATCACAGTGAGACACACCCTCAAACAGCCCCTACTGTGGCACCGCTGGGCTGGATTCCAAAAGTGACTACACTATGTTCATACAAGATTGCATTCTCTGTGACCCAGAAAATGAGTGAGTACAGTCACAGACCATTCCTAATGCTGTTCCCCAAATGTCTGCTCAAGTTGGAGACATACGTGTATCCTCCTGTAAAAATATGTTCCTGTAAAGCAGGATCTTGTCCAGCAAGGCATACGCATTTTATATAAAAATTAGTCTAGAAAATACAAAATATGTATCACAATCACATCAGTGCTACATACCAGTCCTACAACTGCATACCATTTCACATATCAAAAGAATAATCTTTTCAGTCTGTTACATCCTATGATAAACTCACAAATACATGTACAGGGATGCTCACACAGAAACACATACAAAGGCTCTGAAGCAAAAGGTACTTCTTGTGGAACATCACTCAGAAGCCAAAGGCCTAACTGAACAAGAGAGTCCAATTCTCCGCACTGTGTTTGGAACTTTTCTCCTCACCTGAGAAACAGGGAAGAGACCCAAGAGCCTATGAAGTAAAGGCATCCAGCCCTGGAGACAAGCTTGCCTGCTGGCAGCCCATTCAAGTCACAGAATGCCCACTGCTGAATGGGAAGGCGGCCTCAATATTTCCACAAGTACAAACATGTAGCTCATAGCACCATCACTATCCGAAGTTCCACTGGCCCAAGGAATGTCTTCCTTTACACAATCACTGCAGACAAGAACAGACAGATCTACACCCCAAAAAGAGTCCAAATTTTATTTCAGTACAATAAAAATGGTACAGTAATTGTGACAATTTGTAATGATTCCTCTTTCTTCTTATTGCACATTTTTGGTGAACTTATATTTGTATATTTTTTTATTTTATAGGCCCAGGTTCTAACAAAAATTCTTTAGCCCTGAGGAAATCACCTATCCTTTGAAATCTCAGGAGACATCCAACAGTAAAACTAATGTTTTAACCTACACAATTTTTTTAAAACAAGAAAACTGCCTAAATTTGAAAATGAAGCCAGTCTCCTTGACTATCACATGAAGTACACAGACACAACCATTCCAATGCAAATAGGGTACTTTTCCACTGCACCAGGTACTGAACTTTTGATACTTCAAAACAGCACCAATGGTAGTTTTGTGTTCATTTTACACTGGCATGAAAAACGGGAACATGCGGCAGGGTGTTGTGTACTGAATTAAAAAATGGCTATTATATTATACAGGACTGGTTAATGTGCAATACTAATATAAACACTGCACGATATGCACATGCAGTTCCTTCTTTGTAAGGAGACTAGCTGTTTAAATCACTGACATTTCCGAGAAACTTAAAATGAGCAGGAATGAGAAAAGCAAGCAAGAACTGGTCACTAAATGTCATTCACCTGCCGTTGTATGGAAATATTTTGATTACTCAGACTATATTCAGCAAAAGCAATGATTTGTCAGCACAACTCATGGCAACACTACAAACATATTTGACAAACTTTATTGGTAGATAAAGTCTATTTGGCTATACTTATTTTGGGAACATTTGGAACTCCTTTAGGGCTTTATAAATATCACAATATTTTTTAAAATTAACTTTGCAGTATTATTGCCAGTACTTTATTTCTTGTAATGTCATCCAGACCTGGCGTAATCCATTCTTCTGACCAGATCACAGTTAAAGCTTGGATCTCTCATGTCAATATATCCAATATAACTTTTTTTTTTTTACTTTTATTATTTCATTATTTATTGATTTTGTAACTCTGCTTTTTCCAAGATGGTGGTTGTATTTTGGGTTTGCAATGCAGGTTATTTGCATAACCAACCAACAATAGCTTAGTACCAAAAAGTTCAGTACCTGGTGCAGTGGAAAAGTACCAAATTGATGGGCATCACCTGAAATGATTTTCATTTCACTCTTAGCAATTCAACTTTCTCGAAGAATCAATGAACTAAGACTACACAAAATAAAGATCACAATTATTGAAAATAAATGTATGGTTTCAGACACGCTTGCCCCCATTTTGCCAAAGAAGAGTCTTATTACAGTATACCACTATTTAATACCCAGTCCGAATGCGTCTCATTATGCTCAGATTATACTGAGCCGTGAGTGTCAGGCTACGTTGGGCTCAGCAGTTTCACAACATAACCCACTGTACCTTGAGCAAGAATGTTACTGCACATTCCAGCACTGAACAAGCCTGCCAACTTCTTTCAAGTTGTTCCTCTACCTCACGTTAAGCTGCCCTCAGTCTACAGAATCACAGCTGATTAAACTTGCATGACTTGCACATATGTGAAAATTACTACTAGCACAGATATTTATTGTATCAACATAAACAGCTGCTTACATAATTTTTGCATACATTTGAGTGAAAGACAAAAAAAAAAAAAAACACTAACCCTACTAGAGCCACAGCACTGCATTATTGGCACAAGAACTGACAGGGGTTTCATACTTAACATTAGCTGATCGCGAGCAGCAAGTGCATGCACTGTCATCTGATAGCCAGAGCCCAGCACACACCACTCCTTACATGAACAAGTATGGCTGCCTGCTACCATTCTTCATTTCTTGACATAGTTCAACATTAATACACTTACATCCTCATTACGTTAAGGCATAGCCGCCTTATTTAAAAGAAAAATCTTCCTCAAAAGGGACAACCTTAAATGTAGTACCATTTACCACAGTAAGTTCTCAAATTCATACACATTTCTGAGCAAGAAGGTGCAGGTTCCTGGACTCACTAGACTCAAAACAACACCTTTTTATTCATAGAAAAAAATAGCTGCCTTATTTGTTTCTTGCGGAGAAACGATCAGCTATCCGCATAAATAAAACAGGAATGCACAGTGCCTGGTTGGATTGGTACACTGGGAAAAGCACACATTTGCCACACAACACACTAGAAACAACTTAGACAGTCAAAAACAAAGTGAAAGCAAATGTTATAGATTTATTTCTAAATTACAGGCAAATTAAGATTAAGTCACACTACCAACACTTCAGAACTGCACTACCAAAATTCATAATTCAATACGCCATAAAAAGTGCAAGATGCCGACTTCTTCCATAACATCTATGTGACTTTAAACCATATAACTAAGTGAAGACAAAAAACGCAATAGTGTGGAATAGCGACGAAAGTAACATACGCGGTTGACAAAAGCATTTCGCGTCATAAAACAGGAAACAGAAGCCTATCTCGTTTTGAATTTACGGTTTGTTAACTATCTATTTGGTTCTGTATTTGGCGCCGACATCTCTGAAAAGAGGAAAACGGAACAGCAAAAAACACTTAAGCTTAACTAACAGGGAGGGGACATTTCTGCAAAACAGAAAGTGCCTCCACTGTCAGGACTGCCCCGACTTTTCCGCCGACCGATTCGGTCGAATGTCGATAAAAGTAAAACACGAATAAATATAACCCCCGTTTACATGCATGTTTACGATCATTTCCCCCGATAATGCGGTTATTTTGGAGTACACGACACTATAAAGCAATGGCTGTTTGATTAGGAAGCTAATTCACATTGGAAGACGGAACTTAACTTGGCTTCTTGTTTTAGACTGCCACAACCCCCTAAATAACAATGTTTCTTACCGGCAGCAGTACAAAGTAAAGTGTTACAACAAACAAACTACAAGCGCATAACAAATATATAAAGCAAAGTTTTTTTTAAAAAAATAATTAAATAGAAAGGCTAGTAAACTACAGCTGTTTGAGCTAGTCGCTAGCAAAGAAATCATATTTTGCATTCCAAAATAGAAAACAAAAACGCAACGCAACATGTTTACTCTCTTTGGACAGGTGTAGACGACATGTAATATTAGAAAAAACAATCGTTTATTTTGAAAAACCTATTTAATTGCAAAAGAAAACAAATATTATACCTTCTCCTCATCAGTAAGCTGATCTTCGACGTCGGCCATCTTGGCTCTTCTAGACCCGTTTTTTCATTCGCGGTGCATCCTGGGAACGTAGCTACTCGCCCAGTTTGTCAGTTTTCATCTTATTAGAAATGGGTCGTGTGCCCACTACTGGTCATTGGTGATATTGACAAAACTTAAAGTTCGTGACATTTCAATTTTAGTTTGTTGTAGAGAGCATCTTGCATATTGCGGTTATTTAGAAACAACCCAATTATCACGAGCTGTAAGATAGCTTTAAACACTGTTCTGTAATAAAATTTGGCACAAAAGTTGTCGCATAAATAATTTTGATAATTAGTGTAATACATCCGTAATTAATTGGTGATTTAACCATTAAAAACTGAACTGAGAGCAGCTGCTTTAACCATTATATTTTCTGTGTCAGCATTTCTCTGCCTGACAGGCAGCAGTTTCTGTGGGTTTTCCTACCCACTTTAAAACCACACCAGCCAGAAAAACACTTATCTTTTTGATAACTACTTTTCCAGTGCAGTGTTGCAACAAGTCCAGAGGCTGCTCTAGGACACACAGGGCACTCGGGCAGGGAAATTCAGAGGCATCAATCCACCTATTCTTCTTGGATTATGGAAACTCATGGATGTAAACTAACACACCGATCGCCAGGGCAGGAGCCAAACCCATAACCATGGAGAGAAATCACTCTGCCCCCAAGCCATCCCATAAACAATAAGATTAGAACTTGTCCCACCATAGGGGGCACCACAAAGGGTCATATCTAGAAATTCTGGCCCCCTGACAAAATGTCACCTTGCCTTAATTTGGGCCCCTATCAGGTGCTGGGGCCCCTAATTCTACCAGGGCATCCATGCCCCCTGACACTCCTGTTGCTCAATCTTACATCTCATCATGCTTCTGGTACCTATGTAGTGCTTCCACCATAACCCTGGTTTCCCACACATGATTGGTAGCCTTAGCATCAATAGTATGAATGATGAGTGTACAATTGCTGCGATATTTTGTTAAATCTTTCAGGGCTTGTCTAGAGAAAGAAAGCTTGATAATAGTAAACATGTGTTATGTAAACTAAGTACCTTAGTTTATTGAATGCATATGATTATGTGTGCCCTCTGGATTGGTAAATCAATAGGGTATGTGCTTCATCCAGAACTAATGTAGCAACAGCATAGTAAGCGGAATGTAAGCAGATTTTAGGTCATAAATTTCTACAGCTTTGCCGAGAATTACCAGAAACAATTGCACAAAAATCATGAAGGCTAATGATATATCCGAAAAAAGAACAGCGATTGGGTTTTAATTTACTGTTTTATTTTTCCTTTTATTTAGAAAGTTCTTCACAGTGTTGCTGGTATCCAGAATAGATACTTTTCACTCACCTATAGGTTACCATTAAGTTCATCAACAAAGGAACTTGGAGGCAAGAGTATTGTCTCTTGACGAGCCTTTCCTATCAAGTAAAGGTCATACTGATCTTGATGCACTTGCCTTAAAATTTATCGATTGTGTGAGCATCATAGGCTGTAAGTAGGTTGCAAGTATATAATATATCAGGTAGCTGATTATCTAAGCAAATAGCAAAATGTACTCATGGTTAAAGGGTTTCAGATTAAATTCTCTGGCAGAAAGCTGCAGTTTGTCCCATGAGTAAGATACTTAATCCTTATTCTTTAATATAAAAAGGGATGTAAGTTTGTATAAATAGGGAAACTGTATTTGGAATAAACTTTTCTTAAAAGTAGCTTCATAAGTTCCAGGTTAATGCATAGCCCTCTCACCCAACATAAAATTCCAAATGCAGTAAATAGCCTGGTGAGAAGGGACTTTTCAAGCTCATCTGTCGCTCTACCAGAGGGTGTCTCTCTTGCTTTAAGAAGGACACTACAGGTACGGCTAACGTAAAACTACTGAGGTGAAATGTTACATAAAAATGAGTAAGTACCTTTCATCATATTTTGGTGCTAATTGTACTACTGTGAAACACTCATTTCTACAGTGACCATGAAAATATAAAAATCACAAAAACATTTAGAATACAGAAATGTTAGATAGTCAATGACTGCATTTTCTTAACCATTCATTTGAAGTGAATCAGTTATAGCTTGTGCAACCACTCAATAGGCATTCATTCTTTCTTTCTTTCTTTCTTTCTTTCTTTCTTATTATTAATATTATTATTTAGAGTTGAATGATGGTTATTTTAATAATTGATTAATCATGTGTTTGGCTAGTGAACTATTCCATTAGGTGGGCCAAAAAAAGGGTTTAACAAAAAGTGCAAATATATAAAAAACATTAAAAAGTATCTTTTAATTCATAGTTGTAATAAAACTTTAAACAGTATTTAAAGGTACAAAGTGACATAGAAATAAAGTTCTGCTGTCTCCAGCACATTTTCCATAGTAAATCGATTAAATTCACCCAGCCAGGGGTTGGTCCTGGGGTGGGGGGAGGAGGGAGGGGTGTGCACTGGTATAATATAGTTAGCCAAAGGAACTTACATACTATGAATTTTATATATCATCTATCCACTCACCCAATATAACAATTTAGGCAGTACATGGTTACTACATTTTATATTAATTCACTTTCAAAAATGGTTTAGGATGCTGATTTTTTTCATCTGCAAATGAAATGGACTGGCTGAGACGTAACCAGGCAACTAAAAGGCTACCTCTCTTGGAGGTAAAGTGGGCTAACCCTACTCACCCTCTTGGAGATTATCTCCCACAGACATCACTATGTCCAGTATGACAGTGGACGTTTGAACCAGAACCAAACTAAATCTGAGGTGTTTCACAACAGGTTCTAAAACACCCCGGTAGGGGGGTCACACAGTGCCAGGGAGGGGCAGACTGAGCCGAAACACAATGAATTGCAGGAGATCCCCGCTGTCATTTTGATCTGCCCTGGACCCCCACCACATTCCACCTAGTTCATTACCTTCCCATTTTGCTCCCCACCATGCACCTGTATCAAGCATGTGTTAGTCATCGGTGCTCTCCTGATGACTCATTGAACATTTGATCAAAAATGGGTGCATGCATAGACTTTCATCAGACTTAAGTGCACCGCAGATCTTCGATCCTGCTGAACTGCATGCCACTGAGAGGTAAAAAAACCTGAGGGCTGACAGTACAGAGAGAACAAGCTGTGAACTTTTAAATGGTCCCCAGGCATGAAGTTATTATTATTATTCGTTATACACTCTGTCCAGCCAGGAAAAAAGTTGCCGTTTGAATTGTTGTATTGGAGTGCCTTTAGCTTTGATGATGGCGTACATTTTTCCATTGCATTGTTTCCACAAGTTCATGCAACATCTCTGCATTTAGTTTCATCCATATTTGCATCCATTTCTCAATGAGATCTTGTATTGACAAAGTGAGTTCAATCCCTCCATATAGTCTTCTTCAGCACATCTCAAAGACTTTCAATGGGGTTAAGGTCAAGACACTGTGGTGGCCAATTCATGTGTGAAAATGATTCCTCATGCTACTAAACCACTCTTTGACAATTCGAGCCTGTTGAATCTTGGCTTTCTCACCCTGAAATATGCCCATGACATCAGGGAAGAAAAAATCAATTCATAATGGATGGAGGGGTAACCTGGCCAGTCAGAAGATTCAGGTAGCTGACTTCAATTTATTGCTGCATAACGTTGCTGAGCTGTAGTAATGATCCGGTCATTGGCCTTTAAGTATTTGCCGATTTAAATTCAAATGGTGACTTTCTTTAGGCTGGGCTGTGTATTATTACTATGTTGCTTTAGACAATGGATTCATTTAAAGAAAATTACATAGAATATTGTTCTATTGCATGTCTTTGGTCCTGGGATAGGTTCTGGACTCAATGTGGCCCTGCATTGATGTTACGGAAAATCGATGGATGGACGGATGGAAGGATTTTATTCTATATATCACATATTTTTACAGAAAGCGCACAAGAGCAAGCTCTCTTCTCACACTTTGAGGATTACAATAGCAAGGAGAATTTACTGCTGCTCGCACCTGTGATCTGGCAATTTATAGAAGTGCTGTATGGGAAATATCACGACCCCACATGAGGACATTCTGTTTGGGTCATGCTTTCAAGTCTGCTCATCATTTTAGTGCAGAATGATTCATCATTATTCCATTTTTACCTTTTGGCCCCTTGACAGCTGAGAACCACAGCTAATCCTTATTTGATACGGATGTTAGTAGAGAAATGTCAAAATTCTTACTAATGGCGTAGCAGCATTGGGATCAAAGGGAGGAAATATTACATAAAGTGAACAGGACTGTGCCTTGGAATGTCAGGCAACTGTAATGTGACGAGCCCCAGGACCCCTTTTCATATGGAAAGAATTACAAGGGTATTAGACTCGCAGCAGCAGGAAGAAAGACACTTGCTTCTTAGTAACTGCGCAGAACTAAAAAATTGTGGACTTATCCACTTGGTGAAGGCAGATATGGCATGAAGCCACTCAAGCCGGCTTACTTTCCCTCTGCCTGTCTCAGTATGATGCAAGAAATAATCTCTAAGGATCAGGAAAAGGAATATGGAGTTTGGGCTACGGAGACAAGACAGGGTAGCAGTTTCACTGTACAGTTCCTTGGATTTTCTTAATTTAATCATCTGCATGCCTGACTCAAAAAGCCTACCCCGCCAAACACTACCAAACGCTCCTATCACTACTTTATTCTCTAGATTAATGCCAGTGAAACATCCTAAAAAGGCATCCTATGATTCAGGCCAATATGCAGAGGAGACTCTCTCTTACAGCCTTGTCTGGGACGTTCCTGGAAATTGCCCCCCTCCACCTGCCGAGTTTTACATATTCAAGGGCCCCCTGAATATGCCCGGCTACCAATGCCCCTCTGGCACCCCGACCTCCATTGATCCAGTTAAAACTTTATAACTCGAGTGCAGTTTCCAAGTGGAGAGTGTTGCAGCCACCTTCTTCTGCATTCTTTGTCCCCATTTGAGTCCTGATGCAATGTCCTGTCACTCTTAAACTCCAAACCCCTTCCCATGGTGTTGATGAATTTCGAGTCATTAAGACTAAAGATTCCCAGTTATGTGTGGTATTAGGACACCTCACCTCTCGATGTTACTGATGTACTGGTATGTCAGTTTCTTCTGGGTGACTTTTTAATAAGACAAATTACCCTGCAGGAATCACAAGATATTTGTGTATCTTTGCCCTGTGCAAAGCAACAAAAGCTGCTAATCATGTATTAGAATCACATAAAATCCATTGCGTAAATAATATGCATCTATATATACCGCCATTCAATGTAAAAGTCACATAGATGTAGATCTCTGCCCTTAAAGTCCTCTACACAACCTGGCAACCCTTACTCCCTTTAGCCTGGTTCTCAAGCTTCTTTGTTGTTAGAAAAACATATTAACATGTCAGAAAAGAATGGCGATACTCTATTCATCACCGTGGTGCAATTTGTAGTTGTGTTAACCTTCTCTCCATGAGACACACAGACAGGTGAAAGCAAGATTTAGGGTCATGGCACTGGGCTCGCCAGTGACAAGCCCCCCCCAGAGAACCTGGGGTTAAAGGCCTTGCCCAGAAGCCCAATAGCAGCATCAATCAAACCACAGGATTTGAACTGGGAACCTTCTGATCATGGGCAAAGAGCTATAACCTCCTGTGCTGCACCCCACCCTGAAACACTGCATTGTACAGTGGCAGAAACACTGCATTGTACAGTGGCCTGCACCTCAAGGCCTGAACAGTAGGTCTTAGGTAAGAATTGCCCAAAGCCATCATATTCACCGTGTAATAAAAACAAGTTTAAACTTTCACTCCTTCCATGGTCAATAAACGATTAATAACTGCTGATTGTTTTATGGGGGTCAACATTTTTTGCACTAATGTGAATTTACAGTCCATTAATCCCAAAGTTACTGCACTGCTCTGATGTGAAAAATAAAATTTATGTCCAAGCATATCATCTCAGAGAATATAATTTATAGCATGTTCATCTCTATTCCTGTCCATCACTGTCTCATTTCTCTCATTAATGTTTTCCTGCTCTCATTCACTCCCTTTTGTTGCATCTCGTTCATCTCCCATGCCTCATATCCCTTTCACTGTGTTTCATTTTGCCTTTCCTCTCATCATCCATCCCATTGAGTAGTACTTGTCTGAAATGGGGGGGGGGGGGGTGGGGGCACTTTG
>JAODUD010000127.1:25723075-25747220 GCA_026784285.1 Stomatorhinus walkeri
TTGGCAGCCAAACGCCCTCCCTCCATGTTTCCATCAGAGGCCCTATAGGGTCAGGGGCCCTTGTAGGCAGAGGATCAGAGAATGTAGGCCCTCTAAAATAGACAAACGAAAATACATTGTTGATAAGCGATGCAAATTGTTTTGGGCTAGGGGCCCCACAGGCCCCCTGCACCCCAAGGGCCCCTGGGCAGTGGCCCCGCTGGCCCAGTCCATAATCCGTCCCTGTCATTCACACACACACAATTTACACCTATGGACAACTTGGCAACTCCAATTCAACTTTTTTGGACAATTTACTTTTTTTGGGGAAAGTGGAGAACATAACAGAGACTCAAACCCTGATACCTGATGCAACAGAGCTAACCATCATTTCAAATATGGAAGTTGTACAGGGCATTTGTCATGAGGCTAAAGCAGGACAGAACTGGCTCTAATGGGCCTGATTATATGTATCAGGCGTGTTAGATTAGGGCTGCACCTAAGCTCTGCAGAGTGGCAGATCTCCAGGAGCATGAATGAACAGCCCTGATGTAAGTGCCTGTTTTCTTTTTTTTTGTTGAGCAACTATTGTTTGACATAATGTCTGTGTTCGTCCATGAATCTGCAACAAGGTGGGGATTAGTCCTTGTTGGTTGCAATCTCACTATGTGTCATGATAGAAATGGGGGTTTTCAACCACTGAAGGCATCATTCTCATCACCTTGTGTGACCCTGTGCTCCTGTCTGTCTGGAGGTCTGTTACTCCTCGTGTGTTTGTGGGCATGTGTGGGTGAGTGTGAGGGAGGGGAAAGGTGTTCAGCCTCACTGCCTTTCCTTTTCCACGTTCGGAATACCTAACCAAGCGGAATATTTAATTCTTGTAAGACACTTTGCAAAATAACATTTTACAAGACCTTATTACTGCTAGTAGCGGGAGTTTAGTGCTGTAGCCCTTAAGCAAATTACCTAACAGTTAATGAAGGCATGTAAAGGAACTCCTTGAAAAAACAAGGCCCAGGATAAAATAACAATTAAGATTAAAAGCAATACACCATGTAAACCTATGTGACGCCCAATTCTGACCAAACATCCATGGAAACGTCTCTGCTTTTGCAGTCAATCTTCAATCAGATATTAACTTTATGTTCTTCTTATTGCTTTCTGGCCAGAATCTTCAGGGGTGATCAACCAGGAACAAATAAACAAAGTGACATCTGTGCCTGGTGCCCATCTGCCACGGAGCATAGATATTCTTACAAACAACAACCACCATGACAGCCATTGGTTTACAGATTGATTGCAGTCTGCATTATGCAGAAAGTGAGGATCTGCAATTCTTAAGCATCTTCAGAAAAAGTTACCCTTTGATGTACCTTATACGAAGATTTTAAATTACTATGAAATCACTGACCAGGATATTTGATTGGGGGGCTGTGGTGATGCAGTGCTTAGCACTGTTGCCTCACGCCTCTGGGACCAGGGTTTGGCCAAGGCTCCCTGTGTGTGGAGTTTGCATGTTCCCCCCGTGTCATTATGGGGTTTCGTCTGGGCACTCCAGATTCCCCCCACAGTGCAAAAATCAATAAAGAGATGAGATGAGATGAGATGAGATGGATAGATAGATAGATAGATAGATAGATAGATATGATAGATAGATAGATAAGATAGATAGATTAGATAGATAGTGTGTGAATGTGCCCTGTCATGGGTTGGTGCCCCGTCCTGCCTTGTGTCCATCGGCTCTGTCCCTCCTGCCACCTTGAGTAGAAAAGCCCGTATAGAACACGGATGGAGATATTTGATTGATACTGTGTTTAAAAAAACACCTCTGATATGAATAATGCTCCATCAAGTTAAAGATGGATCCGTAGTCGGGTCGTTATTGCAGCACTTAGGTTGCCAGTGGACAGAATGGCATGCATAGGGAGAACACCCATCACTTGGATTTACAGTGGAAGCCTGGGAGAACAGCCAGTGCCACTTGGCTGGAGATCTTCATTGCCACCAGGGCATAAAACAGAGGGCATAAACTGTGATCACACTCCCTGAGGTCTTCTGAGCGAACACAGCAGCAGATGTATAGGGAGCTAATTGCAATGACATTGTCAGCACTGCATGCTCAGATCTCCAGGGATTTTTTTTTCTTTTTCAGAAACACTGAGAACTGGTACGACAAGAGAAGCAGACAGACATCAAGCAGTTCACCCACCTGAGGGAGAGCTCCATCTGGTGTGGGAAGGCAAGCCTGGAAAGGCAGCTTGGCAGATAATTTGGGAAATCAGTGAATCAGTAATGAATCGCTACATATAAGAATCACAACTGTGCACCTATGCTGTACCTGCTTGTCCTATTATGGTCTGTTAAACATGTTAATAAATTACAATGGTACATTATAATGCAATTCTGTGTCTAGAATGTTTATCTCTCATGTCATTTAGCTCCAATCTACCCATGGACAAGATTACCATGTAACCTCTGGTGATGGATACTGGTGACACGATGTTCCCTACCTGCCTTAATTTAATGGCTGGATTATGTGCAACATTTTGATGGACCCACCTTGTTTAGCATGAGCCAGACTCGGATACAAGTTTAATCCTCTCCACTAATTCTTGCTGTCCTATATCTGGGTCACAACTGTGCATCAGTTAGCATATCCCTTCATCAGTTAGGATATCCCTTCATCAGCTAGGATATCCCTTCATCAGCTAGGATATCCCTTCATCGGTTAGGATATCCCTTAAGGAACAAAATGAAGGTAGGGTTGCTAGTTAAGGAAGAGAGCTGGACCCAAATGTGCAAGGATCCGAGGCCCAGGTGCTACCATACTGCAGAACCACAGATCATAGTTCTGTTCCAAGGTGTGCATGGGTTGAGGGAGCAGCTAAATGTTGTTCTGGGCAAAAAACAAAAGCAACAATAGTTACCAAACAGTTACACTTGAAATCACAAAAGGAGCAGTAGAAAAACATTCCTGTTGCACAGTCAATTTAATTCTCAAACAAAACCCTGCACGAGGCAATAAAAGCCCCCCAGTGGGCGATTAACTTCCACTGATTGTTTTATAATGGCAATCCACCAGAACAATGTCTTAAGCCAATCAGACCACAATGCTAGCCCATTTCATTGCTTGAAGTTAATCGAGACTTCCACAAACAAAGCCCAAAGCATTATTCCCTGCATATTTTGACAAAAACAGAAATTGAAACAAAATCAGAAATCAGAAGCTGATGCCCTGTTAATCGAATGCATGCAAATATCCATCCATCTTCCGTACCTGATTCTTCTATTCAGGGTCACAGGGGTTTGGAGCCTCAGCAGAGAATAGCCCATGATTGGGGCACCAACCCATCGCAGGGAACACATTCACACCTGTGGACAATTTGGTGATTCCAATTCCCCTGAAGCGGGGACACCTGAGTACCTGGATGAAACCTCATGATGAAATGGGGAGAACATACAGACTCCACATTCATGGAGCCACGGTGGAGACTTGAGTTGTGGTCCTGGAGCTGAGGTAGCAGTGCACCAACGTGCCACCCCACATGCAAAATATATACTATGTATATGATGTACTATACAGATTGACTGTATTTTCACACATTGACTAGATTTAACGTCTTATTTTTTGGCTATAACCTGTAAGCAAATTAATTTGAATACTCTAAGTTGATCTGATATCTCTAATAAAAGAAATGCTGAACATGAAGAAATTGTTTTTCTGAGAAACAATAACAAATGTGTATTGTCCTGATGTATAGCATAACTGTGTGTAACGTGTCATATGCTACTATTCCAGAAATAAATTTTATTGATATGAGCCAAGCATTGTAAATGGTCATTTATTTCTATTACTTCCACATTTCAAATCATCAATTTCAGGTCAGACTCGTTAAAGCAAGGAAGCAATAACTCAATAAATAATTTGAATATTAATACTGTATATTTATATGGACACACATTTAAAACAAAGCCAGCATTTACAGGAAATTTACAGGCAGGCCGGTGATAAGAAGCAGGACAGGTCATGTGATGATCCCTGGTCTCTCTTAATGGAATTGATCTCTGCTCTGTTACACAGAGTCCATCCATCCATCCATTCATCCATGCTCATACACACAGAGCATTATATAGTTGAATCCCTTCATCAGTGAAAATCGCATTCTACTGTCAGGCAGACCACCTATTGAGCAGCTTGGTCACATAGTCACATGTATACCCTGGACAGAAGAATACAATGAAGGCTACTACTGTAGATACATGGCCACACTACTGCAGTAGAAGCTGGATTTATTTTGAATTTATTTCAGTACAAAAGTGTTTTCCAAATGTCTCAAAAGCAGTGCATCGTTTTGCACTTCAGTATCAAAGGAGAAGTACTTCTGTTCTCAGGCCCCAACTACAGAGAAATCATAAAAATATACGAAATGTTCACAGTTACTGCAGACAATGCAGTCCTTGGCCTTACAATACATACAAAGCAAATAGATAAAGTTGGTTCTTATGCATCTACCTTTCAAAAGGAAAAGTTTAATTTTATTGCCCCTTGAGTAAGCCATGCAAAGTGAACGGACAAAAATGTGGAATGGGAGGTAACACTAAATAGACTCTCAGCCCCCCCATCCCCCCCCCCCCCACACCAAGAAAATCCTGAGACTGGGGGCGGCATGTGTTTTCAGGTGTGGTTCCGCCAGTTAGCGTGCTTGGGGGCCTTGCAGGAGTGAATGTCGGCCACTTCCTCACAGTCCTTGCACTCCACCGCGCAGCACCAGCGGAATTTGCACTCACACTGGGTGATGCGCCACACGCGCATCGTGTCGTATCCCCGGCCGCAGCACATGATCTCGCAGCCGTCCGGCCCGTGTGACGACCTGTTGCAGATGCGTCCTGCTGTGCCCAAGGAGCCTAGAGCAGGGATAGTTAGAAGACATTGGAGAAATGAGCCAACTTTGGTAAACTTGCCTGCACACTATGGCAATGCCTTCTAGCAGTCATTTGACCCATTGTCCATGCTACCAGAGACAGCTGATTACAAATCCCAGAATATCCAAAAACATTCTTATTTTGTTCATTTTGATCATTGACCCACCTGCCACTTTATCCATAAGGCAGTAGTCAGGAGAGCTCTCCACATATACCAGATCACTCTTGGTCACCTTCCTGAGGGCTTTCTTGGGGACTGCAAAGCCCGTGCCGTCCTGGTTCATCGTGACCTCGATGGCTGTGTTGTATTTCTTCCGGAGGTAGTCTCCAGTCTTCCGGAAGTCAGACATAGCCATCCAGCATGTCCGGAGTTCACATGAGCCGCTGATCCCATGGCACTTGCACTCTAGTTTCATAAACCGCTTCACAGCCTGTGGATGGAAAGAGTCGTTATAGTATAGTATCAATGTAGCATGTAAAAGACTGAACCTGTGAAGGATTTCTTTTACAGCACAGTTGTGAACGTGGCATGATTTCAGTGCTTATGTTCTGATCTTATGTTGCATTTCTGGTCCTTGAATGGTCTCATTAGATTCTTGCTTTGTTGGAAGTCGTTGTGTAGCTCCTGCTCCAATACTGATTACCCTAGTACCTGGGCGTTCAGCCTATCTGCAGCTGTGTAGTTCACTTCTTCATGCCATGTATTTTTCCAATGTGCTATTTGCCTCCCTTGGATGTTGCTTTAGACCAGGGTTCCCAAATTCCAGTTCTTGAGGGCCAAAGTCTGACACACCTTAATCAGCTAATGGCCAGGCTAAGTAGATGTGTTTCATTCATATTCATTCGTATATTCTTTTCTTTTGTCAATGACGCTATTACAATAGAAAAATATAATACAATACATAATAATTTTATTCCAATAGGCAGTGCTACATCCTATTTAGGCGGCCGTCTTTCGCCTTAAAAAAGTTATTCCCTAATACATGGGATCACATAAAATTTTGTGATTTCTTCTGAGTGAGAAGTGGCTTTCAAGTGGCAGCATAGTGGCAAATAATCAGCAAGCTCTGCTATATTTCCTGCCCTTCAATTTCTTGGTTTCAACCAAACAAAGCGTGATGCTTTCTAGAATCTTTGATCTGAAGTATATGAGGAATTATTACGCCTGTTAGTCACCAGTTCTCTAATATATATGCTACCTGTCCCATATAGCCAGCTAGCTAGCGTTAAATTCTTTGCGACCACTCACCATTCTTCCACAGCGGTTGTTGTGCAGGTTCATCAGGGCACGGGCATCCCTGACTGTCTTCTCCCTGGCGTCCACAAAGGCCTTGGCGAATTTGATCCCAAAGTTGACATGATCGCTGCAGCCACCCCAGTCGAAGTCGCCCCTGTCATCCCTGGCCCGGCCCCTCTTATGAGGGTCACAGTTGCAGATCTTGAGCTCCCCCTGGCTGCAAGCCCGGGTAATTGCGTAAACAACTCCGGCTGACGAGATGGCGTAAACAAATGCTGCTTCCCGGCTGCCTACAGCATAAGGTGAGAAAGCTAAAGTATGAAAAGATTCAGACTGTATGTCAACTGTACATGATGTATTGAGTATTTTTAGTGTAGTCTTTAATAAATTGTAGATAATTCTAACTGTGAAAAAAATAATGGTAGGACAATACACTTACATTTACAGTTCACTGGTCACAATATGCATGTTTTATGCTGTGACAACCCCTTACTGCTGTCACAATGTCACACTGTATGTTTATATTTCAAGGAAAATGTGAGCTACTGTCCTCTGAACATCTCTGCTGTATAGAACATGATAAATGATTACAAATTCAGCAATTTTGTTTCCAGTTTTCGTCATGAACAAAAGTTTCGAGGCATAAAAACATCGGTCTCATAATTTTCATGTAGCATCAGCTAAAATACAGTTCAAGGTCTCAGACTCAATTACTGCTGGAGAATGTCATAGAGTATGGATGCCAGGATGATGTTTGTGCTGATGTGAAATTAAAGCTTGATTTGTTTATTATTTACATATGTAACCATGCAAACCCTAGCCTGTAGCCCGCACTTCAAAGAAAAACTGAATTTCCTCCTTTGGGATGTTTTGGCACTCAAAAAATCCCAGCAGCACTCACTGCGCAGCATGATGCGACCAAAGACACTGTGATCGCGGTCTAGCGTGCTGCAGTTCCAGCGGTGGTGCCGGAACTGGTGCTGACACTCGCGGATCCACTCGCCAGCGCCCTCGCCCACCGACTGCATCAGGTCCGGATGCTGCTGGCACAGCTGCCGCTGCTTGTTCACCAGGCCTGGGATATTGTCACAGATAACCCGCACCCCCAGTGCTCCGATGTACCTGCCAAGCAGAGACAAATGTGGGTGTAAAAGTGCCTGAAAGAAACCATGATGCTGTGTTTTTGTACAATAAGGCTTGTAGTTATATTCTGCATGCATGCTAAATGTGTACTATTGCAGTTAAAAATGGACTAATCATTACTGTGATAAATTATTGTTACATTATTATAAAATATTATTATTATTACTAAGACAATTTATACAAAGCAGCTTATAGAGCTTTCAGATTTGCCATTTCCTATTTGCAGGGTTTTTTTTTATTTATAAAAATTTAGTTTAAGTTTCTCTCAGAATCTGCAAATGTTTTGACTAAATGTCCAGCATACTGCTATGTAATGTAATGATTGAAAATGTAATGATTTCCCCTGTGGAGTACACAGACTATACTCCCAGTACACACTGTGTACATAGACCTCCAGCTGAATGTTTGTAAATCCCAGTGAGGAGAATAATTAGTATTATATATTAACCATACATAATGGTCCGTTGAACAGAAAGGGTAACAGATGACCAACAAAACAGATAACCACTGAGGCTTTCAGTCAAAAGCTCTATACATTCTGACCCATCTACATCAGTGTTTCCCAATCTAGTCCTTAGGGACCCACACTTGGTCCACATTTTTGCTCCCTCCAAACTCCCTGCCAGACAGTGATAATCCACATTTTTATTCCCTCCAAGCTCCCTGCCAGACAGTGATAATCCACATTTTTTCTCCCTCCAAGCTCCCTACCAGACAGTGATAATCCACATTTTTATTCCCTCCAAGCTCCCTGCCAGACAGTGATAGTCCAGATTTTTGCTCCCTCCAAGCTCCCTACCAGACAGTGATAGTCCACATTTTTGCTCCCTCCAAGCTCCCTGCCAGACAGTGATAGTCCACATTTTTGCTCCCTCCAAGCTCCCTGCCAGACAGTGATAGTCCAGATTTTTGCTCCCTCCAAGCTCCCTACCAGACAGTGATAATCCACATTTTTATTCCCTCCAAGCTCCCTGCCAGACAGTGATAGTTCACATTTTTGCTCCCTCCAAGTTCCCTGCCAGACAGTGATAGTCCACATTTTTGCTCCCTCCAAGCTCCCTGCCAGACAGTGATAGTCCAGATTTTTGCTCCCTCCAAGCTCCCTGCCAGACAGTGATAGTCTACATTTTTGCTTGCTCCCAACTCCTGGTAGGAAGCAAACATGTGGACTGTCTGTGGGTCTACGAGAACCGGATTGGGAAACACTGATTCACATATTTGGATATTTTTTCCATGAGGGTTATATAAGTTATGTGTTTTGCTGATGGGGTGTAAACTACAGCCTCCCCAGAGGTGACAACTGTCACGTTGAGAGACCTCCTCTGTACTCACTACACTGCGCCCTGTGACTCAGACTGGCCTGATTCATGGTGGATATCCCCTCATCCCGCTATGATAGAAAAACTGTTTCCACTCCACTTATGGCACTCTGTGTCCCATTCCTTCAAAATCTCATCTGGCAGTCATGCTACACAGAGACAGCATGTTTATGCTCTCCTTGGATTTAAACGACCAGAGATTTGCCCCGGCTCGCTCGCGGCTGGGAGCTTGCGCTGTCAGATCCAGGACACTTTGCTTATCTAAACCATCATAAAGATAAGTACAGTGCTCCAACCCTGTAAGTTATGAAGAGAGAAATATCCCACTGGCCAAAGTAGTGACAGCACAGTACATGGAATAATTGCAAAGTCCAGTTTATTTCCAGAATCGGTACAAAAACAACTTGTTTATTTGAGTTCAAAATTTTATGTGCGGTAACTCGATCTCCTTTCACTCGCTGAACATGCTGGGGTTTAGGGTCACAGGGCAATCCAAAGAACCAAGGCCACTGCGATAGAGAAGAACACTTCACTACAATGAATAAACTCTTAAACTTTCCTGGTAGAGCAAAGAGAACTATACAGCAAGAATGCCATACACAACATGCATTTTTGTTAAACAATACACTGCAGCAGAAGTTTCGCCTCTTTTTGTCAAAGCACAAAAGCAGAGACACTTAACCTGAAACTTCTTCCTACATTTAGTAAAATATCATTATTACTGTATATCTTAGTTGTTAGTATCAAAACATGATGGCTGGTATGTGATGATTGCCGTAAATCAGTTCAGCGACAAGTCACATGGTATTTAAGGAATTGAAATGAAAACAGATAAAAATCTATAGCGGAATATTTCAATATGAACAATCTGAAAGCAAAGTATAGAAAGAGGTTCTGACTTAAGGTCTGAGGGAGAGAGAACTGTGCAAGGTTGGGATGACTTAACTCTACATATCTATGGGTCTACAGCTGGGGTGGGCAATTGTATCCGCAAATGGCCAGTGTGTATGCGGATTTTCAGTGCAGCTCCCTAATTATATTACTAATTACAGAACCGATTGGCTGAAGAGTCCTCACACCTGGGTTTGAACAATTGACCTAAAGGTGATCTCAACAACCTGCACGCACTACCCACCCCCCTGCTCTACAGTCTTAGCCTTTGCATTGAGGCCAGTCAATGCTAAGGGTAATTGTCTGTAATAGATTACTAAGTCTGATTGATACTAGGACCCTTCATGTCCAATTTTACATAATATTTAACATCATTTCATAACAATGTCAAACACACTGCACTGACATCCCCTGTTAGCTTCATTTATCAGTTAGCATGCATTAAATTACTGTAAAATCAGCAGTTTCCACTGGATTTTCCTTTATTTTTTCCATAAAGGAAATGCTGAAAGGAGTGCTGGGCAGCACTTTGCCATCAAGAGAAGCTTCCCTTTTGAGTGTTTATGCTGATTCATTTATTATTTACAGGTGGGAACAACATTTACTGCAGGTTTACCTTTAAATTATGCAGGTTTTGACACACTGTTAAAACGCCTCTTTGTCAATCAGTATATTATAATATATCAAATATATTATATTTAAAACCAAAAAGGGCCATCGGAAGTTACCTGTAATAATAGAATTCAGTAATGAACACAGCATGTATACTGACAAATTTAGTGTGCTTCCTGTGAGATGTCACAATCTGCACATGCCCATGAGTTACATTTTTAGTTTAATTATTAAAGTTAATCTACTCCCCACCCATAAACCTGCATATTCTATAATGGTGCATAGTTATGATCAAAAGTGAGTATGGCACACATTGTTCTTTATAGACATTTATACGTAATAAAATTCTGAAGCCAATACACTTGAATACCAAAGGTGTAGCATTTTCAGCAGCTACGATACCTTATTAACGTCCAAACTAAATAATAATTTCAACAGAAATATTGCATAAATGTTTACAAAAAAAATTAATTGTTTAAAAAATACATTAGCTGTGTAGGACAGAACGCGTGACAAGAGGTGTTTTTGATAACTTGCTTTGCTTTAGAAAGCCAAGAATAATCCAAAGCAGCATATGACAAACATTAAGACACACACCATGAATCACTGTCTTTAATACTGTGAGGCTTCTTAAAATACGTTGTCTTTTTTCAATGGCCCTTTAACATGGGGATGGCTGAGCATATTTGTTGTTTTTGTTGTTTTTCAAGATATGGAATTGTTTATTAATATTACACTGAACCGAATCATTTCCTTATTCAGAAATATGCACGAAAGGCAACTGATTCCTAAACATTCGTATAATTAACCACAATATCAATATCACGTTTGTTTCGTTCGTCTGTAAATATTTTGTCCTAATGTTCTAAGAACTGCACCGATCTTCTCTCATTATGAGTTATTTCAATTGTACCGATCGAGTGTTTCAGCTAAATAGTTTTAAAACAGTAGCTCAATTAGGCCCAAGTGTTATAGTAGCCCACTTACATCTAATTAATGAAAATCAAAACATCTTTCCATTTGCGCATGTTTCCCTGCATGCTAAATACATGTTTATGGATTTATTTTAAATAAATGTAAATATGTAAATGTGTTGCACTTACTCTTAAATTGTTTTGTCATTTATTGGTATTATGATATAAATATCCATTATATACGTAGATATCGTTAATATATCTTATGTCTATTGTGGAAAATAAATAGCCTACATTTAATGAATTATAACAAATATAACATTAATCAGACATGTTTTGTTTAACGGGGGAAAAACGAATTTTCCGCCTCAGTAATGCAGTTAACACCGCATATTCATTGCTAATTGATTATTAATAGGCCTTAACAGGTCTGCATGCAATGTGTACTATTCAAAAGTGGCTGTGAATAAAATACTCACCACCAAGAAGAGTCCACTCTTGGAGTGAAAAGAAGTAGGAGTAAAATAAAGGCAAAGCACAGCCTGAAGTAGGCACTTGAGCTGTCCGAGGAAGGTGAACCTTTTCTAGACAGATGTATCAGTCCTACATCTGCTCTAGATACAGTGGCTCTGCAGTGAGTCCGTGAAGTACTCTGAATCCTACATAAACTAAACATTTTGTTCTTGCTTAAGTATCAAAGGACGGCAGCGAAAAAAAAGATATACAGTAAATTTATTACCGTTGATTACGAGTTAAGCAGTGTATTACAATATAACTATATTTGTTACATATAGGCGAGTTCCAAGTGTATTTCAAAGCTGCGCAATTTGATTATTTTTTATACATCGATCGGTTCATCGAATCGACCTTGTTATACGACGTAATCCAAAGAGTGCCTGAGCACTTAAAGCAAAGCTGACAACTCAAGTCAAGGGATCCGCTCCGGAGATGTAATTTATCACGTGTATCAAGAAGGAAGGCAAGTTTGATGCGCGCTCTCTCCTCTCGAAGTAAATCCAGCACTCAGCAAATGACTGGCCAGATACGTTATTTTCGTTCACAATACTCATTGTTTTAGAAGTGAATTCCATTTGGTCATAGGTTCATACTTCCAAGCCTTTGTTTCTCTTATTCTCCTTTTCATAATTATTAGCAGCTCTTCAGTTCTAAAGGAGAACAACTTGACTATTTAGACGAAATCTTACACTCAGGGGTGGGCAGATGGAAAATGCGGACAGTTCCCAATGCCTCCCGTTTTCATTCTGGGCAGTAACAGCGACTGATGAGTGTGGCTGTTGTGTGGGATGCACTCCTTTCAAGCTGATTCGGAGAGGTACTGACTGCCAAATGACCTGTCGAAACGACTCTTAAACAGTAACACGATATGTAATAGTTAACATATAGTACGGCACAATGAAAATATATAAGAAAACAAAACTAAATCCAAACTCGCTGTAACACATAATAGCCTACATGTGACGATATAAAATTGTATTCCTTTACATGCGAAAACATTGCGAACATTGATTTCAGTAAACGTGACTAGTGTCCAACCAACTGATAATTATTCCGATTTACATTATTGTGGCTATAGTTAGGCTTTTGTCAGTTGATATTATTACTGATTTGTGAATAACAATAATTTAACAATATCACAGAAAATAAAATAAATTTGAAGCTAAAAATGTGAAATATATTTAACTGACATTCTTTTAATTTCTAGCCATTCGTAAATGGCAGTTGGATGATGGAGTGATCCTAAAACTGATTAAATTATAGTAATTTCGCCATGGCTTCTTTTCACCTGATGAAAGCAAAAATAATAATAAGTATTAATACCCATAAATCGTATTCTTTAGACGCCACTAGACCATAGAATTGCAGGGTTCTATTTAACAAGTTATGAAACAAGTTTCAAGTTCTAATGGGTTTGTATCCATCAAAATACAAACATCCATCAAAACATGTAATATGGAAACCGACCGTTCATAGGTCCATTTGCGACCGAAATTCTGAAACCCTATAATTACAATCTGTTCTTGTTTTATTAAGATGACTGCAATATATGTATCAAACATCAGAAAATCTGAGATCCTCGTTACAAATTGCATTCAAACGGAACTTTATATTAAGATATTTATTGCAGTTTGTGTTTTTGTTAAAAAGCCGCATGTAACCTATTTTTAATAGACTGTTTTCTTCATTAAGACATGAAACTTATATCGTTTATTAACTGGATGCTTGGTCAATTAACTCCACAGCCAGGAGAGACGGAATGCTGTGAAAACTTAATTACCTCAAATTTTGTCACACGCGGCTCTAAAACATCTTCCTTCTCTGACTGGCCAGTGCCGTCTTATAAGTGCTGAACTGACAAAATTACACTCTGGCAACATCGAAATATTTTTGGAACCCACACATTTTTACAATTTCCATTACTTCTATCACATGCTTCAAGGTTGAAAATTTATGTATGATTTTATGATTACATTAGAAATGAAGTCTAAGTATTTTCCCCTCGTATAGTCCACAATTCCCCGTTTTTCTTAGCAAAAAAATAATGTTTCAATATTATCATTCATGCAGAGAAAATATGGTAATTGAATGCCTCATAGAAATAGTATCTTAAGCTTCATTTATAAATGGGTAACCATAACAAATTGTATATAAACAATAACTAAAAACATGGAATGAAGGTTTTATTGCGACAGCTTGACGAATTGGGAATTTTAACGTTCTCTAAACAGCTCCAACATTTTGCTGTAACTCTGGCCATACACACAACTGTGCCCTGATAGCAGTTTCCTGAGAAAATATTCTGCTGTGTGCAACATCTCATAGCTGAATCAACCGATGAAAACATAATCTAATATTTATAAGGAGAATTCTAGCAGAAGAACTTACCAGTGAAGTACCCATGACTCACAGAAAAATAAACCCTTTTGGCAGCAACTGAGTGTCCAAAGGGAAATGTAAGATATTACATTCTAAACCTGTGTATGTGTATCTCCTTGTGCATATAAAAATAATAATGCAGTACACTTTTACAAGCCGTTTTTTTTCGAGAAACAACTGAATACAAGACAATAATTCCACTCGGTCAAATGTTTACAGACACTTTGTTTTGATAAAGAAATATTGTGTTTTAAACACTGGTTTTTAAATTTGGCCATCTTGAGAGTTGACTAATAATTCATTGAGGTACCAAACCTCTACAGGGGGAATGGAGAAAATCATAAGAAAAAAAATATTACATAAACATACGTAGTAAACATTACATAACATGATATAAGCAAGTCAAAGCTAACACGAACCAAGTATGTCAGGGAGTGTACAGAACTACATACTGACAAACAACATTCTTAAAGTCCCTGTTGTGTTTATGTTGGTCTTTCAGTAGAGCGACATTAACAAGATGCTTCATTTGAGGCTTCTCAAGCCAAAGGTTCCAATATTTCTGTTCTGCATCTCCATCCATCCATCCATCCATCCATTCATCCATCCATCCATCCATCCATCCATCCATTACCTATTGCTTATCCGGGGTTCGGGTCGCCAGGGTAGCAGCTACATTCATGCATAATGAAGGAAAAAATAGAAAATGACTTCAGTTTCATTACAGTTCTTAATGCCTATTATGGTATGTTTGAGAAGCAGAAGACACCACCACCAAGTCGGATGAACTTCATAAGGCCTGAGATTATTTTAGGGGCAACAAACAGCCCAAATGTCATCAATCAGAGCTGTTATTAGAGGTTTTGGGCCACATGAAAGCATATCATATTGGACCCCTAGTCCAGACCAATCATATTATATTTTAAATATTTTAGGGCCCATGTCACATAGGGGCCCTTGGAATCGTCCTAACTACCCCCCCTTTATGGCGCCCCCTCTTGTAGGGTTTAAACAGCTTAGAAAAGGAACAATGGATCTTGCACAACTTTTTAAGAACTTATGGAAGTTTTAAAGTTCAACAAACATAATAAGTTAAACAAGTAACTGATAATTGTCATAAATAACGTACATTTAAATAGCACACACACAGCTCACGGAGTTCTCAGTGGTGTGTTGTGTCGGCTGTAATTAGTGGCACATAGTGCCCCGGCTTTCCTCCAGTGGTCGCCATAACTCTTCTGCACACATTGTAACACACACAACACGCACCCCACAAAATCGAGTGTCAGTCTCCACAAGGTGACTAAATATGTTCCCATCAGGTGGCAAAACCTGCATAAGCACACACACTCATACAAACTATACAGCTCACCAATACGTAAGTAGCCTCTTTTCTTTTTATTTCCGCAGTATAAATGTTCTAATAATAATAATTTTAAAAAATGCTTAATAGGTACATCAAATGAATGTGACAAATTTCATTTTTAAAGATTACATTTCAGCATGAAAATAAAAGCAATTTCTCTGGTTTCATCAAAGAAAACCAAAATAAGTAAGCTGCATCCAGTCTAAATATGGGATATGTATATAATATAACCCCTATTTTCCTGTCTGATCAGCTACATTCTCTTTGTTACATTCATTACTGATGAAATGCACTGCGATAACAAAGCTTACAGAATTACTTTTGTCAATTACCACTATAAACAGGCTTATAAAGTTGCGCAGCCCCTGGGTTATTTCACTTAGAACGTATTATCTTTCACCCCTCAGATCGCAATCTTGTTTTAAGAAGAAGCTTGCTCTTCATCTCCAGACTGATGCTCCTACCATGTCTTTGTGGTTTCAGCGAGGATGCTGGGTTG
The DNA here is from genome assembly GCA_026784285.1 of Stomatorhinus walkeri. NCBI lineage: Eukaryota > Metazoa > Chordata > Actinopteri > Osteoglossiformes > Mormyridae > Stomatorhinus > Stomatorhinus walkeri. Next base: position 25,738,854 of record JAODUD010000127.1, read on the forward strand.
CTGTAAAATGTAACACACATTTACGGTGCCTTTTACTCATGGACCTGCTGTGAAAGCCTGCTTTTTTTTGGCAAACATTGATACCATAAGTTCATGTTACCTCAAATTTCTTTCTATGCTTCCATGTTTAATTTACACATGCAAAGCATCTTTATTACATTGATTCCACTGGCTTGGACATCAGCTAAATGATACATAAAATTCTAGGGATATTTCACCTTTAGTTGTGGTCCATGATATTCAATAAAAACATTACAGAGATAGTTACGGTGAAAGGTGAAAAGGTCGTTTTGAAGGTTTATCTGAAGGTTAGGCAACCTCGTATCTAAGAATGTGAAATATGTGCACCTTAATCATGTTGTCTTTGTCTATTTTCATAACAAAAACGGAATACAATATATGAAGAAAAGCCACAGTGAATATGAAGTATGTGAGCTGCACAGCTTGAATAAACATGTTGGTTTTGGTGATAAATATGACATTGAGTGATATTTTTCTAGGAATTTGAAAGAGTTGGAAGAAGTGTCTTATTATTGCCCCTCTTGGGCTCATCTGCGGTTTTTGGAGTAAGGGAGCTGACTAAATAGAAAGCGATGACAAAACACAGACAATAATTGCAATCAGCCAGGAATTCAGATTTACATTTTTGAGAAAATGCAACAGTGGTCAGGATGGCTTTCACATAAAACTTTAATGCTGAACCAGCGGAGGTCAGAAGATGACTTGCACTAGATTAGCGATAGTTATGGCAAGCATTAAGGTTAGTGTTGTAACTGCTTGAGAGACCTTAGTTTAAGGGTGATGTGGTCACCTTGGCACTGTTGGAGACATGGTGAGGTCTTGACATATCTATCCACAGTTGTTTTTATAGACTCGGGGCATGATGGATGCAGAATGAAGTGACGATCCACTAGCGGTTCTAAGACAGAGGGGTTTATTAGGAACAGAACTAACTGAACACACTGAGAACAAATACAAAAAAAAAAACAAACACCAAAGACGGGGAAAACACCAGAAACTGAGTCATAAATAAATCCACAGAGGAAAACAAGTAATACAGATACTAGAACTAAGGAAACAGGCAGAGTAACACTCGCAGAGTAACACTCGCAGAGTAACACTCACAGATCAAACAACAATTACTTAAAATGAACAAAGGCAGGCAGACAGAGAAAATGAGAAAATGAGAAAATGGAAATGAGGACTAACAAATGGCAGGCGTGAACAACTAATCAACAAGGCCATGGAACAAGGAACAAACAAGACCAGGAGCCAGGGAACCTAACAAACAAGACCAGGAACCAGGGAACCTAACAAACAAGACCAGGAGCCAGGGAACCTAACAAACACTAAGGGTTAAAAAAACTAGGAGAGACTAGGAACGTAAGGCTATGCAGAACAGAATAAAACCAGGCATAAGAATGTAAAACAAAAGAGGAGACAAAAAAGATGCAAAAACAAATACATAGGAAAAAACTGATAATAAAGTTACAAACGAGGTTGGCCTTTGGCCAGCCTCAAACTCCTGAACAGGATTTATACTCTGAGAGCAACACACTCAACCCATTGAGCTAGGTGGCAGTCCAGAGAACTGGGAAAACACACTTGGGACTGAAGGGGAGTGTAGCAGCATTACAGTCCCTGACGTTTTCACATGATTGGCTAGAGAAGTAGAGCAATGGCTGAAGCCAAAAATCTACCAAGCTTTCTTTTTATATGATGCAAAACCACATGCATTCCAATCATTCTTCTTTTATAATAACAAACTTTGATTTCATTCTGGAGATGTAAGTGTGGTTGCTTGCAATAATATACAGTACCAAAGGGTATTAGTAATCAGGCAGCATTGATGGACCGTGCTGTTATATGTGCTGTGCTGTCATAAATGCCATATGAATCAGGAAGTGTGCTGGTATTCCCATAGCCAATCATCAAAGAAATGTCCCTGGATGGTCCAGCAACAGCCAGGGTCATATCAAAGGAATATCAAGATGATTGGTTGCCTGATGCATTTCTTAGTCCACACTACAGCCTGATCAGCAGTGTTAACTAAAACCTTTGATAAATTGCAGCTCTATTTACAGGTTTATTTAAGGACATCCTTAACTAGAACACCATAAGAAATCAAAATATTTAGCACTGCTACAGCATTGTTCATTTTAATGTTTGATGTTATTTTTCAATATACACTGATCAGCCATCACATTAAAATCACAGACAGTGATGTGAATAACATTGATTATCTCGTTACAATAGTACCTGTCAAGGGTGACATCGCAAAAGTGATCAGTTCATGAAGCTGATGTACTGTTTGCAGGAAAAATGGCCATGCATAAGAATCTGAGTGACTTTGACAAGGGCCGAATTGTGATGGCTAGAAGACTGATTCAGAACATCTCCAAAACAGCAGGTCTTGTGAGGTGTTCTTGATATTCAGTGATCAGTACTTATCAAAAGTGGGCCAAAGAAGGCCAACCAGTGAACCAGGGACGGGGTCATGGGCACCCAAGGCTCATTGGTGTGTGTGGGGAGTGAAGGCTGGCCTGTCTGGTCCTGTCCCACAAAAGAACTACAATTTGTACAAATTGTTGAAAGTTAATGCTCGCTATGACGGAAAGATGTCAGAACACTCGATGCGTCACAGCTTGCTGCATATGAGGCTGCATTGCCATACCTGGTCAGACTGCCAATGAAATTCCCCTGAAATGAAATGGACATGTGATCATCAGAACTGGACCATGGAAGAAGGTGGCTTGGTCTGATGAGTTACGATTTCTGTCATGATTAGGATGGCCAGGTACGTGTGCGTCATTCACCTGGTAAGAGATGGCACCAGGGTGTGCCGTGGGAAGGAGACAAGCCAGTGTGTGGTGCTCTGAATAATCTCCTGGGAAAAGTTGGGTCGTGGCATTCAAGTGGGTGTTACTTTGACATCTACCTAAACATTGTTGCAGATCAAGTACACCCCATCATGACAATGGTATTACCCACCGGCAGTGGCCTCTTTCAGCAAGATAATGCACCTTGCTACACTTAAAAAAAAATTCAGGAATGGTTTGAGGACAGGAAAAAGAGATCATGATGTTGAATTGGTCTCCAGATTCCCCAGTCCTCAGTCAAAGATGCCTGGTCCATGGAGGCTCCACCTTGTGAATTACCAGACATAAAGGACCTGCTGTTAATGTCTTGGTGCCAGATACCATAGGACACCTTCAGAGGTCCTTGCCTCAACGGGTCACAGCTGTTTTGATGGCATGAGGGGGACCTACACAATATTAGGCAGGTGGTTTTAATGTTACGTCTGATCTGTATGTACATTTTATGGTTAATTGAAACTAGATATGGATGAGAATGAAAATGAACCCAAATATATAAAAATAATGTTTTCAAGATTCAGGTGTTTATTGTCATTTGCACAGTAAACAGTCAGTTACAATGAATATCTTACTCTGCATATCCTTCTGCCAACCTGTAAGCACAAATTAAACACTAAAACAAATGAAGGCCTTTCAATATGTCAATAAATATATAAACACAGTGCAATGTAGATATATCGTGCAATGTAAACATGTAATGAATATCACAAGCATTGTAAAGGAGTGGGTAAGAGGTAGATAACTAGCCAGTCCTATGTTAATGGTTTCAGTGGTTTCCCAATATCCACATTATTCCGCAGCATCTCTTCTAGTTTATTTGGCACTAGTCATCTACACAAAGTCTATTAATTCTCTACCTACAGTACTGTGCAGAAGTCCTAGGTAGCCAAAGAAAATGACTCTTATATGATCTTCATGTTGGTACCCATCAAAGTGTGTTAGCTTAGTCATTTCCAAACTTAAGCTAAAATCACCCCAGAATTTGCAGCAACCATCCAATACACCCATGTATTTTTTGACCTGACCACTAGCACACCTTTAATGGCTAATAAATATTTCACAGATTTTTTTAACTAATTAAAATAATAAATGGATTGAGATAGTGGTGAAATTTAATAAATGCATGAAATGGCTGAGGTGCCCCTGAAGTGAGCTATGGGAACTGAAGCTGTGTTCATCTAGCCATCCAACTAGATATCAGTAACTTTTTGGAGAAAAAGATTCTAGTTTTTAATTGTTACTCTTAATTATCATATTTTCTAATGCTACATTGTGTTATGCTTTTTTAGTAAAATGTGTACTTACTATCCAGATAAATATCTTTAAACATTTCTATTGACTGCCTAAGACTTTTGCATAGTACTGTACATGCACCTCTAGTTGTCTGGTTGTCTAGACAGAGTCTACTTGTCAAGTTGATTGGATATGGATGCTTCCCCCAGAAGGGGAGATGGCTCACAGATGGGACCGCCCTCTACATTTGCACTCCCTCCTACCGTTTCCCGGGTCCCCTCACGTTTCATCCACACCAGTGACCGCCGACACATAAGTTAGGTAGTGATTCAACAACGTGCCAAACATTGTCATGACAACACGGACCTAGTGTCCCAACGATGCAGGCAACCCACCAGAGAAGGATGCTTTGACTTTACACCACCCATTTTCAATAACATTTTCAGCATTAATGAATGACTTGTACAGTATACTGTATGGTTCACATTGGATTTTTGCGAGTAAATACAATGAGAATTCCAGTCCCACTAAAAATGTTTAGTTGATTCTTGATATTTATGGCTATTCAGTTATTAAATGAGATAGATGGTTGATTTAGCAAAGAAAATAAAATATGTAAAAGACAATTACAATACGAAAAGTTAATATTTAGCATTGCAAAAAAAACGTGGCCAGCTTTATGCTTGCTTGGATATTATCTAAATTTGGCTTCATTCCAGAAAGACAAAGTCACTTATGACTGGCAATTGATCATGTGTAACTACTAGCTACACATTCTGACATGACTGTGATGTAGAGGAGCCATGGAGAATCACATGCATTCATAACCTGCTAGGAAATGTAATTCTTACTGAACATTAGGTGTCTGTCTAATACCCAAGAAAGGCAAACACTATTTGGGAATAAGAGAATCACTTTCATCCATTAGGAAAGAAACAAAGTTATTAGTTGTTAGTACTTAGATTTCTATGAGTCTCTCACCGTACCTAAATGTTAAGTGAATATTAAAATACACTTAAAATAACATCTAGTTTTGCCTTAATTTTGTGTGTAAGTATTCAAAAATATACATGCCGGGAATGATCCCAGTTGTGTTTTCAGTTGAGTTCTGGCATTAAAAAGGAATCACATGTCAAAACTGGTTGCCAATTCCCTATCACTCTCCATTTGGTCATGCATTTATTTAATGCCAGACAGATTGTACATTTTTTTTAAACTTAACTTATGTTAATGTTGATCAACGATTTGCAGACCTAACCTCTGTACCATGGGACTAATCTCTGCTATAGTCACACCTTAACTAACATGACACATCAGCAGCAGAGACATTTTTGTCAGTTAGCTGTTAAATTTATGAGATAGAAGTCTCTTACCTGGAGAAGCCCAGACAAAAAAGGGCACCTGTTGAATGTGACTTTTCTGTGATGGACCACCAAAAGTAATGAAAGATAACTTTCATAATATAGCATGCAGATGACTTATATCCCAGAAGGACATCCTAAAGATTATTAATTTCAAATAGGAAAAATAAGACCAGTTAGATGGATTCTGTAGACGCTGAGCAGCCAAATTGGAGATGATGGTTAATGGATAATCCATGATGCCTAAATCTGCATGAAAGTGCAGGCAGCCGCACTGAGACAGAGGTGGAGGAACGTGCCTGTCAAACAGCTGGAGTTACAACCAGAAGGTTACAAGTTCAAGTCCAATGAGGATTCCTGGAGTTTCCAATATATTAAGCAGTATAAATGGGTAAAGTGTGAAACAGGATAGCTGTGGAAAAAAAGTCGCTACGAAATATGCTAATGGTTAGCATATATAACAGTGACTTTCCTCAAAGGATCAGACAAGCTTATGGTGTGCTTGGGTATAATGACAGCGGACTGGGCTCAAAGTAACTGCTATCGCCCATGTGTTACTAATTTGATTCTTTGGACCTTGGTGGTCTGGAGTCTAGACGGGCCTCAAAGCTCTTAAATCTCCACTTCACGCTAGTCTAATGGATACTGTGATCTCACTGTGCTCATGCTTCCTGTTCACTGTGAATTATCTCTCAGATTTAGCATGGATGGCCATGATGCAAATAGGCATCACAAAGAAAATCTAGTGATTTCACAGCAAGTCTTAAAAAGGTCTGCTAGATAACAATATTGACACGTAGTATCTGACACAATATTGAAAGATAGTCTTTGACAACCCAAAAATGGAATTTTTGTCAATTGCTGTCACAAAAGTCATGCAAGAAGCCAGTGGCGTTGTGACAATCAATTTAGGTAGGCATATGCATAACCAATATGTAAAAATGTAACATAATTATTCAGCCAACCAATAATGTGCCTGAATTGTCTATGAATAACACATAGATAAACTTGCGGTAAACTTGCTGTCAGGGTAATCCGGCCAATAAGCGAACTTCCGCCATCTAATTACATCCCTCATTCTTCCTTCCTTTTACTGATAACTCTACACATCACTAATGAGTTGTCACATCTCAGTAACAATAAGTTAGCTATCCTTAGCTGTTTACAACTGCTAAAATGGTGGAATAAAGCAGGTTAGAAGTTTTGCTTTGCGCAAAAGTCAAAGGAAAGGACAGGATGCAGATCAAACACACAGGACAGGACAGAGTTACATAGTTTCAAGAACATTAAAATCTGCTTCTTTTTTATTTGTTCTTTGTGGTTTTGAAATGGTGCCTACCCACAAAATTGGTTTGTACAATACCCATGCAAGAAGCAATGAGGTTTTCATATGCTTGTGTTTTCACAACAATTTAGCATATGCTCTACGTAAAAGTTTGATTTCATACATAGACCTTCTCATTCCTCAACTCAGAATGGAGAAAACTACTCTATAGTGACAGGAACTTAAGACATGCAGCATGTGCTATTCCCATCATATACAATTTTTCTTAATAGAAATGTCCAGCTCCAAGCAACAGCAAACCATATATGAAAAAGAGATACAAGTAATTGATTCTGAATATATGATTTTTCTTGTTTCAAAACACACCTTAATGTTGTGGGACATCCCTGGCTCATAATTATAGATCATATAATTATTTACATTTCTGTATATTTATTTATCGGCCCATTTGTTTCAAGTGATGTACAAGTGAGGAAATAGCACAAGAAACACACAGCTGTCAAGAACTCAACTAGGCGTAAGTGTAGCTAGGCTGAGCTTCCAATGAACGTACAAGTGTAAGCAGTATCAGAGTGAAAGCTATTTATTACATTTTGAACATAGCAAGCGTCAAATGGGATGTAATTGAAAGAACATTCATACCAGGAAGTATCAGACATTGGTTCTGCTAGAAGGTTTTGGTTCTGGTTACTTAGAACCCCAGTATCTGTAGCATGCCATCAATACATGCAACAAGGACGCAACTCTTTTCTTGGCAAATGTGATGACATTATCAATATTTTACCAATAATTTAAAAACTGATATTTGAATAAAAATGCTGTTCTTTTGTTTGACTATGCTTAAAAAGAATATGTGAATGGTTTATAATCAGCATATTAATTAGGTTGTAACACTTTGTAAATCATTAATTGACAGTTATAAACAAGCTATAGTTTTTCTTTTTTAATTAATGAGTTACTACCATTTATAAGTGGCATAAGGGACCCTGATTGTAAAGTGGTACCAAAAACACGTACTGCATGTGGAAGAAGGTAAAATTCGAGATGCTTGTTGTGCTTGTAATATGATCTGCCTTTTTTCTTCAACACACCGTGAGAAGAGGTGAAGGATAAAGGTAAGCAGGGTGAAGAGTCATACAGTTTGGAGTTTATTTAGTCAGGACCTAACCTCTTATCAACTTGCAGTGGCCCGTAAACTGTTCATTTCAGATTCTCTGCAGCTGGTTTCTCGGCGCTATTCTGCTTCGGGCCAGACTGGCCAAAGTAGAGCCGCCCCAGGTGCTGGACCTTCTTAATCTGAAACAGTGCGACACGCTCCCTGGCGCCGCCGGTTGATTTACAGCCCACTGGCTCAAGCCCCACTGCGGTTAGAGACCCTGTTCTGGTGATGGCATGGGGGTCTTCCTCAGCTGCACCTCATTTAAGATAACCTTTTGTACTTTGAGGAGGACCTAGAAGAAAGAGCATCGCATCCACTAACCCACCACTGGCATCATCAGCATCCCATTCACAGCTACATCTGCAGGCCTGATGTCTGGATCTGGTAAAATCCCTTTCAGTCCAAGACTCTTGACAGTCTGCCTCTCAAGTTTTCATGTATTGCCCCATGCCC
>JAODUD010000127.1:25747320-25766204 GCA_026784285.1 Stomatorhinus walkeri
CCCCCCCCCCCCCCCCCCCCAAACCCTAAACCCCTAAAACTGATATCCAGCCAATGGAAATCATAAGCTACTTAAATATTTAAAGCATTTCCTGGAGCTGAATCAGACCTTGCTGTGCATCTATGCATTGTTAAGGTCCTGTGAGCACAACTATTATACCTGCTGTAGGTTCTGAGGTTAAAAAGGTACTTTTTCTTGGCTTTAGCCAGATGGTCCCAAATTGCTGAATGGTTTTGAAGTGTCTGGAGGAAAGAGACAAAACGCGGCCTGGTAACGACATTTGTAGATGGGGTAGTAATGCACATCTGCTGTAAGAACATTCTGCCAACGTTAAAACAGTCAATTGTGGATATGGAGTTAGACAAAATGGCATTGCTATTGCAAAGATTAACTAAATCCTTAAATGTTACAGGCTTTTACATATGGAAATTACTCAGCTCACACAAGTGATGTCATCCATATACAAACCGCTGAATAAATTATATATTACAAAGATGTAGATTTTAAAATAAATCTATCAAGTAATTTTTATGAACACCAAAGAGTAGAAGCTACAGGTCCCCTTCGAAGGTTTTTTATTCTGATCAGACAGCTTCACGTGTTACTGTAAAGGTGTGGGCTTCTGTTCTTGTTCTTCACTAAAAATTCAGCAATGAAACTCCAATAACGATTAACGCTGAATGTGCAAAGGAATCCAGTGCAAGTCAATTTAAATTTCTATATAAAACAGCTGATTATATTATAGTCTTCCTTTATTTAATGTTCTCTGGATGCAAAATATATGACCTATATAGACTGATGTGTAGCTTATCTGAAGCATGCAACACACCCCAATGCTAACAAAGCACACTCCTCACAATAATGTCACAAATAAAATGTGATTTAGAGTTTTTTTTAATTATAATGTGAATTAAGTAGGACTGGGAAAGTTAAGTCATTAACACATAATGTTGATTAAAGTCAATAAAAGTCATAAAATGTTACCGTCTCTTTAATCATGCTAATGTATGCGATATTTTGATAGTCAGATATATTTCAGTTGAGATCTGTAATATTTCTTGCTGGTTGTAAACAACATGAGAGCTTAAATTGTGATGTTGTGCAGAATTCCTGAATTCACAATGAAAATCAGAAAATTCACTATCATTATTTACCTATAATATATAATATTTACATTATAATTTAAATGATTATTTAAGAATAAGTGAATCATTTAAATTGTTATTCAAATAATAGTTTAAATTACTAATTAAATGATACTGGCGACCGTTAAAATTATCTGTCAAAGTCACCCTTCAAACTCAGTAGGCAACCTTTAAACAAAATCTAGCATCTAATTGGTTACAATGCAAATTAAGTCACACCTGATTGATCTGACCGAGTGATTGAATTCTCCTTTATGACTGCATTTTTTCTTTTCCATCCCAGGGCCATATTACAGAAACTTCCTAGCTTGCAGATTGTATCTTAACTGTTTGGTAAGCGTGGTCACCAGGGTTAGGACTCTAATCTAGGAAAAATGTAGGAGTTTAGGAATCTGCTGGTGATACATTCAAAGACCTATGGCAGACAGCCAAAACTGCAGTCAATAGCGAACATCCCATAGGCTCCATATATGGCATGATTTTTGTGTACATCCATCCATCCACTTTCTGTAATGGCTTGTCTTATTCAGGGAGGTGGGGGGTTCGGAGTCTATCCCAGAGGCTATGGGCACAAGGCAGGAAAAAACCCAGGATGGGGCACTAACCCATCACAGGGCAGATTTACACACCATTCACTCGCAGATATGTACGGGCATTTTACTATTTTTACTCCAGTTCAACTTAGCATGTGTTTGGATTGGAGGGAACTGGAGTACCCAGAGGAAACCTCACAACATGGGAAAAACATGCAAATTTAATTGATAAATTACACTCAGTAAGAAATTGCCAAAATTAAATACAGTAATAATAAAGTACATTGTTCATTACTGTACAGTACTGTGTTCTCTCGAATGAAAGGGATTCTGAAATTTTAGCATAATTCCCAAGAGATGATAAAGCAATGAAAAAATATTTGGAGCAATGTAAATTATGCTTTTTATAACCATCAAAGAATGAAGGCACTATGAAAAAGACACACTGTTACACATTTAACATTTTTCTTACCACAGACCAAGGTAAACCATAGATAATTTAGGCCGACTGTAATTCATTCCCAAGATATATAAAAATGTAACCACAATTTATATCGTTTTTATCATTTTGTCATGTGTGGTGCTCCATACATTTCATTGGCTGTGGAAAATCAACAATATAGCATCAGTATGGATTAAATAAATTTAGCTATAGATATATACTGCGGAGACCAGTGAAAGTCGGTGCAGTTTAACTGTTATCCTGAAGTTAGGAGAGTTTAATATCTTGGGAAATTCGGATGTTATACTGCCCCAGGATGGAATAAATGCGGTTTTAAATGAGAATTCAATAAACTAAGTGAGTTCAATCTTTTTTGTTTTGGTTCACAAAATAACCAATCAGATGTTAGGTTTTGTTTAGAGCCCGCCCACTGAGTTTGATGGGTGATTTTATCAGATAATTTTAACGGTTGCTGACATCATTTAAAGTATAGTTTAATCATTTGTTCTTGTGACCCTGAATAGGGCAAGCAGTCATGGAAAATGTATGGATGGAAAAACAATAATTTAAATCATTAATCATTTATTTAAATCATTAATCATTTAAATGGACATTTAAATTATAATTCAAATAATGGTTTAAATGACATATTTATTAATTTATCAAATATTATCACAAACTATCCTTTATAAAAAAGAGGATCTTTCCAGTTATTAAGTTCACTTTGGTCAAAGGTTGTCAGGCTACTGCTTGTAAAACCAATTTGCCAAATAGGTTATGTCGGGGTTCCCCAGATTTCATCACATAAAGGTAAGGTCTACTGCCCTCGAGGTGTCCGTCAGAATCTCACTGTTGAATCCATGCAAAGGTCTGCAATTAAAAAAATAAATCATTTTACATCTCTGTATATAATGCAATATTCTCTCATTTTCATTGTTGTCTCTTCATCTAGCTTTATTGGAAGCATTACATTTCAGCTTGCAATTGATTTCAAGTAGTATTTTTGAAAGAATCAGATAATCTGTAAATCACAGACTTAATATTGACTTCCCTGTTACATGGTATTTCGTTTATTCAGTTCTGTCTTGTATTCTGACACTACCTAGGCCTACTCTGAGTTTGTCTCAGAGTGAAATCTAGCTTTACTGTGATAGTGTTAGAGTAGCATTACTTGCCAGCAAATTTTCAACAAATTACATCATAACTGAATATGCGTTGAAACTTTATGTTTCTATGATTATTCACGATTAAGGAAATTAATTGCCAGAGAGCTATAAAATTTATTAATTGATATATGCTACAGTCAATACACTAATGTTAATTTTAAAGTCACAACATGTTATTATTTGATTATGTTATTATTTGATTATGTTAACATTATTTTTGATATACAATGGGAGAATAGCAAGAGCAAATAGTTTTAATAGAGACTTAGGACCTGTATCACAAAGCTGGATTTCTTGCTTCACTGGATAACTTGTGAGATTTAAGGTAGTCTGAGCTAAATGTAAACCAACAAAGAAAAAGTCCATTTTAACTTGGGTACCTTAAAGTTATCTGGCTAAGCAAGGAATCCTGCTTCCTGAAAGGGGTGAGCCCCGGAAGTATTCCTTCCTGCTTGTGAACAATATGGGACTAGAATTCACAGCTCAAATCAAAGCAGTGAGCATCTCAGGAGAAGCTGGCGGAGGGGAAAGGTAACCTCTCATGTTACCGCTTTAGGAAATCCGACCATAGAAACATGTTATATTAAACATTTGGACAATTATCTGAAAATCATTGGGTAATTTTTTCACAGTCCAATACAATAACACAAGTGTATTGGTTAAATAAGATTTTTATGATTTTTATATTTTTTAATTCTGAAACTGACTTTATTTAGGGCTGGATGTTTCTAGTTATTACATGCATTTTCTGGCTTGTAGAGCCATTTGCCAAATAGGTTTTAAATTTTAATGGACTATTCCTTGCTGAAAGTTCAGCTTGTGATTTCAGAGCAATGTTAGATTTAGGGTTCCAGCACTTTACAGGGACCCTTCAATATGTAAAGTTTACGTAAAATTAAGTAAGGGACCCAAGGTGGCATCTTCTCAGGTCTAGGAACACCCCTGTAGTAGAGTGAAATCATTTAATCTGTAATCTTTATTCTAAGGGTTCTGTTTGGAATAAATTAATTTCTATACTAAATATGCAGCTTTTTGATGGTATTGCATCTTGATTTCTTCTAACAGATTTCCTTTGCTGAAAGATAGAATTTCCTAATTACTTTTTGCATCCTGGTTTTATCCAGCAGTACCACCTAGTGGACACATTCTGCAAGAAGGAAAATTGCAGCTCAATTTTAAAGTTCTGGTGTTTCCATTCTATGCAATGTGATGTTTTTAAACTCTTTCATGGCAAGAGAATATTTGTGCATATTATGGAATATGCTTTTGACTTTCTTGAGGAACAGTGGTGAGATGCTGTGTCCAATAAATGACATAATATTACTATTATTTAAAGCACATTTCAAAGGTACACACCACTGAAAATACAAATTACATCCTAGTTAACATTCATGAAATCAAGAGAAAGCAATATGCATTTTATAAGATGTGTGAGCTGGAAATAACCACATCAGGAACATGGAATGTAATTGTTCCATGTTGCTATGGCAATCAATTACCAGTCATGTGCTTGCAGGACCCACAATTAACAAAGCACAATTGGCCCCGGTGGAGTTATTATCCTGCTATGGATAAGTAAGGGGTGGCATGGTGGTGCAATGGTTAGTACTGTTGCTTCACGCCTCTGGGACCTGGGTTCGAGTCCCTGCCTAGGTTCCTTGTGTGTGGAGTTTGCATGTTCTCCCTGTGTCGTCGCAGGGTTTCCTCTGGGTACTCCGATTTCCCCCCCACAGTCCAAAAACATGCTGAGGCTGATTGGAGTTGGTAAATTGCCCGTAGGTGTGAATGGTGTGTGAGCATGCCCTGTGATGGGCTGGCCCCCTGTCCAGGGTTGTTCCCTGCCTCATGCCCATTGCTTCTGGGTAGGCTCTGGACCCCCCCCGTGACCCAGTAGGATAAGTGGGTATAGAAAATGGATGAATGGACAAGTATGGTCAGCTGTTGATGCCCAGGAAAAAAATGCACCCAGGAATGAGGTGAGGGTGCTGTCTATGGCTGATCTACGTTTCTGCTTCATATTTCCTTTTTTTTTAAATTTCTGGGTTCTTTAAAATTTATTTTTGGGTTTGGGTCATATGCAGGAGTTGAAGTCATTTGATTTTATTTTCCATCAGCCTCCTTCACCACAAAACTTTATTCATTCATTCATTTGTTTATTTACTTAATTAAATCCAATCATTAGTACAAAGTGACCAAATAAGGTGAATGGAGGGGATATTTCCATTCTTGGCCATGGATCGTAGGCATTAGAACTAAACACACGTTGGTATAAGTGTATTTCTGAGGAACATGTGCCGCTTAGATGTTCGATGTATACAGGGGTCCAATACAGGGGTTCAGTCAGAATCAGAGTGGAGGGGAGGCCTTGTGGGTGGGGTTAGCGCTTCAAAGCAATACAAGCTAGACTAAAAATCTGAAAGCTACTTTAATTTCATATAGGTGTTGTACACATTGTGTGGTTAAATAGTAACCGTGTTGAATTTTTTAAAACATAACGAGTATATGAAATTTAAAAATGTATCAAAACGGCTTATTATTCATTACAAGGAATATTCTTGCTTGCTCATCTGTAATGTCCCCATGAAGATGCATTAAAATGTCAAGTTGTTCGCAAATTAATTGTTCCACGCCTTGCCTCTAGCAGATAGTAGCTGAAGTTTTGGCAGCAGTATGAAATAAGTGAAAATACAACGGGAAAGAAAATTTCATCCTCTTGAGAAACTAGAGCTACTAATGAAACTTAACACTGAAGCTGATGAAAAAACACGATTTTTAGCTCAACATTTGCCTTTTATTAAACAGTTCACTTGGAATCGTTTATTACATTTTGGAAGAAAAAAGGTTCATGTTTCTGAATCGTTTGCAAAAATTGGGAAGGAAAGGAGGTTAATCTTGAAGGAGGCGAAGCTGTGCTCTGACAAGGTGCGATTTGGACATGAAGAGACAGAGCCCTGGATGCATATCTGCAGAATGCTGCAATAGCCCCTTGAAATAATGTGCTGTTCTTTAGATGCAACAAAATACATCTAAATAGACATATCTGTGTACATTAAAGTAGTTTAATGCTGCATCTACATTAATACAGCATCTACTAAAACACAATCATATGTCCCTTTCATAAACACAATTAAAGCTATTGTAAAAGACTTTGAAAATAAGTACATCTTGAAATGCAACAACCTAGTAAGCGAAAATACCTTAGAATACATAGTAAGGAGAAATGGTCATGTTGTTTGTCAAAGGACATGAGGAGCACCATATGACACAGGTCCAGTGATGCTGAAACCTCTCCTTGCAGACTCCTGGCTATTCTACACTTCAATGCCAGAGGCCCCATTCATTGCGGTTCAACTCTGCAAGCAAACCTAGTCAGGGCTCCCTGAAGGGAGGTTCAAAAACCAAAGACACTAGTTTACAGACCAAAACTGTTATACTGTAGCTGCCAAATGAAAATTTCTATGGTGACCTCAGTGAAAAAAAAAATTAAAATAAAAATATATATAAGGTCTGTGATTGACACAGTTAATTTATATATAAAAGAAAATATTATGTATGAATATAAATTTGCTATATATTTTATAAAACAAAATGTATATGCAAACAGCTGTGCTTTATAAAATCAGTGTACTACCTAGTAAATACCTTTTGTACAGAAATTTCAATATCCACACATAAATTTTTATTAAAGTGCCATGGTCCTAACTGTTAAGCTTCTTAATATAAAGCTGCTAAAGCAAATGGAATATTCCAGAATATAATTTTGTTTAACATACATTGCCCTGGCATCTAATAATAATACACCTACATGTTGGAAATGACTTAAAGATAGATAAAATAATTGCACTTAGAATGGGTGATACAGTAAAACTCAACACCATTGGAGGACTCTCCCTTCAGACTCAACACCATTGGAGGACTCTCCCTTCAGACTCAACACTATTGGAGGACTCTCCCTTCAGACTCAACACCATTGGAGGACTCTCCATTCTTTGTTCTGTTGGTTTGATTCCACAACCTTTCACCTTTCTGACACCCTGTCATGATTTGAGGCAGACCGCTGACCAAAATCATCCTCAATTATCACCACGCATAGGAGCCTAAACAATGTATGTCATCCCCTTGAGGCTTCTTATCTCAAGGAAGTCAGTACCTAGACTAAAGATGAAGGCATTCCAGATGATTCTTCCAGTGATCTTCTGTTTGAGCTGGACCAGGCACCATTCTGCAGACTGACGCAGTTAAGATCATCTGCCCACTAAAAACGGCTCACGTTACATTAAGCAGCTACAGCTCTCCTCTCCTTACCCTACTATTCAGACTGAGTTCTGCCTCTGGCTGCTTTGAAGTGGAAGCTTGCAGTTTTATCCAGTTAATCGTTGTGTAATGACTTTCCTTGATACCATTCTGCAGGAATATATGCATCTTGTCTGGCTTTGAGCTGAAATAATCATATGAGCAGCAGCTTTATGAATGTGTTACCGTCTGTCAAGCTTAAGCTAAGAGTAACTAACAAGTAGGGCTTCTATTCTGTCTTTCCTTCAGCAGCTGCTTGATCTGTAACTATTGCATAAATTCAAGGTACTGATTAGAACCTACTCTGAAATATACCTGGGACTGCAATGATAAGGATAAAATCTATTAAATATGTCAAGTTGATCCAACAGAAAAAGGTAAATCGAGGGTGGTGTGGGGAGTGTAGATTGCAGGTTAGCTGGGTGAGGATGTAATTAGATCTCGCTCTTTGTTGTCCTCCTGGGTGCTGCTGAAGCCGTGGGTGATGGAGAGCTCAGGGAAGTGGCTGGCCCGTGTAGTGGGGCTGGGTGAAGCTGGAGACTGGGCTAGGCCAGGCTTCTTCGGGGGGATGGGGGGTGGGTTGCCCCGTTCTGTGCGGGGAAGTTTGGGGGATTTGCCACCCATGCACTGGGGATTAGAGGATTTGCCTGTCATTAGGGATGCCTGAGCTAGGGTGCGGTAGTCTGTGCCGAAGGGGGCAGGGGGTTTGGTGCTGCCCTGCTGGCAGGTGAAGCGTGACAGCACCTGGGTGACGGTATGACGGGCCATCTGCTTAACAGAGCCGGGTTCGGTCGGTGTGGATACGGGGGAGAGGTCCCGGGGTGACCGCGCTATGCTGCCCCCCTGGGACTCCTGCTCCTGAGGGCCCTGGAACTTGTGCCGGGCAGCCTGGAAGCGTTGGGTGATGCTGGCCTGATATGAGGACTGGTACCCAGGGGAACCACAGACAGAGGTCTGGCGTTTGACCAGGAGTGGTGAGGAGCAGGGAGAGGTAGCAGCGCTGCTTGAGTCCAAACCCTGATGGAGGGAGGTTGGAGAGTGAGCGACCCCGTTATCGTGGCCATTCTCCCGGCCGCACTCCTCGGTGAGGAGCTCTGCCTCCTGGGGGTGGTGTCCGTTCAGCTTGTGTTGCAGAGATACTTCAGGAGGTTGACTGTCACCCACCTCTGTCTGGCTGGTGACAGATGACATGGTAGCCACCGTGACGGGCTCTCTGTCCCTCATTGACCTCCCTTGCTCCAGCCTTAGTCTTTCCAGCTCAGTCTGCAGCATCTGACAGTGTTCCTCCCCCTGCCTCAGCTGCTGGCACTCCGCCCCCAGCCTCTCATACTCCGCCCCCAGTTCCGCCCTCAGCCTCTCATACTCCGCCCCCAGTCGCTCGCGTTCCACCTCCAGCTCTAATCTCATTCGCTCTCGCTCCTCCTCCAGCCCCGCCAGCAGGCCTTGGGTCAGCACTCGCTCCTCGTCCAGTTTTTGGCTCAGCTCCGCACTCCGGGCACTGGCCCTCTGGCACTCTTTCACGAGGGAGGCGGAAATTTGCCGGTGCTGGACTCGCTCCTCCTCTACCTGGGCCAGGTGTCTCCTCTGCTCCTTCTCCAGACGGCGTACCTGGGCTTTCTCGAAATCCAGCTGCACACGGGTACATAAGCAAAAGGATTATGAGAAGCTCATACATAATAAAAGCTTAACATGGATTTCATGAATAAAATTAATGGCTCACCATAGTCTCATTAAGCTATTATGATAACAAAAGGTCGATGGCATACCCAAGAAAATTAAATGCCTCTTTTTCATTTAACAGGAAACGAAATCATTTTTAATAAACATTTTTCACATGCATATGCTGGTGGCTTGACTAAGCTGAGTCCTCCTCTGTCATCAGCTAAGCCCTCAGAAGACCTGGTGCTGGGTGTGGTTATAGAAAAGCTTGGGTCAGGATTTTATCTGGGAGTAAGCATGTGAAGCACAGTGCTTCACTGTACAAGTCGTTCTTGCCTAACAATTTCTTTCCACTCCATTTAATCGGCTAATTGCTGTAGTCTGGGTTTTGGCCTTGGCGGTCAGCATCCCCACCCGCCCCTTCTCCCCCAACACACACACATCCGGCTTGTGATTTCACATTCTAGCAACCGGTGCCAGACTTCGTTGGCAAAGCATTCACCAGTATTAAGCTTGACAATTTGGGCATTGGTCTTAAACGAAGATTATTTCTTTTCTGGAACTGATAATGGGATCATGTGACCACTAGATTGCTGGGAGACTGCTCCTAGACGTCATTTAAGCCATATTTGCAACCTTAAATTCACACAAAAACTTTAATTCACACAAACACATCGCTTTCTGAAGTTTAACTGTATTTGAAGGATAGTGGAGTTGCACCCTCCTTGTGGGATAGAGACTGTACGTTAATGGACGTTAATTATTATACCTGCTGCAAGAGCCGTTCTCTGTCCTTCTCAAGCATGTAAGTGACATCATCACCTTCTGCGGTATCCTGGGCATGCCTACGCTTTTCTTCCTCTAGATCAGCAATGACCTATCATGCACACAAGGGGGCAGCATTTTAAAAGATTGTCATGCGAGGAAATCAAACCAGCCATGGCTACATACAAGGTCCAAATCATAATGAAACAATTATAGCATTACACTCTGTGTCTTCTAGAACCTCTAACCTGACACCTCATGTTCTTTGTTGCAGTTTTTGTCTCACACAGATTTATTCAGGAGGATGTTCCCAATAAGCATCAAAACAAGTGTCATAAAAGCAGCTCACTTCTTAAATGAGACACCTAAGGGGTCTAGTTAGGTTTGGATGTTACCTTCCTGTGCCGGTGCTCTGCTGCTGTCAGCTGCGCCAGCATCTTCTGCTGCATCCTTTTGCAATGGGTTACTACCAGCTGGAGCACAGTCAAGGGACTAGGGTGGGGAGCTGGGCCAAAAGGATCCCTGTTCTCTGGAACTGGCCCCGGTGCCACCTCGCAATCCCTCTGGAGGGCCAGGAAGGGGTCATTCGGACGGTACAAGCTGTAGCGTTCCTGCATAAAGGCATCTTGTCTTTGGGCCTAGAGAGATAGGGCAAGGTTATAGGGCAAGACCCCCAACTAGAGTTGGGCGGTATACTTCCGTTTGGAAGTGTTTTGCGGATGAGCATGGAAAGGCTAAGGATGTTGATGCAAACAGCGCTACAAAGTTGTGGCAACGAAGTCAAGTAGCACGTCAAACCTGGCAACACAATACTATTAAACACTTATCAAAAATGTTAACTTGCCTGGCGTACACCTTTACATTAGCCGTTTATCTATAAGCAGCCAACAAACACGTTAATCGTATGTTATCATTAAGGTGGCAGATAGGCGCAATGGCTAATAATAAAATAATATAGTTAATGTGGGAACAATGCAAAAACCCAAAACAAAAATGTGTCCTGAAAAATCCTGTAAAATGTGGTAAACGGCCAGTCATACTTTAAAGAAAATACCGTCGTATACCGTGAAACTAATATAACTTTGAAAAATACTGTGATATAAATTTTTGGTCATACTACCCATCTCTACCCCCAACAAAAGCTGGTAATATCTAATCAGGTGCTGCAGTAGAGGGTAAGCAGGAGGTCACTGACCCACTGAAATGCCCTACTTGAGCTCAGAGGCCTACCTACTTAGTGCAAGGTGGGGACTGTTTGTTTTAGCTGCAGTGTCACATTCCTGTAGAATGACATTGCTCAAGCTTTTTATTCCCAGAGGCCATTGCTCTTACACATTGTCTCCCATGCCATGACACCCAGGTAACCCAAGTGCACAAGGCAAGCCAAACAAAACATTCTTGGCCCATAAATAAAAGAGTTGCCTTTGTCAGACACTGCAGCACAATTAATCTACTTAGCAGCATCCAATAAGAAGTTGTGTCATTGACAAGGGTTGGAATGTGGTTTCCTGTTGCTAGATGTCTACACACCTCAGAAATCAATAT
Organism: Stomatorhinus walkeri; assembly: GCA_026784285.1. Taxonomy (NCBI): domain Eukaryota; kingdom Metazoa; phylum Chordata; class Actinopteri; order Osteoglossiformes; family Mormyridae; genus Stomatorhinus; species Stomatorhinus walkeri. The sequence continues at coordinate 25,758,869 of JAODUD010000127.1, forward strand.
TGTTTCATCAACCTTCTTCATTGACAGAACAGGCTTCTTTGGGGGTTCATTCAAAACCTCAGAGCTCTAGAGTCAATGGTTGCTGTGATGTCCCCATTTCTTTGTTGGCTAAATGGCTAAGGGGAAATTCCTGACTACTGAAAATTGTCATGCTGTTGCTGCCGTCAACTGTTTTCTTTTCCCTCTCGTGTGCTAGGAATTCCTAAGCTTGTATGGGAATTCTTTGCTTGACCTTAAACAAATGCCTACAGGGATTGAATGGTAAGGTCTCACGTCAGTGTGACACTGGAGAATGCTTCTTTGCATATTTGCAGGGGATTCTGGGAAGAAAGGCCATTCCTGAGAGATAAGAGGCTTCCCCAGGAAGAAACACAGAGGGGGTAAAACATTTAAGTGTATGGGTGATGTCTTGCAGTTGCTTGTCAAGCAGCTTCTTTGGACAAGCAGAACTCACTGGTGTGTTTATTCCTATCACAAATCACATTAAGTATGTTTAAATAAGCTAAGCTATAACAGACATCTGAAATTGGACACAAACCAATATGTTTTAAGGGAACAGCAAAAATTCCTTACTGCAAGATTTCATGTCTTGAATTTCAAGAGGGAAGCGGTGAAGCTTAAAGGTTAAAATTGGGTTATCTACATGCTTTTTCAAGTACAGCTACCATTCGTGTCCCCCCAAGATAAGCCTCAAAGCTGCTATAAACCCAAACACTACAAAAGACAAAAACAACCCAACAAAAATTAAGAGGGCATTCATTTTAGAGCCTCACGGTTTCACTGGAAGCCAGAACTCAAGGAATGTGACACTCAGTGCCAAGACTTGACTCCATTGTTTTATAACAGTCAATACAAACGAACCAAATTTTGTTTAGTTACACTTTGTGTCTTGGCCTCTTTGCTCAGAGATTAGGGTGATTAATATGCATCTGCCAATCAAAGATTAGGGTGATTAATATGCATCTGCCAATCAGAGATTGCCATCTTGACAGGAAGCCTGGCCAACCTGAGACCTCCTCAGCATAAATGGCCCACAAAGAGAGCTTTGATGGGGTTGTTCCAGCATTTTTATGAGCATCCCTCTGTATGCATTCAACTGCACTGTCATGGGTGGGTTACTTATTAAATTGAAAGAGTAGGAGGAGCAGCATGAGGTCTTCTTGCAAACTCCATGGCAGGAGTCCTTTATTAGCTGTGGCTGAGAAAAGCCACAGTATTGGCCAACCACTTACAATGCAGGCATATGGCTCCACAACGTTTTGGTAATAACTTGATGGTATTGACAACACCGGCTGGTCTGTTTAGTTATAAACTGGATACTGCTCTGGCAAAGTTAACTGCACTTTGGAATTTTTAGAAGTCCTGAACTGTAACCCAATGGCCATGAGATCAAGAGGCAATCTAAAAGGGCAATTTGGTCTTTCCATTAGCTGAGTGACCGTCGTGAGCAAAGCACAAAGGCTCTCAGAAGCCACCCTGCTCATTGGGTGCAGAATGTCTTTAGGTCCTGCAATGGAAAGTATATTGATAATAGCACTTATCAAATGAAAGCTTCTGATTCCACAGAAGCTCTACGTTTACGTTTCTGCTTGATCATTCTAATGTTTTTTTTATATAGTACGATCTGTGGTTTTAGTGAAAAACATAAAATGAAACCGAAACCATAACCAGAAAACAACCGAAAAAGAATTCCAGATCTCCTGTTTGTCTAAATTCCAAGTCTAAATTAGGGTGTGTATTATAAATCTCAGTTGGCTGCTTTTCAAGTAGTTTTTTCTTCTATTTTTTCTACTTCCACCTTAAGTTTAATGATTTTATGATCACTGATCTGTGATTCACCAGATTTTACAAACCTGGAAAATGGATAAAATAACAGAATGTTGCCTTATGGAGAAAATAATTAAAAACTCTGGGATACTATATCTTTAGAGTATTTCATTGAAGCTCCAGTGGAGCCATTTATTAAAATTATACCAATGCATTTAATAGCTTACAGGCTCAGGCAATTGTAAAATAAGCCGTCCTATTTTTTTTTTCAGATATATTTTAAATAAATAATATCCTGCCCCATGAACCTTCCCCAACAAGGAGCTGGGACCATGCGGCTGAGCTGTTAAAAGAGCACTAAGGTGCAGGTCTGTCAGAAAGCTGCAGGTTGGCGCCGAGCCTGGTTCAGGCAGAGTTGGGGGGCTGTGGTCTGTGAAGCGTAAGGAGTATTAACAGCTCAATTAGTCAAACCTCGTGGGGAGCATAAAGAGAGCAGCAGATGTTTGAGCATGTTTTGGTTGGCCACTGGGAAACATGTTCGGAGCGTCTGAGGCTGAATTAGACATTGAGGGGCACTGAACACACACAAAGCAGAGGCAACTCTGCTTATGTGACACGTCCAGATGGTTCTCACTCAACATTAACTAAATGCAGAGTTTTAACTGAAATTTTATTGGAGTTCTATCCGGTATCCAAATCCATCTTCTTACCGATTTTCTTACCGAGTCATGCAGGCCCTACATCCTATTACAAGCAGCACAGGGCACAAGTCAGTGGTACACCCTGGACAGAATGCAAGTCCATCACAGGGTCTATATACATCCAGTTCGGACATGCCAGTTAACTTTGAGTGTAAACCAGAGCACCCGGAAATCTGATCAATATGGGGAAATCATTTGAACTCTACAGCAGAGGTACAAACCCCCAACCCTGGAGGTGTGAGGTGATGGTGCTATCAGTAGTAGTTACCACACCATCCCTGTATCCAGCAGGTCTTGATGCAGGGGTACTGGAGGTGCGCAGGTCGTTGGTGGTAATGCAGTGTCAGAATGCTGTAGGGCAATGTGACCATGTCTATAGTTTCCGTTAAAGAGAAACGTAGTGTTATCTCTCAAAGGCTCAGAGATGACTTTATGATTATTTCTCAGCCCATATTATTAGCAGTGGATAGCTACTGATAACACAAGTGAGTGTTTTTGCACCTATGTCTGTATCCAGATATATGTTACATATATATCTAACCCCCCTCAAAGGAAGACCAGGAGGTATGATCAGAAAATATATATGTTTGATATTTTAAAATACTATGAACGTGTTGCAGGGAAATCTAGATCATTCGTGTGCTTAATTACCCAGCTCGAATTCAATTCAGAATCTGCACACTGAATATGACATTAATCTTGTTAGATTAAACAAAGAAACAAAGATAAGAACATGCATTATGTTTTCATGTAATAAATCTCACTTATGTTGACTTTTATTCACGTAAGAAATGAATCCTTTAAAAAAATGTCTATAAATAGGTCCCGTATTGTACATGAACAGTTATGGTCAAGATGCACAAATAGTTTCTAACAATTGTGATAATGGAAGTAATCCGAGTCTTAATCTCCATAAAACAACTGCACTGAGGCAGTGAGCAGGTACAGGCATTAATTAGCGTGCTGAGTGAGGTCCCCCTGGGCGGGCATGGATAGTCATCCATCTCAGTTTGGCATTCAGCCCCTACAGAACTTCCTCCTTTCTAGTGCTCCTACTTCCCCCACAGCTTGTGGCTTTGGTCACTTGCACGCCACCCATGTGGGTCCCAATGTCTCTGCAAGATATTCCAATTTTAGCTGCGAGGAAATATTACTGTTAATAGGAACCAAAAGTCACAGAAATGTTTAAATCAGAAAGTCACACTAGTTAAGACAGGACCCTGGTGGCTTTAGACACATGAGCATCACATTCAACATTGCAATTTATCCCATTACTTTTAAGTTTATTATTTGCAAACCACTTTTTGTTTATGTTCCATGTTATTTTAGAAAGCTTTGATTTTCAAAAATTAAGCCAAAATCCCACAGAAATATGCAGAACAGCCAGTACCATCAGACTTCATTTTAAATGATTAAATATTAGCATTCACACTGAAAAAAAGTTTTGTTAACATAGCAAACCTGCAGTTACTTAAAATAAGTTCCAAAGTAGGGGCTGAGTAATTTGAGGTTAATAAAAATGTATGAATTGCTCACTTTAAATGGTTTAAATTGTAGTAATACTAGTCCATGTTAAGTTTCCCAACAAACAATCTATATATCTACTTGCGCTTTCCAAAGTTAATAAATGCATTCCATATAATATGCATGATCTGTATTAGGTTGACAGAGATGTTCCCCACAATGTAATCAATGTTATTCTGATGTTGTGGGGAGCATTTTTCTGTGAATCTGTGAATACAATCAAAAAAACAAAAAACGCTCATATTTTGTTTGATTACTTATGGTTAAGGTTAGGAGTGTTAAAGTTGGGTAGTAGGGGTTAAGGTTGTCATGTTGGGAACAGTTTTCCCCATAGAAATTAATAGAGTCCCCACAAAAATATAATTACAAATCTGTGGTGTGCGTGTGTGTGTACAGCCATTTCCAGGTAACTGCATGACTTCTGCATTGCATCATTTCAAGCAAAACCCTGGAAAGAGAACAGCTCACCACCCTAGATACAAGCAGCAACAGACAATATGAAAGCAGTGGAGGGGGAAGTGAGAAACTGTGCCTATAGACGCTACCCCCCCATGTGGGACTTCACACCACGGATAGAGAACATTGCCCTGACGACAAGAACGTCCATGAGCACGGTGTAGAGTCGCGGCGTCTTCTTACTGGGGGCGTCTTCTAACTCGGGCCTTTGCGCTGCTGCAAACTGCCGCTCTCTACTCACCGTCCCGCAGACAGACGCATGCTGCAATCTCAGAAACAGCATACTGATCCCTATCATCTGTCTAGTTCTGCTGGTATGTGCGGAAAGCAAAACCTGAGGATCCCCCTGTACGCTCTTTCCCATCCCTGCATCCCCAGTTCTCTTTTCACTTTGGCCTTCTATAAAGGGGCTTTGGTGGACTCGGGCATTTGCTCACTCCGCATGTGCCGTCCACTTTCATATCCGCTTGTAGGGGGATTTCACATGGCCAACCCTTTAACAAATGCACCGAGGTCACAGGCGATTTCTCTCCAGTTTGTCTATGGGACATGGGCTCACATGAGCCGGAAGAATGGATTTCACACGGTCCCCAAGCTCTCTCAAGCCTGGGGGGCATTTGAACTTGGCGTTCTCTTAAGAGAGATACCACGGCCGGCATTTGCCACCAACAGTGATGACCTCTCTGCTCACTTCCTTTTTACGATAAACAATCGGCAGCCAGAAATGCTAAGAAACGCCAGAAATGCTAAGCTCTAGGGGAAGTGGCCCAGAACAGTAACAAAGGCCAGGACGTGCACAGTCCCTTAATGCATCATGTCCTCCCAGGACAGCCCCTAAAATGCACTCCCCACCTGCAGGTGAAGCTGCACACCTGGAAACTCAAACATACAGGCTATTGCCGGCATACACAAAGAGGGGCAGTCATCCGCAGTGTTCACTAAGGGCCTGCCATGCAACCAAAATGGCTTCAATTCATTGAAATATTAATTATTTGGTCACATCCATAATCCCATTAAATGAATCAATAATACAAAACTGATCCAGAGGCATAAGCCCTCGAGTATAATCACAGACTTCCTACTGTCCCAACAGTCATTTCTAAGACCTGGAGCAAGGAGATGAGAGGAACAATAATGAGTGGATTATTCTAACTTTAACTAGTAGTACTTGTAGTGTAAAGAAAGTGCAGCTTTCATATGCACCAAGAAAGGCAGGCCACTCCCAAGTCTTCCACTGCCTTTCAATGGTCTATTAGTAGGAAATTAGTAGCAACAGTGATAAAGTATGTCATGTATTCATAGCTCAATGAACTGCTTGCTCAGTGAAGCCAATGAAGTAAAGCAAAAAGACAGAAAAAAATGACGCATGGCCTGAGTGAATGGGGACATTATCTGAGTGCCTATGAAAGACCAATAGCAAGCCCAGACTTGTTGGCAGCTCCATGTTCTTTTATTATGTCTCCATCATTTCAGATTCCTAGGCTTTGAAGTGGAAGGATGACCGTACAGAGGCTCAGTTTACAGCAGTAGGCTGCTTTATAGCTGCAAGGTTATGAAATGACATGAAGCATGAAGGTATTCGGTTGTTACTCATCAGTCACAGTGATTGCTGATGGTATGACCAGCTGTATTTTGTATGTCATCAGGACTGTGAGAGTCCATTTCCTGAAACTTCTCGGAGCTAGATTTCCATGTTCAAATCAGGTGCACTGAATCAGGCCAAAATGGTGGTTCCACATAATCATAACCATTGTTCCTCTGAACACTTCTTGAACGTTATTATCCTTGACTGAAGGTCAATGACAGACCTGGGGTTACAGACTCAGATGTGGACTTAAATACACTGGACGAATCAAACTGACAGAAAACAGCCGGTCACAATCGGGGTTGCACACTTGGTTAATAAGGGGTGTGGCACACAAGAGGATCGTACACGCAGGTCATAACAGTTACACTCGTATTACCCAATATATTAGACAAAATAAGAGAAAATAAGACATATTAGAGTTACAAATATCATATTATTATTATTCTACATTTAATTACGAAGAGCAAAGATGCTTCCGATGCATAGCGATGTATCATTTTCACTGTCTAGATCAACTTTTAATGAATATACAAAAAACCGCGACCGAGTGAAGCCGCGAGACTCGAAGCGCGAAGTGACGAGGGACGACTGTATAACAAATGAAGTTAAACAAATGGCCACAGTCCTAGTATGGGACCTGTGCTCAAGGTCGAAAAGCTTTTAATAATGAATGGAAAACACTTCATTGAAAATAATCCCCAGCTGTAAAACTGTAAGGTTGTAGCAGTCACTTTGGGTAAAGGGATGTGTTAGGGAACCAAATTGTTTACTGTGATTTAATCCAATACTGGAGAGGTAACGTAGCATCTGATGCTATCCAAGTCACCGATTCACAGTGGGCCTCTCTCTCTCTTAGACAACATTCCATTCCCTTACTGGTCAACCTCCAGGGCTGACATGCCACACATTATCCACAATGCAAACCTCATTGCTGAATGCAGCTTCAGTAAACTGTAGACCACATTGCGGACCCAAGTTGAGAAACGCTGCACTGCTAATTTTTAACACCCGGGAGAACTAGTTTAAATAAAACAAATAGTAAAAATTAATGATAAAAGTTCAAAGTTCTATAAGTCAGATTCTAAGTTAACTGCCGTTAATGGTGTCATTATTCTACCATTACTACATCATTTCTCGATAAATAAGCAAGTGGAGTTTGGTTTATTTTTGTACGTATTAATGAAAACCTGGCTTAGCCAGAACTAAAATTAGTCTGGCCCAGCTTGAGTCAATTATCTGAAGTCTTAAGTCTTTGTGTTTTCCGGAGGCCAGTCCAGATGGGGGGGGGGGGGGGGGTTTA
>JAODUD010000127.1:25784629-25797709 GCA_026784285.1 Stomatorhinus walkeri
TCTATCTATCTATCTATCTATCTATCTATCTATCTATCTATCTATCTATCTATCTATCTATCTATCTATCTATCTGACCTGTGTCTTACAATGAATGCAGTCTATAGTGAAGAAATGCTTCTGAATATATTCTGCAATGTATTATGCAATGTCTTGAATATGCATACATACAATCAGATAATTCCCAGGATGCAATATACAGCGGCTGACAGCAAATTTCTCGCTGCATGTTCACAAAATTCCTGAATTGTTCTACGATTGCTTTGGAAAGACCATTTTTAATACAGGGCAGCTGTGATATAAAGCCAGATGAGTTGGCATTCAGCACCGTATTTCAGGAAGTCAGATTTATGTCTACGGCCATTCTATTTATCCATAAATAAACTGGATGTTTACAGAGTGGGACACAAAGAAGAGCCGTACAGCTTAATGGTCATTTTTTGGTAACTGCAGTCTCTGCTGTCGTCTTTCACTGGTTCTGACTCGGCTGCTGCCCATGTAGTTATATTCAACTCTGCTGCTATATTCAGCTTTATGTAACACCTGCCATAGGCAAGGTTTTTCATGTTACATGTTTTATTTATTTTTGTGTAGATGCATGCATTTACACACACACGCAGACATAGACTGCTATCACTGCCATGATGTGCTTTTCCATCAAAAATCTGGGGAGTGTTCCCGGGAAAATCTATTGTAATCACTTTGGGGCAGATAAAACTATAACGTTTGCAATAAATTGTATTGGCACTTGGAGGCAAGATATAAATTCAGGCTGCAGCTGGGCCAACAATGAGCTTCCTTGCCAATCTTCTCCCGCAAGAGCGATTCACTCCACCGCTTCACTTTAGCAGCCGGGGAGTCTTGCTTTCGAAGCGGCCCATAACAATGACACGAGGTGTAATTACGCGTAGTCCTATCTAACCACAGCAAGCAGAAAGATTACTAAACGCTGATCACTTAATTTCAATCACTTCTAATAAAACGAAGACCTCCCTCTGTCACAGGGTTTCCAGAAAATAAAGCGACACTGAAAACTGGTGTTTCCTCCGCGGGAAAAGAAAATAAAAGACGAATGTGTGAATTTGTGTAGGAGTGATCCCAACAGGAATCAGTGCTGCAGAATATAATGGGGTTGTGCATCAGGCTATTCTTTACTGGCCACACTCGTTCAGAAACTCAGAAAGAATGACTGCACCGGGTTAAGGAAGCGACCAACCGTGGGGCAAGACCTAAAGGAGCATGAGAGCAAGCCAGTTTTTTTTGCCTTGCATAAAACAATCTTAAGATTTGTTGACATGTGATTTTGTAAATCGTGTCACCTAATCCCTCCCTTCACTTTTTGTTTAAACTGACAGAGGAGATTAAGCTCGTCTGGAGCCCGGGAAATGTCAGCATTTCCATTTTAATAAGATCACTTGTTACAAATCATTGTGAATATTTTCATTGTGTTGGTTTTGTTACATTCTAATTATATGCAAATGTGTCCCTGAAAAAGAAAAGAAAAAAACAACATCATAATGGGCGCTTCCCATTAATGGGAAGGCTTGCTATGGCTGAAAGTACTGTATGGTAAGGTGTGGAGTGTTTTTGTAATTTGGAAAATGTCTCTCTGACCACTAGATGGTGCGTAAGAGCAGACAGAGTAACGGAATTACTATCCCGCCAGTGTCTCCATCCATACAGAATCGCTGCGTTCTCACCTTATGTTAACTACCTGTGCCTTTAAAGTGTTAACAGGATGATTTGCTGATTCCTCCGAAAATATTTTAAGAGAGATTATTTTTATTAATATATACAGCATGCGAACTTTGCACCTGGTGAAATTCCATGCATGTCCTCTTTTCGGATATCATTCATTTTGAGACAATATATGATGAGGCAGAAAGCGAGTGGATGGTGTGCGTATATGTGTGAAATCGTGACACATTTCAAGATATGTTACAGGCCTACATAGAATCAGACTTCTGAAGGTTCATCATACGATTATCCCCTCATTTTGCCAGCACATTTCCCGCTTAGACCTGAACAATAAATGTGCATTTGGCTTCAGGCAGAAGGCATTTATTGGAATACATAACCACCTCCTCTTCCCTGAGGGAAGATTTGAGACATTTACTCTTGAAGGGTGTTTGCCATCTGCGTGCCAACATGTCACTGCTGGAATACTTAGGCTTCTGGTGTTACGTTAGTGAGATAAAGGCAACAGTGTATTCGAAACTAAGCCATTCGCTGGGAACCAATAAACAATCTCAAGAGGCCTAAATGCCACAGGGGCATCTCCAGTTTTCTTCTTCCTTGTAGATCAAAGACTATTTGAAGGTGTTGGTCTTGTATGACGCTGCTCAGATGAGCCCCACTGAGGGGGTATAGTATGTGGTCCTTTTCCTGGTGGGGTGCATGGTCCGGAATGCCAAGCAGGTCAGACTAGACCTCCTTTACTAAGGGCATAGACTCTATCTCGTTCTGGTGGTTCCCCAGATGTTTCAAAGTCAGCTGGGTGACAAATTACCTGCAGCATGTCTTGGGTCTGCCCTGGAGCCTTCACCCAGTGAGCCGTGTCCAGAAAAGCTCCTCTTTGACAACTGATTAGTTGGCATCCTCGTATTATTTCAAGGTCCCTCTGGATATCCACACTCCTCACCTGTTGCAGAGAGTGAGCCCAGCAACTTTGCAGAGAAATCTCATTTTAGGCACTTATACTCACAGCTTTGTCCTTTCAGTCATTACCCAAAGCTCATCACCATATTTGAGGATAGGGATGCATACTGACCAGACAATTTTCAGTTTCATCTCCTAACTATTTTACCACCATGGACCCATTTAGTGCCCTCAAAATTGCAATCACTAAACTGACCTACCCTTCACTTTCATGTTGCTTCTCATCATTACCCATGAACCAAGAACTTGTGGCACTTAAACTCCCCCCTCACCTTGATAACTTGTACATGAAAATTACAAACAAGACACACCTTTGCAAAATGGTGAGTAGCAAGTGACAGTAGCTCTCATAGCCCATATTCTTGTTCACAAAAACACATTTATAGACTGTGTCCCCACAAACCCTCACAGCTATATGGAGCAAAAGATTTGGTCCATCGTTCCACAACCAGGCTAGAATCTGCACTGTTCTTCCTGAATCCTAAGTTCCGCTGTCAAACAGTCTCCTCTCCAGTTCACTGGCAGAGGCTTTTCCAGGGAGACTGAGAAGAGCGATTCCTTTATATCTGGAGCACACCCCGTGGTACCCCATATTAAAAATAGGTAGCCAGTCCAGTCCAACTTCACCTTCCATACAACATTGAAAAGATGCCACCTAACTTCAGCAACAGCCAGTGCTTTCAACATTTCATCTACCCCCGCAGGCTTTCCATCACGGAGGCCTCTGAGCACAACAGCAAATCCAGTTGTAGTGATAGACTCTGATCCCCCAGACGCTTCCCATATGTTCTGTGCGACATGGCAAATCACTGGGTTGTGCATACATTCAAAGTGTTCCTTCCCACACTCGACAAAATTCTTCACTCTTCCTTAACACTCCAACTTATACTCCCCCGCGCCCCACACCCTACCCCCTGAGGTATGGAGTGGCTTTCCGAAATGTCTCAGAGCCTCCATGGGCTCTCCAATCTCCCACCATGTACGAGCGTTAACCACTATAACTGCCTTAGCTACTGCTTCTCAACACCTTCCAGCTGTCTCCAGAGACCCCCCGTGCAAGCATTGCTCTGAAAGCTTCTCTCTTCATCTTGACAGCTTTCCCTCACCACTGGTGTTCACCCATGAGTCCTAGGGTCACCACCATGAAAGGCACCAACTGCCTTCTGGCCACAATTTTTTGCAGTCTGCAATGAATGAGGACTTGAACGCGATCCATTCAGACTCAATGTCCTTGGCCTCACTTGGCACAGGAGAGATGTTATTCCAGAGGTGTAAATTTAATTTATTTTGCACAAAAACTTCTGCTGTATGTTCCCAGCAAACAACGACGGTCATCGTGGGCCATCTAGCCTAATCCCCATTTACGGACTCTAACTCACCTCCAAGAGGTAATTGCCTGATGCTTTGCCCCTCTTTTCACCAAAGTCACATTGAGACAGCCCTCCCGTGCACCAGTAAAAACTCCAACTGCACAGCTCTCAGCCTGAGACTAATGAGGTCACTCTGGGGAACTCCATAGTAGGAGAACCTCCTTAATCGACAAGTTTAGTTTTAGTGCTCACTCTCAGCGTGTAGATAAGACTGACTCTATCTAGCTGATATTTTCTATTGGCCAAAGTAGCCATTTTTGGTTGAGTTACAAGGCTATCCTGCCCCCTAAGTGCTTGCTGGTGAAAACCTTCCCCAAACCTGACCCCAGAGGTGAGTCCTATTAATACTATTCTGGACTGGTCGCCCTGTTTTATTGGCGCCTCTCATCAAACTTCTCCCCTTGGACCTGTATGCCACTGTATGCTCTACCAGGAGATCCGCATTCAGATGATGATACATTTGAAAGGCGTTAAAGCCTGCAAACTCCTTTACCCATTAAGGCCCTTATTCTCAGAGGGGTTAAATTTTATTGTAAACTGTTGTTCAGTTATCATTTAGGCAATTTTATTGCCTCTTTCAAATGTTTGCAATGGAAGCGTGCTACGGCTGCACCTTTTGTGTTTTTAAGGTTATTTAGCTATGCTGTAAAAACACACGAGAGAGCGCGAGAGCTCAATGAATCCGGCTTTAGAGAAAAAGCTATTATCTGCCTCACTGAAAGGCAGCAGGCCAGAAAAGGTTAATGACAATGATCCTGGAAATAGCGGGCAGTATACTGTAGTACCTAAGTCAATATAGACAATATAGCAATACCACAGAGCTATGCAAATATACATCTGCACTGCATGGATGTTTACAAGAGGTACGAGGTTGGATTAAGGTTAGGTAACAGAATGATTATTCTAACTGATTATTATGCTGATCATTTTATCTTCACGTGTCTTATATATTCATTATATGAACCAACAAATACATTTCAATGCATGCAATAGACTGTAGAATTATCACTTCAAAAAGCCTGAAAGGAATCTTAAAATTCGGAGCACATTCAGTTCATGTTCCTGATGAAACAAAGCAGCACAGGCACATCTATATGATATGCCTATAGAATCCCCCACCCCCGCTGTACTATTTCCCATATCTGAGTCGCTTCTTGTCTCTGGCATCACAATTGAAGGCGAACTTGACAGAGATGCAGCGATTCAAAAATAATACCTCTTCTCCTTGCACATTGAGAAACATAATTAGGAGCTCTGTGCTTGGAGTAGGACATGTCTGTATTATTTTAGTTAATTCTTTCGTTTGCCCGTGGTGGAATATAGACATCCGTAAGCATCCGTTTGCAGCAATCATGACAGCCTACTTCAGCAGCCTTTTATCTAAGCGGACACCCAAGTTGGCAGACATGTTGTTTCTGCAGTTATTACGACCGGACCTGACTCAAGCTAAAATTGCTCCGTTATCGTCATGGAACACAGCCTGTATTTGAATTACAATTACATTATGTTGTCGCAGTTTTTGTGATAAACTCTGTTGGCTTTCGCCCAGCCTGGCTTTAAACGATCACGCAGGCCGGGCACGTAATAAGAGCACGTCGGCAGTTGGAGAGACTGCGATGGTGACGTAAGTGGACGGCAGAGTAAACTTCCAGCGTGGGTCACCTGCTCCTCTTCGGCATACAGTCATCAGGTTTCCCTTAGCAAGAGAGGGATCATTTCTTAATGCTAATAAGCTGAAAACTTAATGCAGGGTGTTTGAACAGTTAAACGGCGCATTTACTGCAATAGCGATTCTGCAACCCATGCAAGGTCTCCTCTGCCTCATGCCCAGTGTTAGCTGCCACAGGCTCCAAGCTCCCGGCAACCCTGTCTTAGATAAGCAGTTTTGCTTTTAATTGCGTTTTAAAAATTCATTAAAGCATATCAAGTTATGAAATGCTTGCAAGACTTCTGCTGTTGTTCACCTTAATTCCAGATCTGAGATGTTTAAGACTAAATATAAACTCAAAGCTACAGTTATAAACATCAAGGATAATTGCCGTTGATCATATTTACAAAGGGCAAACGATTTGAAGGAAAACTGTAGTGTCCATAACCACTTATCCAGTGCAGGATCACATTCAGTTTGGAGCCAGTCCCATGAGGCACTGGGCAGAGGACAGGAAGCCCATCACAGCGTACACAGAGATACACAATAAGTAAAATGTACAAACCTATATTAATATGGAGTGAAAATGCAACCTTCACAGAACTAGGGAGGGTATAGAATCCTTCACCATTAAAGAAGCGGGGGGATGGGGGGGGGGGGGGTGGACTAGCACTATATCCCCTGAGGCTTTCCGCCACCCTGAAGTGAAACAAAGCAATAACTTTGTAGCAACATTATCTTCTTTTTTTAGATGTCATGGTCATCATCTATTATGATAACTATTATGATACTGTAGTATAAAATTACACACTTTTATTGGCATGATTTTTTGACAAAATATAGGAAAATAATCGCCGAAATCTGTTCATGTTGTTATTTCATTAAATAATGTACAATACAGTAGCGCAGTCTAAGCTGAGGTCCATTTGCAATTATCATAGAATTGCTATTGAACATACCCAGTCATAGCTGATATAGAAACTGACCAGCGAGCAAAAAAGTTTTCTGATAAAACAGGATTGTTCTCTCTGTACGAGAGTTGTTGCAACGTTCCCCTTCATATTCCTCGTCGGTTTATGAGGTTTTAAATATTTCTGACAATCACATTATGCACTGTTTCTCATCTGTTCCTGGCAATGCCATTCAAGCCGCATTCAGTTCTGCCAGCTTCGTTGTTAGCAGAGTAGCAGGCTGACTGTGATATGCAATTGCAGCACTGTTTCAGAAGCAGGACCTGGTTTTGACTGCCTGAGGGGTATGTAAATTAGCCTCCTGTTTTTTTTTTCAATTTTTTTCACTTTTTCTTTCTTCATTTGGAACGGCTTCAAACTAGATTTCTGGTACTGAGATTGCAAACTCAGTTGACGACCTAAATTACCAGAAACGTTGCGTACTCCCACTTAAAAACATGGGCTGTTCAAGAGTTTAGTAGCCATAAGTCCCCCATAAAACACTAAAACTAAAAACTAGACAAATTTGCCAAAAGACCTAGCATTGATCAGATGATGTACCTGTATACCTGACCACTGGCTGTGTCTATAGGCGATGAAACTGTACTTCTGGCTGGCAGAAGAGGCATTGGTAGTAGGAAGCCATAATGCAGGCAAGTGGTTGGGATGTGGTGTAATGTGTGTCTCTGTCGCCCACGAGCAGCTGGATCTTGATGGAGATCACACTCAGCCAGACTGCTGTCACTTCCTGTCGTGTCATGTGATGGAACAGAACTGACGTGTCGCTCAGAGGGTCCAAGAAAAATAGACGTGGAGTGCAGAAAAAAAGGGGCGGATTCCTTGTTTCTCCTGAAATCTCACCAAGGATGAAGTCCCATCAACACTGCTGGACTCATTACGCAAAATGAGCTGCTTGGGGAATGTTGTTTTGAATAAAACTATACATGAAGACATAGCAAAGCCATTAGTTAATTGCAGTGCTTTCTGACACTGGAAAAAGAAACTGTTTGCCAAGCAGGGTGAACTCATAATTTCTCACTGCCATGCACACACACCCAACTAATTGGGCTGCTATTATAAATCTTTGGATAAAGTAAAGACGTCTCACCTTGAGCTCGTCCAAATATGAAATTAATTTCTCATTAGAATTCACCCCCAACCTCCCATTCATCAATAAGGCTTCTGGGTAAGACAAAGACCATGCAAACAGTGAGACTGCCAACCATCTAAAACTCAGAGAGAAAATGCATTAATAAAAACACCTATTTAAGACGTGTAGGCTGACAGTCTGCGCCATGCACTCTTTAGCATGCCGCACATTGCGCTCCCTTGTTACGAGTCACTAAGTCTAATAGCTATTAAAGCTCCATGTGCTGCTGTTTTCCCTGCCTCATTATTACATGTCCTCTGGATTTTCTGCTTTTGTGCGATGCTGTGTCTACGCACATCCCCTGAGCAGTGTCCTCCGCATAGACCTGTACCCGCGCCGCTGCCTTTAAGCGGGCAGAGGTGAGTGGGCCTTCGGCCAGCTGCGGGCTCCCACTGCAGCAGTGCTCCTCCTCCTCGTGCGCAAAACCATTGCCAGCAAATACACGACTGACAGGCTGTTTAACTCATTTATTAGCTGGGAATTGAACCTCAGATTCTCTAGCTATACAGCTTTCCCACATCCTAACTCAAGCACACACAGAGTGAGGGGTCGATCACTCATAAAAGCCTCTATTTGTTCGTAGATCAATCTCGTTAAAAAGCAAGCCGAAGCTATTCATGATGACATCCGATGGTGTGTCAGATTGTTAAATGCCGACTAAGCTGTTGTAAATTGCTGTACCTGATTTCTTTTCTGTATTAGCTGTTGCGACACCCAAATTTCCCCTTGTGGGATATATAAAGTTTGGCATAATTATTATACATTCAAACATGTCCAGCAAATGACAACAGCTAGAGATGGCTAATCTTGTTTACTGCTGCTAAGATGTGAGTCGTGAATGTCACAATGTGACAACTCGTTGATGATGTCTTATCAGTATCAGTTGTCAGTTATCAGTAGAGGGCAGGAATGATGAGGGACGGGGGAGGGGATTCAGCGATGCGATCGCTCATTGGCCAGATTACTTCAAAATTACTGCAAGTTTAACAACGTTATTCACAGTCAATGTAATTATCGGTTGACTGAATAATTAATTTATATGTTACATTTTTACAACACGTTGGGTATGCACGTCCCTACCTATATTGATTGGCACAATGCCACTGAATTCATCCATCCATCCATCCATCCATTTTCCATACCCGCCTGGTCCTGGGCAGGGTTTGTGGGGATCCAGATCTCAAAAGCTAGGAGTGCAAGAGAGGGAACAGTCTAACAAAGGGCACATGCACTATTCACACTAACATTTTGACATTTTTTATTCATTTTAACATGTTTTTGGATTGTGGAGACAAACTGGGGAACCCAGAGGAAAATCTATGATGACATGGGGATAACATACAAACGGTACACGCGTGAAGTCAGGGCAGAGACTCAAACGCTGGACCCAGAGGTGCTAACCACTGTGCTACTGAAAATATTTAAATGTTACAATGATATGGTATCACAGACCTCGCAAGGATGAGCAGTGAGAAAGTGAAGATGACGAATAGCATAGCACAGTTAGCCTTCAGACAATGGTATTCACTATTAATGTATGTTACATTTGCGCTCAACAGAAATTTGTGCTTTATCAATCAAACAAATTACTCATTTGGTTATTGAGTGGAAAATGGTGCACTTCAGACTTAGTTCAAAGTATACCATTATACACTTTTGCATTTTGTAATTAAGTACACAAGACCTTTCTTGTCATGATAAACTTTGAATTTGCAGGATACATTTACTCGTGTAATTTTAAATTAGAGGCAAATGTAGCCTGCCTAAATAAGTTAAAATCTATTCTGTGTAGCGTTTAGTCAGCTAATGTGTGAATGTCCTTTAGCGGACATTAAGGCTAATCAGCAAAAAATTAAAAAGTGGGGGTAGACTCTGCTACTGGAAGGGAGGGCCAGGTGACCATCCCTGTTTACAATATAGTGCATTAATTGACCTACAATAAGTCATTGAAGCAAAGTGCCCTTTAGCATCGTAGCATCGAACCAGCATTTTATTTATTTTTTCTTTTATGTTTTTCTGTGGTCTGGATTCCATCCTTACCAACTTCCTGTTATCTCTTCAAAGGAGCAGCTCTGTCATTCACTGCCTAATCCCTGTGTCCATCAGTAACTCAGAGTTGTTGCTTATGCAGTAACACAACATATTTGCACTGGGATACAAATGATAAATGTCCCTGGTTGAGCTGACATATGTCAGATCTGTAGGAGGCAACAGCAGTAAGGAGATACTGTAACCTTGTCTTCCAAACCTTTTGGTAAGTATATATTATGATGTCAAAGGCTACCATGACTAATTCGTGACATCTTGATGTTGCAGTTATTGCTACAGAATGTTCGAAAAAATACTTTGTTCCACCTCCCAATTTTATAACACATGTAAAGACATTGTGAAGACATAGTGTAACTTCAATAATAAGAATGCAAGTAATGCTTCTCTTTATTTATAACATTTTTACCTTTAGTGGGTAAAATATTAATAATGAGGCCATTTTGCATATTTAATACAAGATTTTTCACCTTAGCAAAATCATATTTCTGGTGATATGCAACACAGCTTGAGAACGGAATTAAAACAGATAGTTGCTCTGAGATGTATGTATAAAGTGCTTGTTCATGGTCTGGGTTTCGTATCAATATTTCTAAATATTCCCAATAATAACGGGTTGGGTTCATTTTCAGTGGCCAGTACCCTTTGCTGTACATTGCATATATTTATTTGCCAGATACAGCAAGTAGATGTAATGAATAACTAAGGCTGTGATTGTAGGCAGCAACAATGTCTGTAGTAAAGTTTATTTATGCAGCCTTGCTTCCTATAAGAAGTGTTTTGAAAACACAATATCCTATTTGGAGGGTATATGGTGGTTGGCAATGTTACCTCACACCTCCAGGGACTAGAATACAGGTCTCCAACCCGACCCCATGTGCATCTACTCCTCATGTCGTCATGGGATTTCCTGTAGAAACTCTTGCTTTCATATCCAGTCCAAAAACGTGGTACGATTAATCGGAGTTACCAAATTTTGTCTGCATGCATGATGGGTTGGCGCAGGGAGTTATTGTTCCTGGGTTGTTCCCTGCCTTGCGCCTGCAGCTTCCGAGATAGTCTCCAGACCCCTTCAACCCTGAATAGGACAAGTAGGTACAGAAGATAGGTAGATGATATGAATTGAAAATAATAAAATGGGAAAAATAATGAAAGCAGCACTTGTTAAAGGAATTTAAGCATGAAATAACTAAACCACTGTATCTAACCATTGAGCCACTGTAGATTGTGTTACAAAGAACCAGCAACAACCCCACGTTACTGAACGGGCTGTTCTGGTTCCTGATTGTATGTACCTGTACCTCGTTATCAGTAACACTCAAACCCTCAAGGCACTCATTTTGTTGTCCTGTCTCTTATTGTTGGTTTGTGGTTTCACTAGTTACACGTTTTTGGTGTTGGATTTCTCTCGTGTATGACCTTTTGCAAGATTTCTCATTTTCTGACTTCAGTTTGCTCCCAGCACTGTGATCTACTTAACTGTGTGATCTACCTAAAGCCCTCTTTCAACCCTGATCTTGTTCAGTTCGTGCTTTTAAACTCTTTGCAAGGATCTTTGTTGGCCGAAATGAAAAATGTGGTCTTTATTGGGAGGCAGCTGTGAGCTAAGCCAACATTGAAAAGTGTTAATAAAGTTTTTTTGTTTTTGAAGGTAAAGAGGCAGGAGTTTCCTGTGTGTGTTAGTCCTCCATAAAAGTTTACATATTCAGTCTAGTATAATGTTTTACACGTCATAACCATTGTAGCATGTATTTCTGCTAACAATCTTAACCTCACCTTGGTGATACACACCCAGTTAAAAAGTGAGTCATGTTAGGGTGAATGTTAGCAATATGTCAGTTGGTAACGAGGTCTGACAAGCAGGACATTGATACTTTATTGAGTTCTTTAGGCAGCCTGAAACTAACTGGGGTCCAATGAATGCCTGAATGTAGGTGTATCGATTATTAAGCCTGTATAATTATTTAATGCGTTGGGTAGAACACTCTCAAAAATTATGAGAACACACGCCAAACACAGACAATTTGCATCAAGACTCATCAACATAGTTTTTTTTACTAAACACCATGAAAGCACAATGTCAAAACAGAGAACTGACAAAACATCTCTGTGACCCAGTCTGAAAGAAAAGTGTACAATTTGAGCTTCGCAAAGTTGAATTTTTAAATGACAAGTCTAACAGTAGGGAATAGCTTTTATCCAAGTTCAATGTTCAAATATGCATAGCCTGCTGTAAGCATCACAAAACCTGGATTTCCAATAGAAAAAAGTAACTTGGTCATATGAGTCATTTTTTAGCATTTTCCGCACATTGAGACAGGTTTATGTTTGGGGAAAGCTGAAGGATGCCTTCAGCCCATAATGTGGAGCACTATAATGGTATGGACAGCCCTCTTTGAGACTCATTAGGGTCGATGACTGGGACCTGTAGTGAAAAGACCATTTCTTCATAATGCTCTCTTTTTCAAAGAAGATTACACTCTCAAACACCCTATACTAAACAAATTTGGGGTTCACACTTCAGTGAGGCACAAATAATGTAGTAGTACACTCTTATTTGATGTATTTTTTTACCAGTTTGTACTCATCCTATGTTCGTTCATCATTAATTAATCATAATATAGTATATTCCATAGTCACTGTATTTGTTCATTATTTGACCTTGAGTAGTAACTGAGTTACTAAGTTACTTCTGCTCCTTCAAGTAAAGTGAAACCAATATGAGGATGTAAGGTTGAAGTTACACAGCTTTCAGTGTCTCCCCAATGAGGAGACCTAAATTTTATTGAACCCCTTGCTGTATTTCTAAAGTGGAATTTGCGAAAGGAGTTCCTCCTTTATCCATGCAAGAACTGCAGGATTTTCTTGAAAAATGTTAAGCATTCCATTATACCTAATCTTGAACTTGGATTGAGGTTTCTCTGAAGGTAAAGGGTGGCCCTAGTCTTTTCTGGGTCCCTGATAATACTATATTATTAGGTCTTTCTGTTATTTTGTCCACCCCTGTACAATATCATACATAACTCTCTGTTTCTCTATTGAAAACTAGATAGATTCAGCAAAGTCGATGGATTAAGTATGACTATTTTCGTAGTCATGCATGAGTAAGTACAGCACAGTAAGTATGAATGGTGAGCATTTCCATCTTTGGGACAAGTCCTAATGAATGTTTTTATTTTAGTGCTTTAGTTAGTGCTTAATGAGTATATTTATCCAAAGCAGCTTACAATCTCAGGGAAGAAACTGTGTCTGGGATGG
>JAODUD010000127.1:25797809-25809165 GCA_026784285.1 Stomatorhinus walkeri
CCCCCCCCCCCCCCCCCCCCCCCCCCCAAGGATACTGCCTTATACGTTAACAAGTGCTTAAAGGTTATTGTTTTTTTATTTTGATATATTGCAGAAAAGGCCATCCAGCCCCCAGGCCATCACAATGATCGGCTAAAAAAATCTGCCTTAAAGCAAGAAAAAAAATTGTGGCTATATCAAACTGCAGCGCAATGGTTTCCAGAATGTCAGACCCTGCCCCACCACTAGATAAAAGAGAGACACCCAAACATGCTTTATTTATGAGAGGAAAACAAATCTCAGAACAATTTCTAGTAGAAAATTACAGCACTTAAGTTGTTTCAACACATAATGACGCATATTTCATTCTTATCAATTCATACCCCAAATGGGATGAGAGAGATAAAAAAATCAGAAAAGATACGCAGGAAGAGGATGGATGGATGGATGGATGGATCATTTCAGCTCGGAAGTTTTCTTATTATTAAATAGTAATGAAATATCTTGACTGGATCCTACAGAGAAGCTGGCACCACAAAAACACAGTTTTTCAGTGATCTCCTACAGATTGCAGTGATCTCCTACAGTGATCTCCTACAGATGCAGTCATCAGAAGAAGTGTATAATTCAGATCGGGATTTCTTCTGTCCTCTAATGAAGTTGTTGCCAGGATGGATGTTTCTGAAGAATGCCATGCATCATGACCTCACAACTCCAAAATTGCAGCACTGATTTGGGCCTTGGTTGTTTGTGTGGACTGTGTAGATGTTCTCCGTGTTTTCATATGGGTCCCAAACCAAAATCCGAAGACTTCCTGTTCAGGTGAAATGGTGCCTCTAAATTGCCCTTCACGTGAGTGCCCCGAGATGAAATTTTGTTCTTATCCAAGGTGCACCCTACTTTGTGTCCTGTGCTTCATTGGATAGGCTCCAGCATCACTACAACCTTGAACTGGACAAGCAGTTCTGTGAAATAAATTAATGACTGGAGGAAAAAAACATTCTCTTTACCTGGGTATTTCCTTCTTTAAAAACCCAGCTGCATGCACTGGAAGAAAAATAATCTTAACTGGTCCTGTCCTGCATCAAACCAACCTTTAGGTTCAGGGTCTATATTCACAAAGCATTTTATCGTACCACTAAGAGTACTCCTAATTCACACTAACAATTTTCAAATAACATTTTTTCCTAAAACTGATTCACAAAGTGGCTTTTAGTTAGGAAAAGAACCAACTTTCCATCGCTTTGGCTGACAGCACTTCTCATGCATGAGATTGCTTGCAATGACAAGTCAAGGAGATGCAGCAGCAAAACTATAAGAAGGTATGGTTTATGTACAGTACTGATTTACAACGTATTTGAATTATAAATACTTCAGTAATTTGAAAAGCATTTGAAACAGCTGTAGGGCCTAATGTATTTTGAACAAATCGAAAAAAATTGGACGCTGTCCATTTTATTAACCTATATTCATGTAATAAATATATGGATGTCAATTAGATGGTACTGTACCTGAGATATAAGGAAAAAGAAAAAAATGGTTATAATGATCACTATAAGCGGTTTCCACTGTATATGATTGGGTTGTTTAGGTTTGTTGGAGATGTTACTGCATCCCTCACAAGCTCCACAACGATCATTATTCTCTCCCAACTGAGGCGGTATCCTTTAAGCAATTCAGCATTTGTTTAAGGTTTCCAAGACACTGCAACATGGATTGACAGCAGCCATTTTGCGACTGTTTGCGAATTGGTGACTTAGGACTTAGGAATACTCTCCACTACTCTTTAGTTCTCTAAGACTTAGGTGCTACTTTTAGCACTAAGGGGCTTTGTGAATTGCTCTTAGTCAAAATAACAAGGAGTCCTACATTAAGGACTGACACGCCCATCATTCTTAGGAATTTCTCCTAAATCGCCTAAGTCTCCTAAAGTTTGGAGCTACTTTTACCCTTAAGATGCTTTGTGAATATGGGCCCAGGTCTGGATTCTCCTTAAAAGGCAGGTGAACTTGCATTTTATGGAAGCATCTCTTTTATGCTATCATTTAGATTCAGTAAGCCAGCTAGCCAGCTGCTTAGTGGGGAGCCACATCTTTCCTGTGTAATGGTGCGGCACACAGCAGACGCAGCAGCCCCGCAGTGGGTGCTCGCAGGTTTGATTATGATTCCAAGTGTGGGTCAGTACTGATAGCGACCAAACAAAGCTGGACAGGTCAAGTGGTGGGTGTAAATCGTAAATCGTCTCTGCCAAATGACCTGCACACAGGAGTGCAGCTAGAGATTTTGAGCCCCATGAAAGCATATTATATTGGGCCCTCAATGCAAACCAATCTAATTATGTTCCAATGCTTTCAGGCCCCCCATCACTCAGGGCCCCCTGGAATCATCCTAACTCCTCTCCGCTACAATTGTATTGCATGCCAAACTTGATCTTGCACCTGATCCTTGATCCTAGATCCAGGCATTAATTTTGACTACTGCTCAAGCTACATTAGCAAGGGAATTCAACCTCTGTATCTTGTTGTACTTATACTTGTTTACCACTACAGCCATACTGAAATATATTCTGTTTCATTCATCTTTTTACAGGCTGGTAATTTTTCTGTACTGGATAAACATATGCGACAGTAATCTGTTCAGCTCCTAAATCATTTCAGCTAGGAAGCTTCCTTCTGATATATTATTAAACAGTAATGAAATATCTGGACCGGATCCTACAGAGAAGCCAGCACCACAAAAACACACTGTTTTTCAGAGACTGTAGCCTCATACAAACCCACTCATCAGGCGAAGTGAATAAATCAGATCAGGATTTCTTCTGGCCTTTAATGAATCTGTTGTCAGGATGGCAGCTAAACTGGAGAAATGCATTGCAAAGGGTCCCAGGGCCTGGACACAGGTCAAAAGTGCATTTTTGTTGTCTGGATGGCAACACAAACAAATGCTATAACAGGTGTGGTTGACAACAACAGTAGGGAGAAGGTTTGCCGAGGAAAATATCAACTACAGTAGAGCACATTGAAATTTTATGACTGGGGAAATGAGGAGCTTGCAGGGTAACTGGACTTGAACTGAATGTGGAGGAAGGATTTTTTATTAAGTCAGTGATGAAAGTGTAGATGATAAAAAAAATATAAAAACTGCATGAGGGGGAAGATACTACAACAAAACCTGCAAGTAGAAGCCATATGGAAGTCTTTAGGAGGTGATGATATGAGTCTTCACCTTCAGGATTATCTACATGGCCATAGAATACCATTTTACCCATTGGAATTGCACATATTGACCCCGTGTGTGATACTGTAGATCCTGACGTGGAAATATCTGGGATAACAGATGGCCACAACATTCTGGAAGAGGCATGCAGACCCCTATGTAACACCAGTGCAATTAGTTCTGTTTTGGCTGATGGTCAGTGAGAAAACCATCGCGATGGGACCATAAACTGCAGAGAGCAGCAGAGCTCTGCAATGTACAAGGTAACACTGGAGGGCGTGGAGACAATGGAGATCGGTTACATAATGACAGTCACACAAAGACGGGCAAAGGAGGGAGCATCACTAGCATTTAAGCAAAGAAAAGCCACGTTTTAACTTTCCGATTATACTATTAAACAGTGACTAGTCGGTGACTGGAAATATGTGGAATGTTCTTCACACTGAATTGCATAATATAAATTGCTCACTGTTGTATTTATGGATTTTAGTTTAGTGCATTGAGGTGGACAGACACAGATGTATGGTTAACCAGGTGTATTTCTAGTATGTTAAATACAATTTTGACAAAATTCTTCAATAGGACTGAATGAAAAATGCATGCATCCATCTTCCAACCACTCATGCTGGTCAGGGTCATGGCAAGGGCATCAGGCTGAGGTACGCCCGGGACAGGATGCTAGTTCATCACATGGCACATATACACACACGCCCACACACAATCATGCACTGTGGGTAATTTATAGACATCAGTTAGCCTGACTCCGTGGGGAAATCGTAGAACCTGGTGGAAACTCACATAACACAGGGAGAACATGCAAACTGCACATAAACAGAGCGGAGGCGGCGAGTAGAAAGTGTAAATATTTAATTAGAATTTAGAACAGAAGGCTACTGTTGTTAGATGTGCAGCACTGGCATAATTTGCATTGTGACCTTCAAACTGCACTTTCATTATACAAAGTTAATGTGTGAGCTCTTGGTAGATGAATAATATAACAGCAATGGTAGAATATAGAGCAATGGGAATTAGGAAGTATTTTTTCTATTCTGATGCTATTCCATAGAGTTAGGTATGTGGGCAACTACAGGTCTATTCTTGGCAGGAAAGCCAGTCGTGTCCTTCTTAGGTCAAGGATAAATAAGGCTCGTTTCTAAATATAGGTTCATCATAATAACAGTCTATCGCAGCAACTGGGGGGAGCGGTTGGTATCTTAGCAACTGATGCCAGGCAACCTTGTTGGAATGTATTGGCTAAGACAGGGGTTATCTTCCTCTTCAGAAAGTTGAAATTCAGTCGCACCTGCCTTCATTCAGCTCAGAATAGGATTACAGAGCTGTGACCTACAAATGCTTATCATTTTTTTCCAACTTGGAGATTTTATTGCATTTCCAGTAAAAAAAAAATCATGAAAACATGCTGTAGCTCCCTCCAGAATGTTGGAACATAGTAAGGTGACTAAATTAAACAGCGTTTTCATTATCATGCCAGTTTTAATGTTATAAAAGAATGACACATGGAAGTTAATTTAAAATATTTTTAATGTTCTGCCATCATAACAGAAACATCTCTGAGTGAAGGTGAGCTGTTACAGTAGATGGCTTTAGCCAGTCAGTTAGGTGCTCTGACGCTGTTTGTGTATGCCCTGTAACAGACTGACACACTGTCCAAGGTCCCCCCTGCCTCACAACCCGAATTTCCCAAGACTGGCTTCAGGCGCATGGTGACCCTCTACTGGACGAATGGCCATGGAAGATGGATGGATCTTTGCTGGCATCTTGCATCCCCTTTTAGAGGGTTTTAGTGAGATCTAACTGTCTGTGACGCACATTATGTAGCAATGTGCTACCAGTACCACCCAGCCTGAGGAACTGCCTTGATTGCTTCTTCTCTGCAATCTCATACTTGTACTTTACCACGGACACAGGACACTTATCATCTGAAAATAGGTCAGCACCTCTTAACTTGACATACAGCCAGCCCACATACCATTTCCAATAAATTAATTTCTATGAATACTATGTAAACATAACTATAAATTTGTACAAAAAGACATATTATAACACATACAGGTAATAGCCATGTGCATCATGCATGATGAATGCTTTTTGAAGCTCTCATCTATAATGCACTATACATACCTTCATAATGCAGTACAAAGCACCCAAAATTCTTCTACTAACCATTATAATGCATTATGAAGGTACTTACAGTGCATTGTAGATGAGAGCTTCATTGGAGCTTATGAAGTATTATAATCCACACTATAATGCCTTATGATTGTCAATTGAAGTTAGTGTAATACTTCATTCATTATTATTAATGCTGACCATTATAATGCATTATGAAGGTATCTATAGTGCATTATAAATGACAGCTTTAAATAAAGTTTATCCATCCATCCATGGGGGGGTCCAGATCCTATCCCAGGAACTACAGGCACAAAACCGGGAACAACCCAGGATGGGACACCAACCCATCATGGGGTATTTAAGTAGCTATATAAGTGCTACCTGTACTTATTTCATATTTCTTCAGTAATTATTATACCATTAATATTCAGGTTCTGCTGCTCTGATTAGGAAGCAGAAGGAAAGTGTGCAGTGTTCACCTTATGATGGACCCCCCCCCAGTCTGTCACAAGGCACTCACATGCACACTTAGGGCAATTAATACTCACCAACTCACCTGAAGCACATGTGGTGCGTTGGCCACCAGAGGAAGGCAACAAACACAGAGGTGGATCATGAGGCACATTCACAGCTGACAGCTCACTCTGCCACCAAGCCACACTCCAGTGATGCCGTTTCCTCTGATGTAACATGATATGGAGTTTGATAGGTGGGTCAGGAAGGTGACAAGTGTCAGTATGAACAGGCTAAAGAAAATTCAAAACAATTATCAAAACACTGTGAAGAACGTCTCATACATCCCGTATGTTAGAAATAAGTAATGTATAACGGAAGCCTAATAATGAAGTAAATGAGTTATGAAAGTTTTAATTGTAGAAAGGGGTCTATATTGGGAAAATACAACTAATTACCAAAAGCAAGAGCAATGTCAGCTCTTCTGGCAAGTTCCAAACCGAATAAATAGCTGAAAGCATTGCCTGGTGTCTATTTATTTCCCTTCATGCCTGTTTATATTAATCATGGAACCATTTCGGTACAAATTAAGATCAATTTAAAAGCTTTACTCATTCATTTACCCTTATAATTGTATATTCAGTGCATGGTCATAGCGACCCTGAACTTTATCACAGGATATACAGGGAAAAGGCTGAAGGCATTCTGGGTGGTCCAGTCCATTACAGGCCAGAGAGTCACGTACTGTGGGCAATTTAGAAGCACCAATTCACCCCTTGCAACTGAGAAAAACTATTTACATTACATTTGCTTATTTCACACACACTTTTGTGATATACAAGTGGGGAAAACTTAGGGTGACACAGAGTCGTCAGCCAGTGTACCTGAAGCAGTTGGGGGTTTTATTGCAATGACCATATGGACCCAATTGATTATCCTCCCAGCCGTGGAATTTGAACCCTTGACCTTTTGACACAGGGAGGCGGAGTGGACGGCACTGATGTGTCATACCATACTCCTGTTTGTTTTTGTGGAGTTTATATGTTCTCTCTGTGATGCACAGATTTCCTGCCACAGCCCAAAGACTTGCTATAGTGTATGGCTGTGTGTGCTCCTCCATAGTCCAGGTCGGGATAAGCAGTTAGAAGATGAATGGACCTTCCTGGACACAGATCGCTACCCTGCTGAGTCTTCCACGGGTGCCTGGGAAATATGGACACAACTGGGTCTGGCATTGAAACCTCATTGTAACCCTGGATTTGTGCAACAAGGTGTATTACCTACTATTCATTCATAACTTTGAAAACCCATATCACGATATCTCAGTAAGCCCATGCAGACTCTGTCTATTGTATGCTGAATATCAGATGCTGAAGTGTTGATAGTTCTCTCTTGATCTTCCATCTTTTTTTTTCCACCACTTGCAGTCAAGTCACTTTTGTTCTAGTTTTAAGTTGATTAAAAAGCCATTAAAAAACCCAGAGTAATCATCTGGAGACTAACCACCAGTTCCCTGGTCCATGTTTAGAAAGACCAGTTGTTCTTTCATTGTTAAAGACTACCAAAAGACACCCTCATTTAAAATCCTTGTTTAAATCTTCTCTTTCCTGGCACTGCACTGTGACTACAAGATTTCCTTCAATTTGATCCCCTATTATCTGAATATGTTAATTGAATAACTCAAATCAAATCCATTAATCTAAAATTCACTGAGAGTTTCTGAATGCATATGGTTAGAACTTTATTATTAAATCCAAGTTAAATCCAGTTTGTTGGTCAAATAGACATCTAATTGATAATGAAAGAGATTTTTTTTTTATTTCTACCCTTGAATACATTTTTTTTTAAATCAGCAATTCTGGTATTGACATAACCAGAGTTGACATTTTCGCCATACACAACTAGGAGTTTTCTTATTTGTTAGTCATTATTTTCTTTGACAAACATAAATTGGAGGTTTGACTGCTGGTTCTGACCTGATTAGAATTAGCATTAGCCATGTAGCATTATTCCAGGTATGGATAGCTAAGCAGTCACTCTGTGTCCTAGTCCCCTGTAAGAATATGATTATCTAGGGAGATCATTTTTCAATGTCTTTCATTCAAAGGGCATTGAGAGTCAATGGTCATAAATTTCACATGACTGAAAACTGGGATTTCTAAGCATGTTGAAAAAAAAAAATGTGTATAGTATGCAAAATCACATACTTACAGGTGTTGGGTGCAATTCAAGCAATTGACTACACTCATTTGATGACAATTTATTCTCTGAAGCCTTTTTTAAAGTCTCAAAGCAGTCAGTTGTGAAAAGCTTTTTTTTCACTTTTTCCAAGAAATCTGTAAAGCAATTTTTATCTTCAGTTGTAGAACCAACAGCAGGAGCAGGCAAGGAGAATGAGAGGGGCCAGTAGCTCTGATGTTCTTAAATGCAATGCCCCGTTGACTTATCTGTTATACTGGATATAAAACTTTGGATGAGAAGGCAATGTACTCGTGGCTCATTTTAAGTTCAACTTCAGTGAAATCAAAGTGTTTTTCCACTGTGGATAATAAACAAATATAAAGAAAATAAAGAAATTCCAACCTGAGCCTTTCCTTGGCCTTTCTCCCCTTTCCGATTAGTGTTGTTTAAATTCTTATGTACAGATCCCCGGGAAAAGGAGCTTTTAAAACTGAACCTCGTCTATCAGGATGCCACCATGCCCTTCGTTTGCTTTCAAACATTCCTAATTGGCTTGTCACGTCAACAAGAAAATAAACATACCTGCATCTCCCGTGGACACCTATATATTGAGTAATTCGAAAGCATTTCATTTTCTCCATCTGAGCAAACAAATCTGGGAGACAAAAATATGCACATTACACATCAAAGGAGATATAGATTAAGTAAATCAAATCAAACAGGCTTTGGAAATAAAGAAACAAACAAATTCTGAAGCATCTATTATATTACTATATGTTTGTTTCCCACACAATTTTTATGAAAGAGAATCCTATATTTAAATCCATGATTAAAATGCACCGCCTCACTCTTAATGATGGTAACACTCAAAAACACAATTCCACTTTGGAAATTGGGATCAACTCACTGGTACTCTGTGGAACCTTTAGTGAATACAGCCAACAGGAAGATTGCATAAAGAAAATATGTGCAGCAGCTAGCAGTTATGCTCATTGGCAAAAAGATTCATTCACAATTAATGGAAATGGTATATGGCAGCAAAAAAAAAACGTTTTTTTAAATTAAGAAGAGTAATTAAGAACAACAGCAAGTGAAACTGTCAGTCAATGTCTACTCTCACTTCCTGTCAACACAAGTGCCAAGGATGTGAAGGTGCATTATTAAAGATAAGAGAGATAAGTGACATATTAAAGAAGACAGGAGAACATTCTGAGGAAGGGGTACCTATTGTGTTTCTTTTCGTTTGACAAAGAGATAAAATCACCTTTCTCTCTGGTATAACAGCAGTGTCCAGTCCATGACTCAATATAACCTTGCTTCTTGAAAGGAGGTTCCAATGATGTCACATGACCTTTGAGGAGCCAGCACACCAATCAGTCTTCCTCCTATGATGTCACATGACCTTCCAGGAGCCAGCACCAAGGTAGCAGAGAGTGCCCTTCAGCTGATGTGAAACACTGATGACAATTAGTACAGTTTTTAATAGCCAAGTGAGAAGACCTTTGCGTCCTCATTACTTTTGTCAGCGTTTGTAGGTCACCTCATATCAACATAAACAGTATGAATTTGGTTGCTTTCTTTTCAGCTGTGGGAGGTCACTATTTATCCACAGCCTTTATAATCCTGCTTGCATAAACTGTATAGAACTCAGTGTCCTATATATTTTCACATGTTGGGAAGATGAGAGCTATCAGTGATTGAATTCCCTTTTCCCTTCCTTCATATCTATTTTCTAATACTGGCAGGAAGAGAGCCTCTGGCTTCTGTGTTATATTCTTTTTATCATTCATCTGAGACACAGGTCAGTTTTATTGACTTTTTTTGTTCACTCCCTTTCTTTATTTTGAAACAACATGCTGGAAAGATATTCCGGTTTTCTGTGACAAATGGGATCTCTGCTTGAAGGGAGGAGCTTGTCAAGCAAAACAAAATGACCCTGAGAATGAAGGGACCAAAACAGCAATTGGTTTCATTTGTCTATTTTTATGAGACAATGTGTTTGGGCGTGAAGATGATCTGAGTCAGACATTTCCCAAATGTCACACCTTGTTTGCACTTCAGAATTTGTGCACCCATGTGCACTGGATGTATGGCTAGACACATTCACTGGATAACTGCAGCTCTGCGTCCAGCCCATATGAATGTTAGAGCACTCGTGACCCATATTCCATCTCTGTATATGGATAATAATAATGAGAAAGCAGGTCTAAGAGAACTAGTGTCAAACTGATTTAATGTTAACATGCAGGAACACAGACATCATGAAGAGAACTTTAAAATTCAAATGTTAACATGATACCCTAATGCACTCGATCAGTCACATAAGGCAGTCGTCTGAAACTACAGAATGCAGAGACTTGGTTTCCAGTCATCACCTTCTCATAAAACGGCTAAACTGAATAATTCAACAGATTATATTGAGATATTTAATTATGCTTAATCATTTACAGCTCTGGAAAAAAAGTTTGTGAAGCTTTTGGAAATATCTCGATTTCTGTAAAAATGGCACCTAAATAATGATCTCGTTCTCATCTGAGTCACAGTAATAAATAATTTGTTCATCTCGTCTAACAAAAAACACACACAGTATTTGAAGAGTCAAAGTAATTGATTGAAATCGTAAGTGATTCCTTACATTTAGTAACTAATGGAACCTACTTTAAGGCAGTATCATGTACTAACCACTTTCTGTAGATGCACTTTTGCCCTAGTCTTTGATACAAACCTATTTAATTTCCTGTACTTGCAATTTTTTTGGTGCTAGCTACTCTTTTTTGATGATGCCTTAAGATCTTCTTGTAGAATCTCTTGGGACAGAACACATGATGATAGTGTAAGAGATGCCTGAAGATCATTAGCTGTCTTTTTAGGTTTTCTGCAGATTCTGCAGCATGACCTTGCACTCATCTTTGTAGGATGTCCATGTAGGGCAACATGACATGAAATATGTAATAATTATACTGCTTTTG
Source organism: Stomatorhinus walkeri (assembly GCA_026784285.1). NCBI lineage: Eukaryota > Metazoa > Chordata > Actinopteri > Osteoglossiformes > Mormyridae > Stomatorhinus > Stomatorhinus walkeri. The sequence continues at coordinate 25,808,741 of JAODUD010000127.1, forward strand.
TGTTTTTGCCATCTTGTGTTTTCTTGTATTGTAGTTCAACGCTACCTGGAATCTCCCATTGGGACAGATGACAGATGATAAATCATTAATTTGCACAAGTATGAGGAGAGGTACCTTGCAATTCTTCTCTTTGCCACCAGTTCATCATGCTCTTCATAGCTTTTTTTTGGGGGGGGGGGGCGTCACAGCACCTCAGGTACTACTGGTTAACAGCCTCACTCAAGGGCCCACTAATATGTGACATGTGTGCTGAGGCCAGGGCTCAAACCAGCAACCTTCTGACCACAGGCGCAATGACGTAATCCACAGAGCCTCTCACTGCGTAACAGCCAGATAGATTGATGTTTTCAAGATTCAAGATTCAAGATTCAAGATTCTTTATTTGTCACGTGCAAGTTATACAGGTACAACAAGCAGTGAAATGT
>JAODUD010000127.1:25809265-25819317 GCA_026784285.1 Stomatorhinus walkeri
TTCCTGGGTGAGAAGAGTCTTTTATAATCCTAGTTGCCCTGGTCCTGCATCTGTTGGAGTAGATCTCCTGCAGGGAAGGGAGAGCTGATGTGCAGCAGCGCTCCGCTGCTCGGATCACTCTCTGGAGGGCTTTCTGGTCCTGAACACAGATGTTCCCATACCAGGACAAAATGTTCTGTGTGATGATGCTTTGCTAAGCAGGTTGCTACAGACATTAAGATCTATCCCTCCATCCCTCCATCCATCCATCCATCCATCTATCCAATGATTAACCTTCTATATAACTTATCACTCGTTTTCCATATCAGCATCACTGGCTAGACATCTACACCAGATAGATAAATACAATGTAGGGTGAAAATATAGACTGAAGTGTTGAAAAAGAGACATTGAAATATACAGACTATATATTACTCTTCTATAATAAAGTTACTTGCAAGCTAGGAGTCCTAATATATGGTAGTTACGTCACACTTGTTTTGTATTTCGCTGATCTTTAATCTTCACCATGACTCCATTTTGGCCACATTGGACACTAAATGGCCCAGTAAACTGGAAAATTGCAATATCGCTGCAGCACCCATATCTTCGTGCCTGTTCTACCTTACTATAAAGGAGAAAAACAGCTGGGGCTCCATACCTTGATGAAATTGCAGGAGGTCACACTTTGCATGGAGCAATTAAATGCTTGAGCTCCTCGCGATGACATAATTACAATTAAGAGCTCTTGTGGGGCTGCCTGTGTGACGGGGGTCTTTAATGTCACTGACCTCATTGTTCAGAGAATCTTATACTGGGTATGACTACAGGCAACTGCAGAGATTAAGATGATCCTAAAAAGATTAGCTAGTACATGACAAGGTTATATCCTTGTGTCATTATGTCTATTAATTATGGGTTACTGCATAAACTTGGGTTCATCCATAACAGCAATGAAAGTCTGTGTTGCCTGCATTTTCTCTTACAGCAGAACCAGAGGTCTCACTATTTTGAAAATAACACATCATGCATTTGCTTTGCTCTTCTGCATCTCTGACTGCCCTCGAATATCGTCTGCCAGCATCGAAAGGAAAAAATGCACATTTTATTTCTCATGACAAATGTTTATGTCATTATTATTCCAAGCTTGTTTAAAGAATAATCATGTTAATTGGCAATGAGTTTTGTTTTTTGCAACATGTTTTGAATGGCAAGTTTCTCTGAGTGAAAATTCTCAATGAACAACAAGAATATAAATTAATACAAATAGAAAATAACACCTGGTGAGGTAAAAGGGAGCTTTTCTATTTAGTCAGTAAGGATTGTGTAGATGTACAGTATGTGCGAAATAGTGGCTTATAATAGAGGCATCATGGACACTATTTGACTTGAGATTATCTTTCCATTTAAAAAGAGATTTAGCCTTATCTACATTTAAATATAAAGATGAAATCACATCAGAAAGAAAGATCATTTTTAGAGGTTTACATCATAATTGAAGCAGGAAATGTTATGTGCATTTAAAAAACTGAACATTTAAATAGTCTTTACTCCCTTTTGGATATCTAGTAAGATTGAAACTTGAATTTTGATAGGAGTATAACTCATTTAATGTGTGTGTGAACGTCTCTCCATTCTCAACAACCCTATATATGTGTCTGTTATCTTGTCGCTATTAGTATTTTGGCAGTGAGGATGTCTGAACACCTCGGACAATTCAACCAGTAATAATCATTCAGTCCCAAGTCACACCCACTGTGACAGTGAATACAGTAAAACGCGGCTGTGAACATAACGTACTGAGGCAAACGTTGAACCTCCCCATGCACGGCCCTTGATGAATGCTAATTAAAGTAGTGTGTTGCATGACAATTAAAGGAAAGGTGTGGGGACATGTCTGTGATGAAAATTAATAGGACCTTTTCGTATGAGACATCCATTCCAAACAGGATTGAATTGAATCAAGCAGGGACCATCTGAATTCATATTTATTACATCTATTCAGAAAGGTCTTTATGGCCTTGACTTTCAAGTGATCTTACTGAAATCCCATTAATATCAATGTGTGAGGCCTGCGTGCTTCCCTTATTTCTCTGGTATCTCCCAGTATCTCATGCATACAGTGCATGGTGTTATTTGTCATGTCAGTTGCCAAAATGGGGCAATTTTATATGACAATAAGTGTTATTGCATAACGACTGGGCAGAGTAATTGTCCACATATCCAGCTGACTCATGGGAACATATCTATATTACAAACTGAATTTAGCCAATGCCGATGACTGTAATAATATTAGGTTATTTCATGCTTTACAGTATAGCCTGTGCTTGACAGTATAGTTAGTAGGGTACGATTTTAAGTCAAACTTGTCCTTTAAAATAAGAGCCTTCACAGGAAAATAAACCTGAAACAGAAGGGAGAGGAGCCAGGTACTGTAAACATCTCCTAGATGGCTCTGGCAACACAAGGGTTAAGCAACCCAGCAATGAAAAATGTGTTTGCCTTCCCTTCATGTAGATCAAGGTAAAATTGGGACGCTGCACTGATATAATTAATGATGTAATGATGCAAATCAATGAGCTCTTTACGGGAAATGCGACACTAATATTGTATACTGAACTGAGAAAGAACCAAAGCAATATGCCACCTTCCACCTGAACCTTTATCACTTCTGTGACCTTTTACCTGTCTGAACTTGCTATTTATGTCTAGTCATCCATGCTATATATACTGTAATATGTCTAGTTATGAAGAGGTAGGCCCCTATAATAATAGAATTAATGGAATCTTCTGAGCTATGTTCTAACATCCACAGGAGGGATGTTCTTTGTTTTATTTTAGGCGTGTTCTTTCAGGGACCCCAGGAAGGCATTGTTATACTCCCTAATGATACTATGCAGGTACATATTTCCAAAGTCACCGTACATTTTCAAGTACAATAACATGAAAATGGGTTGGCAAGTCTGTAACATGATATTTAAGAAGACTATTTCACCTGCACCTTCCACAGAAGGACAAAAAAATTCCCTTATTACTCTTCGGGCTGTTCCCCAGCAAGAGGGTTAGGCGAAGAGCTTGCATGAGAAATTACTTTCTAAATATTAAAAGAATCTTAATTTGAAATTTTAAAAGAGGAAAAAAAGAGTTATACCACTAGTGGCCTCCTGCCATATTTGAGCAAGAGCCAGAGGAGACGGCAGAGCAGTTAAGGATTGGCTGGCGGAGATGAGGACAATGATGGCTGATACTTTAAGTGTAGATCAAATTGACCTTATCCTATTTCAGTTTAACAATGGTCAAGCAGTAGTTCACAGTGCTGAATTGTCTCTTTTGTATGAATTAGTGGGCAATGAGAGATTGTTTATAAGTGGCAAGCATTAAAGTTATTTGCCTTAATCAAGTTTGTCTTTGTCCTCTCCTTAAACATCTAATTTATGGGAATTGGAGAATGAATCTATCAAATTCAGGAATTGAACAAATTGTCTGCAGTTCAGAATAGTTAAAATTGAGTGGAAATTTGTCTCCTTTTCAAAAAAAGGACCAAATATTTAACTTTTTTGGTTTGATATTTTATATATGCTTTACATTGTACTTTTCTGGACCTCTCTGCAGCTAGACAATGTTGTTCTAAAAAAAAGAACAGATTATTCGTACCTAGTGCACAGTGGCAACGGTTATTATTGCACATATTAGCAAGAAGTGTACTGCACATTATCAACAAAAATTATTACACATGTTCAGGGAGAGATTATCTCAGGCTGAGGGAATTCAGAGTTCAGCAGGTTTACAGCTGTTGGGAAAAAAAAACGTTTTTGTTTATTTAGTTTCTGTTTGTATATGTATGGATTGTACTAAAGCACATTGCTGAGAGGAGGAGCTTAAACAAAGTATGCCCGAGATGATGTCCTTCATGATGTTTTTATCCCTTTTCACAGAACGAGCCTTGTGTAGATGGTCAAGTGGTGGCAGTTACGTGCCGACAATGGCCTGTGCTCTTTTTCCTTTTTTAGCTGCTTTGGTGCAGTTGCTGTATTGTACCACTCTATCATGCGGCTACTCAAAATGCTCTCAATAGTACAACTGTAAGAGTTAACCAGTAGCTTCTGCAGGAGGTTAGCTCTCTCAGAAAGTAGAGGTGTTTTTGTGCTTTGCCGACTGCCACTGAGGTGTTGTCAGCCCAGGAGAGGGTCCTCTGTGCTGGTGACTCCCACAGACTTGAACTTGGACACCCTTTCCACACCTTTTACTTTAATGGTTACTGGACTGTTATTGGTCTCTTTGGCAGTCCTAAAGTCCACAATGATTTCTTTAGTCTTCTTGGTATTTAAGACCAAGTTGATGGTATCACACCACGCTGTCAGGTTCTAAACCTCCTCCGTATATACTGCTTTGTCATTGTTTGATATGAGTCCAATGACAGTTGTATACTCAAATTTAGCAGTAATGTTTGATTTGTGGGAGTGTTGACAGTCATGGGTGTAGATAGAGGAGGGGACTTAGCACACAGCCCCGAGGCACACCAATGCTCAGTGTGAGGGTGGATGGTGTATACTTCCCAGCCTGATGGATTGGGGGCGGTTCATGAGAAAGTCCAGTAACTAGTGGCATATGGAGGGGGGGGTAAACCTAATTTGTTGATAAGGTGGCTTGGTACGATGGTGTTAAAAGTCGAGCTGAACTCAGTGAAGGACATCCTAATGTAGGTGTTGGGCTTTTCCAAGTGGCAGAGGGCAGCATGCAAGCCACACAGATGGCATCCTCAGTCGATCTGTTTGTCTGCTAGGCAGACTGGTGTTGCTCAAGATCGACTGGGACAGAGGCTTTAATGTGGCTGAGTGACAAGTCGTTAAAAACACTTCGTGATGACAGGGGTGAGAGCCTATGGCGTTATGTATACTGCCATAAAAATAACAACTGAATGTTCTCTGGGCAGGTAGAATGGTTTGCATCTTAGCAGAAGAAATGAAAAGTCTAGAGAACTTAACTTATTGATTGTGGTTTTACTGGTGCAGCAAGCATTATTAGTGTGGATACAGATTCCTCCTGTTTTCTTACTGGAATCAGTTATCCTGTTGGTACGATTTAGTGTGCGTCCTGCTAGCTCAACTGCAGTATCTGGTATGCTGGGATTCAGCCACGTCTCTGAAAAAATCCAAAGGCAACAGTCCTTTTATGTGTAACCTGTGTAACATCAAGTACAGTAACAACTGGTGTTCCTCAATGCACTGTCCTTGGTCCTTTCTTCTTCATTCTTTACATTAAATCTCTGTCAGATTATCCATTGCAATGCCTTCTCCTACCACTGTTATACCAGTGACACCCAGGTCCATTTGACTCCTGAGGACACTATGGTCTCCACTCGGATCTCTGCATGCCTGGCTGATATTGCAGCCTGGATGAGGGACCATCACCACCAGCTCTATCGCTGCAAGAATAAGCTTCTGATCTTTCTTTCCTGCCCTACCATTTATTAGGACTGTTCAGCTTGGGTTATCCACACAGTCTCCTTCAAGATCTGCAAGGAACCTGGGGGTAATGTTGGATGGCCAGCTGTCCTTTGCTGTGCACATACCAGTGGTCTTCTGATCTTGCAGATTTACCCAGTGTAACAAGAGGAAGATCAGGCCTTTTCTGTCTGAATATGTAGTTTAGTATCCTGTAAGAGGTCTGGGATTGTATCTGCAGATCATCCGGTTTCTGCGTCCAATCTCCACTAGCCAGCTGCCTCTTCAGCCCGCCTTCCGGATTCCGGCCAAGCCTCTTCCGTCCTCTGCGCTGGTGAGCAACCCCTGCAGCTCTGCTCATTGATTTTTTTTTTTTGATTGTTGTTGTTTGCTTTACTGGATTCGTGTATGACAGTTTTGCTTATTGGCTTCTGATTTTAGCCTCGCTCTTTCTCTGTACTTTCCCTCAGCTTTGATTATCACGTTTTGATTTTGATCTCCCACCTGCTGAGTATTCTTTTGCTTGCCCCCTCGGACACTGTCGCTTTGGATTGTGTGTTTACTGTGTGCTTGTACCGTGGTGCGTAAGGAGTGACTGCCTTTCTGTTTTGTGAGACGTGGTGATTTATTTTACGTTTGGTTAGTTTTGGGACGTGTTCGTTAGTTCTTTTTCTTTGTTGTTTTGCCCTGGGTCACTCCCAAAGTCCTGCTGCACCTGTTGTTTGTGAAGTGTCTGTGAATAAAATACAAAAAAAAAATACAAAAAAAGATCCCTTTGTTTCTCATGTTCCCTTTTCCTGTTCCCTGTTTGTCTCATCCTCCCCTTACCCTTTTCCCTTTCCTTTCTGTTGGGCTCCAACCCTAGACTGGAGCTTGTAACAATCTAGTCCAGGCACTTGTTACCTCACGACGAGACTATTGCAATTAGCAGGTCTAGCAGTTAGTGCTATTGGACCACTGCAAATGACTCAAAACTCATATCTGCATATCTGATATTCTTACTACTTAAACATGCCACATGGCTTCCGCCTCTCTTTATGGGCCACCTATTGGCGCTAGCATGAAGTTCAAGTCCTTGGTGCAGGTTTACAGGTCTATCAATAGACAGGCACCCATTTCCATCAAAAAGCTCCTCTACACAAGAATTGTCACTCCATATGGTCCTCTTGTGTGGTTCCCCAAGGGTGGAATGTACTGCTGAACCACATCTGGTCATCTGACTCCACCTTCAAGAAACACACAAAATCTCATCTGTTCCATGGACCCCTCAACTAACCTGATGCCTCTTTATATTCTTTGAATGTTCTTATGTTGCTCTTGTGGCGCTTGGATAGACCTATTAGGTTCTTATTTTGTTAATAAATGTAGTGAACCTGTAGTGTATCTTTTATACTTGCTTTTAGGCTTCCACTGGAAGCTCAGCCTCGGTCAGTGGTGCCCAATCTTATCCGCAAAGGGCCGCTGTGTATGCAGGATTTTGGGGTAACCTTTGGGTCAGCTGTTCAAACCCAGGTGTGAGGACTCTTCAGCCAATCAGTCCTCTAATTAGTAATATAATTACGGAGCTGCAGCGAAAACCCGCACACACACCGACCCTTTGCGGATAAGATTGGGGACACCTGGCCTAGGTGAGTTTTATGATTGGTGGTCGATTAGTGTCAAAGCACTATAAATTCTGAAAATACTTTAATCAAATGAGAACACAAATACTCTACATTTATATATGTCATATGTCTGGTATTCCCTTCTATCAAATTCCATGTGAGATTCTAACTGAATAGTTTGAGTCTAGCTTGGAATTCGAGGGTTCTGTGTAATGTTACAATTAAAGCTCTTACATTGCTTACAACCACAAAGGATTACTATTGGTCACTATTGAAAATATTTAATAGAACCCTAATTTTAACACAATAAAAATATATCAATATAAATGGTACTTCAGGATTTGCAGCACCATGTCTGTCAATTTGCAGCATTTGTAAAATGGTACTCATTTTGACTAAAGAATTTTCTGAATTTGCAATACATCTATCAATTTAAAAGTCTGCATGTTGCAGAATTTTATCAAATCATGGTATGTAGGTTTACACCATTATTCCACACTCAGTGACTGGTTTGTTAGGTATCAGACAGTATAGAACCTAGAATGGTTCATGTATGCAGAGAAGCTATTCTGCAGACCCCTGCTGTGCTGCACTGTTCTTTCTACAGTTGTGACCTTCCTGTTATCTTTAACTAATCTGGTCATTCTCCTCTGACCTCTCTCAATGTGCTCTTGGCTACAAAATTACCATTGACAGGATTCTTTTTTTGAACGTCATACTATTTTCTAGACTCTAGAGTGCATGGAAAGTGTGGCTGTATATAAAATCCTAGAACCACATCCAAATTGTCTTACATCGCTCGTCTTAGCTGTTCTGGTGCTTAGCTGAACAACCACTTAACCCAGTCTGCATGCTGTATATATTCAACGTAGCCACAAAGTTCACTCTTGGTCTTTTTGTATTAGTAAACAGGTGTTCCTAATAAACTGGCCGCTGAACGTATGTAGCGAATCCACGCTGTTTTAGTATAAGTCTGTGCCTTGATACAGCTGACATTCATCAAATAAAAAGGTTACTTGACATTTCAAATGAACAAAATTGCTGTACGTTTTGATCACTCACTTTGAATAGCAATTTAGTTGTAACACAATTAGAATTATTATCAACCGTTATATTGTTAAAGTTGTGGAGATGATTAAATGTCATTATTCTGCTGAGCACTGTAGAAATCATTGTCCTCATTGGCAACATGTAAGGTGTGGTATATTAGATCTACTGCATAAAGCAATGATGAGTTCACATATAATTATGCATCAAAAAGAAATTACCTGCCTGCTGTTAATGAACTTATTTGAACACTTCCACCATGTGCGTATTACTGCTTGTGGAAAAACTTCTACATTTTTTTTTTCAAATAAAAAAAAAAAAAGAAATAAAATTTTAAAAACAGAGAATGTCTTTATCCATCCATCCATTATCCATACCCGCTTACCCTACTGGGTCATGGGGGATCTGGAGCCTACCGGGAAGCAATGGGCACGAGGCAGGGAACAACCCTGGACAGGGGGTCAGCCCATCACAGGGCACACCCACACACCAGTCACACACACAGGCACACCTACGGGAAATTTAGCAACTCCAATTAGCCTCAGCATGTCTTTGGACTGTGGGGGGAAACCAGAGTGCCCTGAGGAAACCCCACGACGACACAGGGAGAACATGCAAACTCCACACACATGGAATCCAGGTCCCAGAGGCGTGAGGCAAGAGTGCTAACCACTGCACCACCATGCCGCCCCAATGTCTTTATATATTTTCTAAAAATAATAATGGGTAAATTCCATACGTAATTCCATTCCATCATAACATTAATACAGTTTATTTTTGACATCAAAATGTGGCGGAAGATTTTCAGAATTCAGAAAACTCACTGTGGCACATCCCCATTTCAGGGATATTGAGATCATTTCTAGGCAAGGAGAGGCTGTTGACCTGACTCCGTTGGGTGCTTTAAGAATCGTCGCAGGCTCACATGTGCTCAGAAAAACATGCTGCAGAGCCGAGGACTGGAAAAGTTCCTATTTTCTCGCTTAGCAAACCTTCACATAAGACTGTGTCATTTTTTGAGCATGTAGACCCCACAGCCCCCCCGCCCTTGATTACTTCCCTATCATTGCCTCAATGTTTGCCCTCTGTCCTTATTTCTGTCTCTCTAAAATCAACCACCAGGTTCTGCTTCCACTGCCAGGTCATCACAGCCACATAACTGCCTCCAGACTGGCAGTGCCTCAGAGATGGTGCACACGACCACAGTGCCGCTGTTCTTTTACATTTGCATCCATTTTACTTTATTGGTTCATTTTCATGCCCTCGCTCACCATTGAGCCTCTTCACAAAGCATCCGGTTCAGTCGGGAGCCTTGTTAATTAAGACAAAACAAGTAATTAAACATTGAAGGATTGAAGCAGATTCCACTGTCTCAAAAATTTTTCTATTTTCAAATACAGAATGAAGAACTGAGTATTCCCATGGTACTGTAAAACCAGCTCTTTTTGAATCTGCTTGAAAGTCAACAGAAAAAAACTCAGCTCACCATAACAGTACTTAAAGCAAGGGTGTTGAGACATGTCCCTGCCAATACTGTGAGAGTAACGTGTGTGTTTAGGGGGGGTTGGGAGTGAGGGGCTGACTTGTTCCCTAACCAATGTTGAAACCAATCCTTCACCATTGACTTAATGCAACATCAAATCAAGGTTACAGCTGGCCGAAACTCTTTATGTGCATTAATTGTGAATATATTAAAATCTTGACATACAGCATGTGCAACAACAGTGGAACAGCCACTAATACTGTTGCCTCAGCCCAAGTTATCTTATGTGCTCAAATACCCCCTGTTCTGTGAGCGTGTTGAGCTAGCATGTCCTCCCTCTGCGTTGTGTTTCCTCCTGCAGTCCAAAGAATGAATTTGCGCCTCTAAGTTGTCCATACACACACACACACACAAGCCTACACACATATGTAGGGTAAACATATCCTTATGGGGACCGCTCATTCATTTCTATAGGGAAAATGCTAATGCTAACTA
>JAODUD010000127.1:25846145-25857959 GCA_026784285.1 Stomatorhinus walkeri
GAAGTCTTAAAGCACTTATGTAAGTCGCTCTGGCTAAGAGCGTCTGCCAAATGCTATAAATGTAAATGTAAATGTAAGGCTAGAAAAATCTAGCATGTTTTTTTTTTTGACAATTTAGACGGTAGTTTACATTACTTGCTACAATATGCTTGGGCCTGAAATACAAATAAGTCATAAATGTTTTAGGCGAATGCGGAGGGTCATGGGTACAGACTAAGCAACAGTAGCTAATTTATATAAACATGAAATGTTTAGCAATAGGAACTAAATCATTCAAGATAACTGCTACCCACTCTAGAGATGACAGTACAGGAAACATGCAGTTTGGTAACAGCCTGTTTTTGCCATCGATGAGCAAGCATGAACCATTTTTGTGTATTTTCTCTTGATATGTGGTGATTCCTGTGATTTTCTTAAATTTATTTGCCATATTTAGTGAATCATGCTGCCGTGGGCATAATGTGGATCAGAGGAGTTTCCCACGGCAGGTACTGAAGAATCACTGGATATGACTGGTCTGAGAAATCTCTGCCTCACTTCTTAAATTGTAATCCAAAGTTTCCATAATATATAAATGAATAAGCACATTGGCACCATGTTTATGATTCATGGCCCCTCTTCTTACTATCACAAATCCAGCACATGCAAAGTTTTGTTGTGCTATAGTCACATAGGTAAAGTATACTGCAAATGCAGGCTGGGTAAATATGTCACTCCCATCTTCTCTGTTGATTGGCCGCCGCAAGCTAGATTACACTTGTATTCCTCAACTCCATATTCAACCAAACCACAAGGAAAACCATTTTCACATATACATTACTAATCAGTCATTAGTCTGTCTATGTCCCAGAAAGTTTCGTCGCATGCCATTATCTCTATACAATATGATCTCATGGGATCATGGATGTATGATGGAGACTATTGTATTTTATCACATTCTAGTTGTGGTGCTACTGTTGCAGTTTGGTTTTCAGTTCTATCTCATAGCTCATGGCAGGTACATCACCATGTAATGCCTTATTATAAAGGGCATTAAAGGGAACGTGAACCACTGGATGTTGTTTTCATCATTTACTGTACAAGATGGATCCCGACTCTTGAACTGGATCGAAAAAATTTACCCAAATTGCATTTTTCAGACAGGTGTAGCACCATGTTGTCCTAGCAGAGGATGTGACGATGGGGTTGGTTGGCTTGGAATTTGTACATTATGTCACATTTGGGAAACAAAGTCCATAATCGGGTGCGGATAGGATGAGTGGATAGGGGGGCTTGAGTCTTTACCGACAGGGGGGGCAATGGCAAACTACCCGGAGAAAATGTTTGTAAATAACTCACAAATGTCTGTTTATGACTTTTTAGCACAGCGGATGCGTGTTTACAGTAATCTTGCCATATGCAAGCATTGTGTTTACTGTACATTGGATATGACAGCATAATACTCACAAATCTGCTTCTTTCCTACGTCCTCTTGCAAAAACAGGTAAACCATTGTGCTTTGAATAAGAATGCCACCAGTTACCATGATCCCCAACAGGACTATTACACTGGTATAAAATCTACCGATCCACTTACAACAGTCATAGATGCAGGAGGTTAAAGCCAGATATGTAAATCTCAGTTCTCTTCAGAAGTCCCACGGCAACCTGCCCTGAATGCTAAAGCCCTGCACTTTTTTGCAACCAATTGGAACACTGGTTTAGTACAACCCCTTTCCCCAGGTCCTCAATTATATACAGAAACATTATATTGTTTTATTAGCCCTGGTACATGACCCCACCATCTAGAAAACTGGTGATTTCTAAATAGCTAGCAGGCCTACTAGTTTCCAAACTGCTAACTAGTAGGCCTGGTAGCTTCCAGACTGTTCGAACCGCTTTTTATCAGCCAAAAGGCAACTGCAGATATTAACATCAACCTAAATTAGTGACTTTGCGAAAGCGGACTCTTTCATTCATGACAACATGTCACAGCACGGCAGGCTGTGGCACAGGTAGAGAGAAGGTGACGATCCACTAAGTAGCTGCAGGCAAAGGGGTTTATTAAGCTCAGAATATACTGGGGGAAAAGCCTCAAAAGAAAGAGGTGGCAAGGGGTCAAAATTAAACAGGAAATAATAAGTAATAAATTAAGGACTGTGAAATATATCATGACTAGGAAAGTAAGAAACCACAGGGAACAGGACTAGGTAATATGCAGCGCTACAAACACACAGTAGCATTAACTATAACAGAATGAAAAACAAAGCGGGACAGACACTTAAATACACACCGAAAACTGGGCTAACGATGTGGCTGGTGTGGAACATGACTAAAACAACCAAACAGAGGCACTGGGCAATTAGCAACAGGTGGAGTAACTTACAATACGCAAAACTAATGATCCTTAAACAATTAAACTAGGAACCATTAACCACACAGCACTAGAAACTGGGGAACATAGCAAAGAGGGCTGACTACTTGCCACTTATTCCTTCATGGATACCCCAGCACAAAAACTGTGAGCCAGGATCTTCATGGAATGGGCTTACAATGCCAAGCAAATGCATGCAAACCTCACCAAGCGTAAGGCCAAGTGTTGGATGGAGTGGCGAAAAGCATGGTCACTGGAAATGTTCTATGGAGTGATGAATCACGCTTCTCTGTCTGACAGTCTGATGGGTGAGTCTGGGTTTGGTGAATGCCAGGAGTATGTCGCCTGCCTGACTGCACTGTGCCAACTGTAGAGTTTGGTGGAGGAGGGATAATGGTATGGGGTTGTTTTTTGGGGGTCCGCTGGGCCCCTTAGTTCCAGTGAAGGGAACTCATAATGCTTCAGCATACCGAGACATTTTGGACAATTCTATGCTTCCAACTTTGTGAGAATAGTTTAGAGAAGAACTTTTGCTGTTCCAGCATGACTGTGCCCCAGTGCACAAAGCAAGGTCTATAAAGACATGGTAGAGTGAGTTTGGTGTGGAAGAACTTGACTGGCCCACACAGAGGCCTGATCTCAACCCCATCAAACACCTTTGGGATGAACTAGAACACAGATTACAAGCCAGGCCTTCACATCCAACATCAGTGCCTGACCTCACAAATGCTCTTCTGGATGAATGGGCAAACAATACCCACAGACACTCCAAAATCTTGTGGAAAGCCTTCCCAGAAGAGTGGCAGCTGTTACAGTTGTGCCTGTGGCTTTAGAATGGGATGCCATAAAAGTTCCTGTAGGTGTAATGGTAAATACTTTGGGTAACTTTTTGGAGAAGAAATTGTTGGTATTTTTGTGTTAATATAAATTTGCCTTTGTTCAAATGTTATTTTTTTCTGAGCAAATACACACTTAATACAAAGATAAATAGCTTCAAACATTTTCTTTGACTGGCTAAGACTTTTGCACAGTCCTTTGCCATAACATAGAAACTTTATCACCTATTTTATGATTTAAAAAATGCATTTACCAGCTGGAATTATTTCTCAAAGACTTTTATTTCTGCCAGTGTCATAAGGTTGAATAATGAGGTCCGACAGTGGATTCTAATGTGCTGTTGAGTCAATGACAGAAAGGAAAAAATGGCAAAGAGAGTGTATCATCAGTGTATCATATTTGCTTCACTTTTCTTCATTCCATGATGCAAGAATTCATGTTTCAGTGCAAGATTGTAGATGTGCAAAACAGTTAAAAGGTGAAAAAAAATATTAACATTTTGTGTTGATCTCTAAATATTCAATATTAGCAGGTCATAAGCTGATGCATCATACCTTAAGGTGACGTCTTTATGACCAAGAGGTGGTTCATTGAGCTGGTTTGCCATTAGCTATGATTGTATGAGGAGCTTGCAGACTTTTTACATTTGCCCAGCCTTCACAAACAACAAAAATGCAACATTTATTTGAGTTTTGTATAATCTCCATAGGTACAGCTTTTTATCAAGCTTTTCCAATACTGGTTGGTTGGTGATTTTATAGTTTGCTGAAAATCCTAAATTTAAGCTGCAGTAAAAGGCAATGCGCAAGATGATCTAGATGAACTGTGGCATGAATATTACAATGGGAAAAACCAGACATGAGACTATTTTGAAATGGGTAGGTAGACTGCTGTGTACCAAAAGGTATGAAAACGGAAGAGACTATATGAATAAAACATCAGTGTAAAGACCAAAGCAATTTTAATCCAAATTGTTAGTTCTTAATGTGAAGTCAAGTTTAACCCTGTGATGAAAGGTTTTTATACCCTTATTAATACATGTGGGTTTCTGGAAATTTGTCTTTAACATGTAACAACCACAAGATTCAGTATAATTCAGTGATTATAAAATCATGACCTTTAATGGCATTATATATAATGATGTTTATTATATATAGCAGAGTCCAGTCTTCCACTGTCATCTGTCTTGTACCTCACTAGTAGGAGCAAGTACATGCTGATACCAGCATGACCAGAACTAAGTTTAGAGTGAATCCATTGTGAATCCAACTTTGCAGTTTCTTTATGCTTGCACAGTGACAATAAATTTCTTGAATTTTGAATCTCGTAAAAAGGATAGTTAAACTGTGGCTGGAACATATGTACAATGTGAAGGACATCCAGTAGGAGGTACATCAGAGTGGAGAACCTGTTGAATTTGTTTAATAATATCCCTTGGGATGGGGAGGGCCAATAATGCTTATGGGATGTAAGATGATCTCAGGATCTTCTTATGGTCATAGGAGGTCAAGATATCAGTCTGGGCATTCTTTGATCTGGAACAAGCTAAACAATATTGACCATTGTGTCTGATGAGGATTTTGTTAGTTCTGATGTACTTCAGACTTGAATGATCTACTTCTTCAGACCGTAAAGCTGGGCTGACAAATCACGGTCCTGGAGTTCTGAACCCTGTTGATGTTTCAGCCTGGGAACCTGGTGTGAAGCCTCTGTGACCAATCAGAATCAGTAATTATTAACCAATCTACCTGGGAGAACTGAAAACAAGGTCTGGATTTGGAACTGAGGTCCAGATTTAAAGAACCCTTCTCTAAAATGTCAAATAGTATTATGGGGTCAAGGTGTTTCAAAATACGAACACTGCTGAAGTTGTTCTTCAAGGTCCGATAAGCTTCTTTGCCACAGGTGAGTTTGGGGACACTACCCTTTTACAGGGCCATGAGTGGTGCTGAAGTGGTGCAAAAAAATAATCCAAGAATACGTTATATCTGTTAATACAAATATTACCCCAAATCTTTACACCATCCACATTACTCTGATCTATTTGTACCCCTTGAACCTTCAGGACATTGCTAAGTCTGGTTTAAAAAAAAAACTGGAATAATTGGAATACTCCAAATTTCACAAAAATATTGAAAGGTAGGAGATTTTGCAGAACAAGACTAACATTGAGACATGGTTTTGTAAGTCTGATGAATAAACCAAAATATGAGTATAGACAATGACAAACTTCCCTAGATGACCAAGCAGGACCTCATTGAACAGTATGAATATAAGCCTGTAAGACCGAAAATATTCATAGTGGCTGCTATACTTGTATTAATAAAAAATGCTCATCCATTTCATGAATTCAGTACTGGTGTGGATGAGTGCACATGTGTATTTAACTTAGTGCCATAACTTGCCTTTCAAAGTTTGAGAGTCACAAGAAGCGGATGAACACACTTAACCATTATGTCATTTAGGCCATGATATTTGTTATCGCAGTAGGAACTCTCCAGACATAAAGGAGGTTATCAGAACAGACTTCCCTGTGAATCAGTTTGTCCAACCCTTATGAATTACAAGGTGCCTTGTAATTGAAAGCCTTTTCAATTATCCATTGACCCATCTTGTATATCAGGATTTACAAGCTGAAAGACTAGCATAAACATTTGCAAGACTTCATGTAGGAACTGGGAGATGATTCATAGTTGTGCTTCATGCTGTCCAAATAACAGACTTTGAAGTTTCGTGGAGGCTTGAAGGGCAGTGAACACCACTGGATCTCTGATAAATTCTTCTGTAACAATGGATTGATCCCAAATGAAAGGATCCAGGCACATGTCCTATGTGCAAAATCTAATCAAACACATAAAGCTGGTAGTCAGTCAGGCATGTACAGTACAGTGCAGTAAAGCGAAACCCAAAATCATAGGTAAGTAAGTCATACACAAGGAATGCAAAAAAAACAGAACTTTCATTCAGATTGTATCTAGGTAGCATAGTGCACTAGACAGGGATAAACAAGTGCCAGTCAATGAATGCAATAGATAAATAAATGGATACTCAACTAAGAAAGTCATGCCTTACCCCTAGTTTGTGTATTATCTGATACTTCAATGAACAAACCAGATTTGTCATTTGAAGAAACAACAAAACTATTTCAAGATGGTGCTCTCTGGTGTCTTGTCTGACAGGACTGGTATCCTCCTCTATCTCTGGCCTCTTTCACTATTTTCCTTTTTCCTGTAGTTTTTCTTTTTCTAGTTCAGTGGGGGAGGAGTTTAGGAGTAGGAGAGGAAAAACTGCCGACTGCAAGCCCTACCTGCCTATAGTGCTTCTGCGGAGCATGAGATTTCTTCTGAAAAAGATGGACAAGCTCTCTGCCTTGGTGAGATGCCAAAGGGACTACCAGGGCTGCAGCTTTGTTGTGAGCCCAGAGTTGTGATGGAAAAAGGGCAAACCAGACTCCACCATCACAGCAGAGAGCTCCCAGCCTGACGGGATTAAAAAAAAAGTGAAATCTGCAAAAGCTTGAATGATGGCTGGATCCATGTGTGACTTCAGGCTACTTGCAGCACAAGTTCTTCCATGTAGTCGTCATTGTTATTTGCTAATTTAGCCACATGCAAGGTCATACACTTGTCTGCCACTCATTTTGAAACACAACACCCCAATGCTATCATAGCAATCTCAGCTGACTTTAATCACACTTATCTCTGCAATACACGTAAACTTTACTGTGTAACGTACAGTACAAGACTAGAAAAGCGAAAACCTTTGACTTTAATGAATGAGCAGTTTGTGACAAACTCAGTGTTTACATTTTAAAAATGAGTTTTATCCAAAATGTTTACATATAAGCAACTGGTATATCGAATTTAAAATTACATAACAATTGTCAGTGTCATCCCATGTATTTAAATATCATAGCAGTTTGCAATAAAGTGGGGGGGGCAATCTTATGCAGAAAGAGCTGTTGTGTATGTGGGCTTTTGCTGCAGCTCCCTAATTAGATTACTAATTAGAGGACTGAAGAGTCCGCAGATCTGGCTTTGAACAGCTGACCTAAAGGTTACCCTAAAAACTTGCACACACACTGGATATTTGTTGATAAGATTCTACCCTTCCCACTTTGACTTGTGTTGCCAGTCCCTGGAGCTTGGGCTCCTCCTTTTGAGTCTGGTTCCTCCTAAGGTTTCTTCCTTCTAGGGAATTTTTCTTTGCTGCTGTTGCCTCTGGCTTGCTCACTGGGGGCTTTGGGTGGGGATGCTGCAAAAGCCCTTTGAGACCATGTAATGTTGTGAAAATGCGGCATACAAATAAAATTTAATTGAATTGAAAGATTGGTCACCCCTGAAATAAAACCTTCAGTTATAGGGTCCCTTTATAATGGAAAAGCCTGCCAGCTCATGGTTGGGATACCGAATCAGTCTCAGTCTTCAAAGCTCATCTTAAGACCCTTTTCTTCAGTCTAGTTTACAGGCACCTTAACACATGTCACATTCTGTCTATGGCTGCTGGTGCTGCTGTACATGCCCTTTGGTCTACTGTGTTTATCCATCAATGTGTCAATGCTTGTTCTGACCATGTATGTTCTCCACTTCCCTTCCCACATGTCTGGATGGTGCCCGGGCTGACCACCATGCATCTCAGCTGGACTTCTGGTTCAATCCCATGAAAGTGTGACACAGGCGGATGCAACTTGTGAAAACATGGGCGTTGCCTTCAGTCTTACCCAAGCTGGCATGGAAACCCGACTCGTTGGTGGACTTTGCCTTCCATCATGACCACAGTTTACAGCTTGCTGTTATGTTACTGTTGCTTGCAATCTGTATAAATTATGTAGCAATATATTACAACACACCCGTGTAAAGTGTCTGGGGACAAGCCTGTTGTGGAAAGTGTTATATACAGATAAATTTAATTGAATGTATATCTTTATGTCTATAAATGTATATTTGTATAAAGTATATAACAAAACGATACATGACAATGTGTTTCATATGTATCCAAACTATGCTCAGTAAAACCTTGAATCTAGAACCGCTCATTAAAACCTACTCACTCTTTCACAGCTAACAAAATGTAATTCCACGTGGGATCTCCAGTTTGTGCTATGACGACACCCTGTGCTTGGCATGTGTGTTGTTTGGCACTGAGCTAACCCTTCCTGTTTTCTAATGGGTTTTTTGGCTCAAGATCGAATAGTGCTGCCTGCATCAAGGGCCCGCCATGTTTGAAGAGAAGCAGTTTCTGTTGGGAATCAGCGAGCTGACAGCGAGCTGCTGTGGTCCGGACATGAGATGACAAGAACCTGGATGCATAGCAATCAGATGGGCTTAGTTAAAATGCACTGCTGGCGCTGCCCCCTGCACAGTTGGAGCAGCAACATGCGCAGTGTCACGCTCTTTGCCTTGGGACATGATGCGATATGAGCTTCTTAACTGATTTTATTGGAACACCAAGATAAATTCAGGAAATGACTATGAAGATTCAGTCAAATCAATCAAAATGTTTTATTCAAACTTCGTGTAATTTTTGCCCTCTATCCCTTTAATACTTGTGTGTGGGGGTTCAGAGGATCCATCTTATGGTCAGGAGGTTGGGAGGCTGAATGGGGGAAGTCACGTAAAGCTTTCTCATTTGCAGGACTCACTAGGTGACCAGTAACACTGATTTAGCTGTACCTTCCCATGCCCCTATGTTGCCCTGTGCTTAATGCATATAATTAGCCTGCTTTCAGATCATGAACCATGCATGTTGCTCTCCATGGTGCTGATCACGGCAGCCAGCTAGCTTTTGCTGCCACCGTTCTCATACTAAACCAAATAAACATAACTAACACTGCAAAAAATGTAACTGAGTTCAACATTAGACAAGCTTAAAAATAACTAAAATTGGTGTTTTTTTATATCTTGATCTTGTTAGCTAATTGAAGGGTTCCGGTTTTCTCCCCTTGCCTGCTGGCTTCTTCCCACCAGAGCAGGCTGCCTCATCTCCTGTGAAAGGATGCATTAGGCCAGACAGATGAACGTCTATCCAGTCCAATGTAACATTCTGTCCTCCAGTGCCTGTGTACAAGTACGACTTTGCTGGCATTGTCACTTACTGTGCATACATTTGCAGCCTTTACCAGATGAGTTTGCAATGACAGCTGTAAACTGTGATTCACCTCCAGGATCATTTTTTCCAGTTCATTGTGTAGGGAATGCTGTTTCGCGTTATTATTATTATCGTTGTTGTTGTTGTTGTTGTTGCTGTTGTTGTTGTAAGCTAACCCTTTCATTTGCAACTTTTCATGTATGTATTGTGTAGGGAATGCTGTTTTTTGTAACATTATTATTATTATTATTATTGTTGTTGTTGTTGCTGCTGTTGGTATTCCTGTTCTTGTGGCTGTAAGCCCTTCTCACTTACAACTTTTTATGTATGTATTGAGTAACAGTATGAGTATGGGCTATGGATGTAGTGTGTTGTATGGTTTACCGGGGTTATGTCTTTTAAACTATAACTATTTTAATGATAACTAAACTCAGCTTGGGCAATGCAAATGAACAGCAATGTATCATTTCACAACCCCATACAACTCACAAAAGGTAGAAATGGAACCTCAAAAACTTGATTTTATTTGGATCCTAAACAGACAAAACAAAACAGAGTTAGAAATATAGTCCAACATAAACATAAATAAACCAAAATGTAACATCAGGAAAATGCAACGAAGTCCACAGAAATCAACCAAGAATCCCATACATTCTTACAGTAAGTGTGATTCCCCTTAAACAGTAAATAACCCCCACATATATAATATTATCCTATTCAGTTCACACAAATTAAAAACTTTTTGGATTGTTTCCTGTTCTCATTGTTCTTCCTCCAGGAAGATCTACATTGGCAGCTTGTAACGTTGCAGGAGAGACCCGAAAAAAAATTGCATACACAGCGGAAAAAATAAAACAAAAATCTTCTTCCGATGGTATGAAACTTGCTTACCGCCGTTGGGCAGCATGCTGCTGTACGTTCAGCAATCTTTTCTGCATACTAGTCATTTCCTTCCATTACATTTTTGGAAGCTTCAGTTCTTCCTCTTTTGGATTTCAAACTCAGGGGCGCAAAATTGTTGCCCTCTTACACACTGCTGCTTAATTTCACAAGCTGTCCAATGGGATGAGAAAGTGGTTATGATGGAGCCCTCGAAAGACCTCTTTCATCTTTAGGTCTTAAAGTGAATACTGGCAAATTCGGGAATGGCATCCATACAATATATAGGCTGCAAGGCCATCAGTCAGTGGGATTGTGCTTTTCTGAGATCACTCTGTTCCTTAGCAAATTGGTCTCCAATTTCAATATCAAGAATCTCATCTTCTCATTATAGCAGACCTTATTGTTAACATTAATCTACAGCTCCTGGGCAACTAATGGCTAATTTTTATATATATTTTTTTTCCATCCTGTCAACATGTACAGTATTTTTTGTATGATGATTGGATGCTCCTATCCAATGACACTCCAGAAGATCAAGATCAAGGGGTAGCCTGGCCTCCATCTCAAACATGAGTATGCATGGTGAATAACTAGTGGCCTCCTTAGTGCAATTGTACACATGCAGTAAGTAAGGAACACACTGACACTTTTGCAAAAGAAATAATCCCTCACAACAAAGTATGTCTTATCAAAGCTTAAGTGCCTTTTATTGTCATGCAGAGCCACATAAGTGCGATTATGGTACTGAGCAGGCAGAACTACTACAGGTTCTGTTCATCACCTTCAATTGCTGTCATTTCTGGAGTCTTAATGACAGGTTCTCACTGAGAAATGCCTGTGCCTTTACAATGTCTCCCTTCTCTACTGCATGGAGTGGCAACTGCACAAGGAAGAGGTCGGGGGAAGAGGCCAAAGCCACTGAGGGTCATTGCACGGCTTCAGTCTTAGACAGAACCTCACCAATCCCAGGCTCCGACACAGCATGCTCCACATACGTCATAGATGTATGGCAGGACTGGCACTTATCTAAACAGAGTTTTACCCATTTTCCTCAAAGCAATTTAACAACCTTTTATAGGTGCTCTCCATGTTCTTCTAGCATGCTATCAAATACCATGAGGTCATACAAGTATACCAGTACTTCCAACATATTCAGGCACTACTGATGACTCTCTCCATTATCTGTTGGAACATTGCACATGAATTTGAGATGCCTTGGGTTAGGGTTAGGGATTAGGGTTAAGGTTAGGGTTTTAGGGGGTTTTGGCGGGTTAGGGTAAGAGTTAGGGTTAGGGCTATCGATTAGCACTACGGTAGCATAATTTGACAAAGTAGCTCATCTCGACAGAACACCGGAACCCATCGCGAAGGATTTGCGGATGTTTGGTAGAGTCACTAAAATGGTAATATGTATTTATTTATATTGTTTAAACCATAAATATGCTCCCAAAACACTTTACTTACGTTTAAAGGTTAGCTTAATACATTACCTTTAAAAAAACAAATGTTTGATGTAATAGTATACGTTTAAAAAATAGTTTTTTTAAAGAGCACCCTTATATCGCGACAAATGAGCTGAAAAAAAAATTTGCGATCGATATTTTTACTAGATGTAATGAAAAGAGGAAATTCATTGCCATATTTAATACATATTTA
>JAODUD010000127.1:25858546-25883394 GCA_026784285.1 Stomatorhinus walkeri
GTTTATTCTTGGGATTAAAATTTAATTCTGGGATTATCTTAATCCTGGGATTAATTTAATCCTGGGATTAAATTAATGAAAGGGTTAAAACATAAATTAATTGATTACCACTAATTAACCAATTAAGTGGCAAATCTGTTAATTGCTTCATGCATTGTCATCGACTTTACGTCAGCGTGCAAAATTTCAGCCCGATCGGACAATGGGAAGTGAGTGAAAAATCGATTACAAAATTCCACCCAGACAGACAGACAAGTGAAGTATATATAAGGGTGGTAATAATAAAAATAGAGTACCATATCGCCTAACGGATATTTGTCACATTAGCACATTTACAGTACAGTATACTAGTGTTACCCCTACTGATTCATAGAACATGGCTTCTTTTGCATTCACAGTAAGGTAAAAAGAATAAACGAACCCTTTCGGTGTCTATAGCATATGCGTCTCGAGAGGGATACAAACTGAAGCATTTGCTAGGTACGTAATCATTATCACTTTTCGAGAAAGGTATAATTTTATGCGTTGAATTTAAGTTATTGTGTATTTACTATTACAAAATAGTTAATTAACTACTTTCTAATATTTATGTATCCATTCGCGTTCCTGTCATGTATTGCTGGGGCACGGACGGAGGAAGCAGGGACAGGACGCAAGGAATCGGGGAACATGGAGTTTAATCAAAAGGTTGGACAACGGAACAGACAGCAAACTGAAAATTACGTTAATGATGGAACTCGTGAAACATACTTAAACGCAGACTTAAATACACAGGACTAATGACAGCAAGTCAAAACAGTTGATCACACAGGGATTCACGAAAAATATAGAGCGCGTTCGACTTCCTGCAGTGGCTTAAAGCAATGCATTCTGGTCCTGACGCAATGCATCATGGTTAGTTTTTTTCTGAAGATTTTACACGCATGACATTTGTATCCCACGAAGTTTTTCTCTCGAATATCTTACCTGGTAAAATAAAGTTTCAATAAGTGACATAAATGTTGTAATAGTACACGTAGGTTAGTGGTTTATTTATTGTTAGTTACTGTGATGTTGGGCTGCTTCATTTGTTTAATCGTCCAGTCTATGAAGAAGGCATTCAAGTAAGAATTGCTTTGTACTCTGTACATGACAATAAAAACTTTGAATCCTTGAAGTAAATGTATTTGATCCTTTTCCTGGCAGCTATCTTTTTACACAGAGCCACTATACAAATAGTTTTTTTCACTGCTAAGAGTTTGCATCAAGAGTTAGTTATTGTAAAAGAACTAATATGCATGCAGGTTATATTTGTATATATGTATCTACACCTTTCTGGCAGTGTTGCCATTGCAGCCTGGTCTCGCAGACTACAAAGAGTAGAAGTTGTCTGATTTGGATCCTTGCTGACTAATGCCTTTACTCTGCAGCAGTGCTCCGAAGCCTTACAACACCCCTAAGTGTGTATACCATCAAGAAATACACAGGTTTCTCCTTGCACTGAACACCTCCAGTCTGAATGCTCACCTGACTGCTTCTGTTTGTAAATTCCACCTGCTACAGGATTTATAAGAAGAAATTCTCCAGTCTCCCTCCCACACTCTTTGAAAAGTGTTCCAATCAAGACAGTGTTGTTGCCAACTAAGAAGGTTCAGGCAGACCAAGGACACCTTCATTGGCACATCCACAGCAGATGCAGAAGTCATACCTCAATAAAAAGGTATGTACAAAGGTACAAAGGATCTAACTCATTAACGCTATGTTTAGATTGATAGTTGTGTCCAGCTTCCCTCTCTGAAGGTCTCCCTCTTTTTTACTGTCCAAATCAATAACATCAAAATCAATCTGGCCCCAAATCCTCAATACAAACATGCCAGAAACTTCTTCCACAAATGAACACTCACTTCCCAAAATCACCCTAAACATTCAAACACAATGGGGGTACATTGTAATTTAATGACCGTACTGCACTCATCAGTGACCTTGTACTTAAACTGATCACGGCACCTATGCCAGTAAATTATAAGGCTGAATAATCTTAATTAGGAATCAAATTACTGAACGACACATGGCCCAGTTTTAATGGTGCACATTAAAATAAGCAAAGGGCTAATTTTATTCAAGTGACAAGAGGGCAGACCAAGATTTACAACATTATAACTGGCTGACAATGCATGAAAGTCAGAAGATGCCTTCCATTTATATCTTAAATATCTGTTTTACATGGTGCCTTTTCCTTCCTTTGTTAGTTATTGGTATCAAATGGCAAATGTTGCAGAACATCTGTTTGGCTGTGTAATTTAGCGGTAAGTTTATATATTATCTGGTGTTTGTCTGTTTTGAATCTACACAAACGCCAAACCTATCTATATATGCATTGCATTGATAATGCAGACACCACATTTGCAAGTTGAGCTTTTCTAAATCTCCAAGTACATTTTGTTTTCTGAACAAATGAGGTAAGCCCAACATGTTCTTCAATGATCTAGCTTCAAGTTCTGCTCCCCACAGTGAATATGATATCTTGATTGACCGGAAGAAATATTTCACACACGCACACGCACACGCATGCACGCGGCTCTGGAAAAAAATAAAAGACCACAGCAACATTTTAGTTTCACTCACTTCGCAGTTTATGGGTATGTGTCCTGCTTCCTGTTGTGAATTGTCCTAGCAGTGCACTTCACACCTACACTTAATGTTTCCCATTGCTTTTGAAGATCACTTGAGATCATCGTACAATTCACAAGAAATTGTCAGATAAATTAATGGTCACATCTCTGGCACTAGAAAGTTGCTTCTACCTTTTACCTGGCCAGTGTCTCCTGCGTCACCTTGTTCTTGTGTATTGCTGACTTAGAAACTTATATATATACCCAGTTCCGTCAGATTTAACATCCTGTGTACCTCACCTCACCAGCATTAGGTTTAAGGGTAACTCCAATTCACATTAATAAAGTAAGAAAGTAGCTTTGGTTCAGCCGCTCCAAATTGCCTATATATTATAGAATTAAATCTATATTCACAGAAAGATTCACGTACTTATGATTCTGGCCAGATGTCTTTGGGTAGCATATGTATTTGGGATATATTAATACTTTTATTTGTGGGCAGTTTTTTTCTTTATTCCTGGAGGGGAAAAAGTTTGGACCCTGAGTAGAGTATAGCCTCTCATTCTTCTGGTTTCAGTCTAAAATTATACAGGAGCAACACAGAAGCCTTTGAAGCCAAACATCTCCAAAGGATTAGAGATGCTTTACAGACTGAACTGATTTCACAAAAGTTACTGATTGACAGATGAGTAGTACATTGAATTTATCTCAACCCAATAAAATGCTCGTCAGGTCGATAATAATGTCTTTCTTAGCTTGCTTTCCATTTAGCTGTCTGCGGTGACCATTACATAATAGGGTACTAAAGTCATTCAAGCTAATGTATCATGGAAAGTGATTTTCTCCTCATTGAATAAATTAAATGGCTGTAGGCTTTATACAACATAATGCTGCTGGCTTGTTTCATAGAAGGGTCAATCAATTCCTCATTTGATCAATCAATATGCCCAGTAATGAAACCTGTCACATAGTGAACAGCTGTGTTCTTGGCATCTCAACTAGCGCATTTTAATCAAAGTTATAAGATAAGCTTTCAAAGCCCAACCAGCCAAAATAAAGAAATAAGAATTATATATAAAAAATTAACTAATACACATATTATTGTATTTTCCCCTCTCTGTAGTGCAGGGGTGGGCAATCTTATCCGCAAAGTGCCGGTGTGTATGCAGGCTTTCGCTGCAGCTCCCTAATTCGATTGCTAGAGGTCTAAAGGTCTGATTGGTCGAAGAGTCCTCACGCATGGCTTTGAACAGCTGACATACTGGTTATCCCAAAAACCTGCATGCACACCGGCCCTTTGTAGATAAGATTGCCAACCCCTGCTCTAGTGTCTGTCCTCTGCTGCTTTGTGTAGATGACTTTCAACTTTCAAAATAGTATATTATTATATAACAGTAATGATTATTGCTCCAGGTCAGGATGCCATTTGCCCATATATACAACCAGTTTGCGGCACACGTTTCTTTTCAGGTTCAGCTTATGGCTGCTTTGCCCTAAAATGACAATGGAATATGGATTCTAAACAATGGCAAGCATATAACATAAAAGAAGAACTGCTGATTGGGGGTTTGATTTACCACCAGGATCATTAGTTGGAAACCTTCTTTTGTTGATGGTTCTTTGATATGCAAATATGCTAAGACAGGAGAAGTGCACCAGCAAAGATGAATAATGGTCGCAAGTCAAAGACCACTACTGGAAACAGATGGACACAACGGAAGATTGGTAAATACCATAAAAGTATGTTGTGTAAAGTTACCAAAGAACTGAATCAACACCCGCGTGACCTAGTCTCAACCAAAATGATATGTTGTGAGCTGAAGGCAGCATTGCCTTTTGGAATCCTTGTACTCTTGAATCCAAAGCCAATGCAATGTAAAAAAAAAACAATATTGTCCTGTGAGTCATCTTTCACCCTCTTTTCTACATCCTGGCGGGGGTACATTTGAGGAAAGCCAAAGGATCCCTAATATCCACATTGTCTGTTATGGTTGGGCGACCATCTTATGGGAGTCATTTGGTCAGATGATTGTTCTGGAGGTGTGAGACAACAATGCTACCCACTGTGACACCGTGCCTCACCACGATCTGCTTATTATGGAATATAATTAGTTGTAACTGTGGTGCTTTGGAATTGTACCTGAATGTTTTTAAAATACCTTTTTTATTTAGTAAAATAATTTGTGTTTGGAACTCTCCTGAATTTTTAAATTCAAAGTTATTTTGTTACTTTTTTATTTCTATTTCAGCAGCTAGGAAATAACTCACAGCCTGCCCTCACAAATCGTCCTGTTATTGAACCAGAAAGGGTATTGTCCTCTCTAGGGTGGAATGAAAATGCTGTAAATGCAGTAAACAAGATTTTGGGGCCCTTCTCTTAATCTGTTTAGTGGCAGGTTCAGAGACAAGCTTACCAGTTTTTTTGTTCTAAACGTCTATATAGCTCATGTTGCCACTAATAACTTTTTCTGGATTTATCTCTGTTTTGAAAATGGGTATTTTACCTCCGAGTCTCTTCACCAGAAGCATGGAAAAATAAAAGAACATAAACATAATGTATCATAATTATTCTGTTTGTTTCTTTGTTTGTTTATTTCCTGTATGTCACACCACAACCCGAAACCCAACCCCCTGTCTCTCTCTCTCTCTCTCTCTCTCTCTCTCTCTCTCTCTCTCTCTCACAGACACACACACACACACAAAGTAACATTAAAATACTTCCCAGGATATGTCACCGTAGCACCTTGTAGTTCTGGGGGAAGTGATTGGCCAAGAACAGGTATTTTCAATATCATTTAAGGAAAATGTAGCATAAAGTACTTTATTTGCTTGAAAAACAAATGCACATCAAGATATGTTCCAGAGTTTTGAACTACTAAAAATATATCTAAGGTATCATTGTACACATTATAAGGCACACCACAGATATATACTGAGAAGACAATGGGAAAAAATCCTTTAGCTTGACAAGAAAAAGTACTTGTCAGTACCACACATAAATTGAGAGAGACTTTGCTAAATATAAACCTCTATTCAGGGAAAAAATCTACTATCTTCCACAGTAGTGATCTTTCTGTAACCTACCTGACTACTAGACTATTTCTAATTCATTTAAGAAGATCCAAGCATCACAAAAACCTCAATCTCCAACTCTCACCCCTCCATACAATTGAGTGGGATATTTTGTCCCATATTGTGCTAAAGCCAATTTGTTAAAGTCATTATCAAAAGACTGTCAAATACACTTGTATTTTTCAGCAATCCACACTGTTAATTAAATGTAAATATATGCTGTTAAACAACACAGAATAATGACATGCAGGACCTCAGTAGATCCTGTGTCATCCCATAGGCAAGAGCAAATGACCAAAACCTCAAACCGTCTTCTGGTCAGGAGTGCTTAATACATTACATCATTAGACTTCTTGGTCATGCAATAATAACCACTGATGCTTTGACAAGCCATCATGTTCCTACAGTAACTGTGACTGCCCTGGCATTGGCAATGCCAGAATGTCCTGTTTCTCAGATACTAACGTCAGTATCAATATCATTCAGTACAGGAGGAGAAACAGAAAGTTGGACCAATTGTACAGTGGAAAAGTTACAAAAGCCATTTCCATGGTTAAAGCCAGAACATATAAGAATCCTACCTTTTTCAATGCTATACCAGATCTTTTCCGCTCATGAGGTGTCTGTAGTTTATTTTTTAAATCTCTGCATTCATTTAATGCGAATAAGAAGACAATTAAAAATTACTCAGCAAGTGAGAATGATTCATGCTGTGCTTCCCCGGATCCAGGTGGAATCAATATAAAATAGCCTGCCGATAGACGCTTATTGAAAAATTCAATTGTGTATCATCTACAATTTAACCAGAGTAGCCCACACTCAAAATGTTTATGCATCCAGAGGTTTTTGAAGAAAAGTTTACATGTATGTGAACTTCATTACACATACAGTTTTTCACATGGTAACCAATGTATATTTGTGCTTTCCTGTTCCAGAAACAAAACATACCTGTACTTGGAAAAACTTGAAACTAATAAATTCAATCTTAGACTTACGAGACCTTTGCGTTCGGACAGTTACCCACAATAACTCCACATTCCTGCTTCAGTGTGGTGATTTTGAATTTTGTTTTCCATGCTTTCTTTGGCTGTTTCTAAAACAGTTTGACAATGTGACTGGGTGGAAAGGCAACAGCGCAGAAACAATGAACTCCAACAAACATGTATCTGACCAAAGACATAGTGTACCTTAGAGGACGATGAAACAAAACCACAGCAAGAAATTAAAAGAACTACAAAATTAAATTCGCAAACTTAACAACAACACAAAAAGCACCTTAGGAAAGCTTCTTTCACTCAGTTTTCATCAGGCCTCTGTACCCAGGAGAGCAGCTGGAATGTTTTTGTGCTTCCAAGGTCTGTTCCTTGATGAGAGTCAGCTGTGCGTTATTAATCAAGCAACTTGTTGCATAGGGCTGGGGTTTTGCGAGCTGGCAAAGATATAATCTCATCCTGCCTCGACACTCAGACCTGCGCCGTTGTACATTGTTCATTGTCTTTTCCCTTTTTAGTGACGCAAGTGCTAACCTGGGGTGAGTTTCCCGAAGTCTTCTTAAAGCTACGTCGTTCGTAAGTTCCATGTTAAAAGAACCTACGAATGACATAGCATTAAGAAAGCTTCAAGAAACTCACCCCAGGACTTGTTGTTTGCAGGCATTGTTAGATTTCAGGGCTTCATTGATGTTGTTTTTACCTCAAGAGTGTGTCAATAATTTTTTTTGCCCTAGTTATATTATTTTGTGCAAAATACTTATCCGTAAATAAAATTGTATCTACTTTAGATCTTGCATTTAATTTCATAATTAGAATATACTCAAGTCTGAATTTTGCGCTAATTAAAAATTCAATGAAAACTCAATTACCGGTTTACTGTAGCATAACTGCATGATGGGACTACAACCAGTCCTGGTGTGGGATTAATGATATTGAAAATATGTGTGGCTCCTTCTCCAGAGACTACAGGTCAGGAAGAACCTTAGCAGTCAGGAACACTTGCAGTCAACAGAAGACAACATTATGCTAAATTTGGCCCAATATTTAAGTCAATCCAAGCATTTCCTTCAGCTTGCTCATTCAGTATAAATTCAAATGCCTGGGTGGTGCTAGTGAATATTTTATACTATGTACACTATTCAATATTTTGATATTCAGAAAGTCTCCTGCAGGTATTTTGTCTCTAAATTCCAAATATAATTACTTCTAATAAAGAATTTCAGTTAATCCAAGTACCTGTTAATATCTGTACCTGTTAATCTATCTGTTATGCATGCAACGAGTGAACTCTAACCACTTATAGATCCTTGGGAAATATTAATAACACATTTGCCTTCAGCTTTGAAGGCAATCAGGATGATAGTGGCTTCAGAAAGAATGCTGGCCTTGTGATTGAATACCTTAAACTGACTTGCTAAATTCCATCCATTTTCTGAAATCACTTGTCCTTTTCAGGAGTCACAGCTAGCCCAGAGTCTATGGGCACAAGGTAGTCAACAACCTAGGGAGCGGTACTGACTTCAGAGACTCCAATTAGCCTCAGCATGTTTTTTGGTCTATGGGGATAAAACCAGAGTAGTTGGAGAAAGTCCCATAGTAACACAGGGAGAACACACATACTACACACACCAAACCCAGGCAGTGACTTGAACTCAGGTCCCAGAGGTGTGAGGCAACAGTGCTAACCACTGCACCACCGCACCACCCTGGTAACAATTAATAAAAAATACAATGCCATTCAGGAGAAATGTGACATCCCAAGTGTCATATTTTATTGTGTCTGTCATAACCTTTTCATGATCTGCCATTCTGGCCTAGTCGCCCCCAGCTCTACGATGTATGATTGAACTAGTCAATAGCTCTCAATAACTAATAACCTAATTGGGAAAGTAATCATAGGAAGTTAATGAGAGGAGTAAATGAAGGGATGACATCGTGCAAAAATTCTGGTAACACTTTACATGTAATGCATTATAGATACCTTCAAAATGCATTAAAATGGTCTTTATAAGAATCAATAAAGCATCGTAGCATTTCCTATTGACAGTCATAAGGCATTATAGCGTTGCTTATACTTCTTAAGATCCAATGAAGCTCTATAATGCACTATAGATACTTCATAATACACTATAATGGTCAGTATAGGAATTTGTACTTTGTACTGCATTATGAAGGTATCTCCAGTGGATTATGCATGAGTGGTTCATAAAGCATTCATAATACGTAATAAACATGGCTATAATGTGTTATTCCTGTGTTTGTAATGCTTTATGAATGCATTATAGTATGTTATGAATGTTTTCATATAGACATGGCTTTCATAAAAAGCATAACCCAAATTCTTTGCTGCGAAGTAGGATTTTATTGTGGCTTCTGAAATAGTGTATTTGTAGCTCTGCAGATCTACAGCTGCATTGTCTATCAGCATTGTAGCAAGTATATCTCTGTACATAGTACAGATACACATGGTAACTGCGTGCTTATGAATAGTGTTAAACTGCTCTGCGGGATCCCCATGGGAAATACTCACCTGAATGTTATTTCCTGCACCTATAGCCTCATTGACTCATTTTTATCTTTTATAATATCTACTATCAGTCTTTTGAGAAGTGCATGATCCATGTCAGTATCCTTCTCTATGCTATTATTCTTGCTTTTTGCTTGTGTGGTTGTGCTTTGTTACTGTCTTTTAACATTGTTACCATCTTACTGTCCACTTCCTCCTTCATGCTTTCTGTCTCTTGTTTGTTTTTATCAGCAATCCCAATGTTGGTCTCATTTTGAAACACATATTTCATGGGAAGTCCAAGAAATTCAGTTCATGCTGAGAATGATCCATACTCACCAGCCGGCCCTTCTCTCATTCCAAGTCTACCTTTATCGCTCATGATCAGCTTTCAGTTTCAAGGTGTTTTTTTGCCTTGACGGTGTTGCCAAAAGTGATAAAGAGTATTTAACAGCAGTAATAAAGCCTAATTAAGATTAATCGGCTTGCAATATTCACCTATGGCAGTGAATAATTTACAAAATAATGTACTCTACTCTTTACTCTATTTTTTCTTAATTAAAAAAAAATGATTAACAGAAGTGTACTGTATGTATACATTTATATCTGACATGGATTTGATATCGCCCCAGGATAAACCTCAAACTTAAACCTATATTTATATTGAATAACAGCTTATACTCCACAGGACCATGGTGAACCTGAAGCCTACCACAGTGTATGTTGGACAAAGAAAGCAGGGGAGATACCATGGATGGGATGCCAGATGGTCATGCAGCATTCACATACACACAACTTACAGAGTGATAATTTATGGCCTATCAGAAGCCATGGGCTAATCAGTTTTTTTTTATTTACACTACATTTTTAGGCTACAATTTCTAGACACATTCTGTAATGGTCAGAATAAAAATTAATGAAGTATTATAGCATCTTCTATTGACAATCATAAGGCATTATAGTGTTGATTATAATACTTCATAAACTCCAACATCACAACTGCTCATCAAAGTGTTAGCCAGTTTTAATTCACCATCTGAAGTTGGCTTCCTCATTCCAGTGGAAGTTCAGCATTGAAGCTTCTCTGAGGTCTGGCCTATTTTTTTCTGGTGTGGTTAACCTTACATTCTCATTTTGCCCCTGGGGAAAATTATGCATTTGAAAAAGTTGGAAAATAGATCTTTTCCATCTGTCACTCAAAGCATGCTTGAGCAGCTGTGGTGTATAATGTCGAGATGAACATAGGACGGGCACCCAGCTCCTCTGCATTTATCTGTCCTACCTATTGTTCTGCTCAGTCAAGCTTGCCTTTTCCAAGAAGACCAAACCACATCCAACTGACTGCTTGAAGCATTAATTGAAGTTAAAAAAAAAATATATATATATGTGTGCGTGTATATATATATATATATATATATATATATATATGTCTAAGAATATGGTTTCCCCATTTTTAATTTGTAATACAGATTAAGGAATTGTCTGCCCTACCCTCGTCTGGCATAACTTAGAACACCTAATGTAGTTATCAGTACTGTGCTGTTTCCTTCTTTAACGAAGTCTTGAAATCGTTAATGCTGGTGATGTGTTTATCAGAGCATCGCAGCACATTTAAAAAGCCTGTCAGCAAAGCGGGAGACTCATTGACAGATGGACTAACCTGTCAGTGAGAGATGAACTTGCATCAATACCTCGATCTCTGGCTGTTTTCTTTTTTTTTTTTTGGAAGGGACAGGGAATTTTTCATTAATATTTGAACAGCCATGTCCAGCACGGTTTTTCAACACATGCAGCATGGCTTTTTCCATCATGGAACTCTTCCTTCACCTGCAAGGTACTTCACTTGATGTATCCCTTCTGTAATTTTGCCTCAACCCCCACCCCACCCCCATCTTTTTGTGTTTTACTTCGTTGTCAATCTATAGAATTCTTCCAGATGTTGCACACCATGGTATTCCTTCGCCTTTAATAATGAATTCCTCCTCGTTCCTTCTCTACACAGGAAGAAAAAGGAAAAACAGGTCAAATAAATGGAATGACTGCTCACTTTCACATTTTAATACAGTACTCC
This sequence comes from Stomatorhinus walkeri, assembly GCA_026784285.1. Taxonomy (NCBI): domain Eukaryota; kingdom Metazoa; phylum Chordata; class Actinopteri; order Osteoglossiformes; family Mormyridae; genus Stomatorhinus; species Stomatorhinus walkeri. The sequence goes on from JAODUD010000127.1 coordinate 25,869,779, forward strand.
CTGAGGAGACATGATAAACACATTTGAATATGAGCCAGTGCAAGAGAGCTGCTTTTACACATCTGGATCATAGTAAAGAGTAACATAGTAAAGAGTAACATAGTAAAGAGTAACATAGTAAAGAGTAATCACTCTACCTTATGCTACACACAGGGTATTGAAAGCTGATGGACAGTTATTATGCACACTCTCTGCATTATGCTCAGAATCACATCTGCCTGATTCATTCAGCCTCCATGGTATAATTTATAATGTTGCCATTCACATGCATACACTTTCTGTGCTGGTACAAGGGATAAGATTCTCGATAGAATGCGGCAAACAGGGAGTTTAAGGGTTTAGCAGGTTGTCACATTGGTGGTTCTAAGGTTCCTACAATAGTCTGAGGTGAACCGAAGTGAGATGTTATAATATAGCATAATTTGGGGTTTTCTGCTGCTGTAATCACACAGCAGACATATGTTGTCCCTTTCCGTCAATCAAATTTCATCCATAGAGGCAGGTGCTGAGCTTAGCTAAACTGATGACAGAAATCTGTATTCTTCTTAAGACTGGAGTCCATCAGAGCTCCTAAATTATTTCCACAACTATATGTCCAGGGAACCAGCTCGACTTGCGAGCATTTTGGGTCGTAAAGTGATGACTTAAAAAAATGCACGTCCCTATATGCAATAAAGGATTCACTCAAGGGCTTGTGTTCAATAATTGTGTGCTTAAACATTTTTTTCCGCAGTATGCACACAGACTAGAATACTGGATGTACCAATAGGAACCCCAGGGATAATCAAATAGCCTTATGCTGTTTATTTTCTTGCAGGTTTTTAAAAGCATTTTCATTAATTTAATGGAAAAATCCCACTGCTGAAATTTTCAGCTACATGAACAAGTCAACCTGTTGAATGAAAGCATTAGAACAGTGGTGCTTTATTGATCCCTGTGAGGATACTGGGTCATCTTTGCATACCCGATCTTGTTCTCAATGAAGTATATCTCCAATGGAACTATCACACAGTGAAATAATTTCTGATTAATATTCTTAAATGGACCGGTGTGCGATGGCCTGTTTCCATATGCACATAACATTTTTTATGTTAATTAATTCACCGTCATCGGGAATCATCAAAAATATTTGCAAGAACCATTAGTGAATCAACGAAAAACAAGGAAGAATTGCTCTAAATTTGATTCAGTTTCATTGTTTTATTTCCATTTGTCAAGCATATTGTGCTCAAACGAACACGTGGGATGTACATCAGGAGTTTACCCTTTTGCTAAATTGTTATCTAATACAATAGCTGTCTGAGAACATCCTACCTTATATTATTACCTCTCAAATTTTTGCCATGTCACAATTTGCCAAAAGGCTAGTTGCTTTATGCACCAAAAAAGGACCATGTAGCTTTGCAGGGTAATGGCGTTAGCTTTATTTTGCAAAAAACGTCATTGTTTATTTGACTTTTTTTTTGTATAGAACCTTTCAATGGCAAACTGCAATCCTTCTCTGCTTCTAATGTCATTCCCCAAGGTAACACTCATGGCAATCTGATGGGATTGGGCAGCTTTCCATGGTATCACGTACTGAAGCCTCTTATTCAAGTTTCTGAGATCCAGGCACCTGTTTGATTCCTAAAAGCAGCATCTCCACTAGAGATGCTTCTAATTAACTAGCCTGGAGTCTTCTCAGTAGGTCAGCCGTAGTGGGACATCGTCCGTGGAACATGATTTAGCTGTAGACCTAATTAAACACGGAAGTCAAGAGCATGCTGGTTAACCTTATTTATTTCCTTAGGATAGTTATTCACAAGCTACTTCTCAAAAAATGCACAAGATAATGAAATCTGGCTGACCCAGCATTCTTAACGGTGTGGTCCCAGGAGTGGGGTGTGGGTGGCTATGTTTGTTTTTTAATTGAAGTTTTTATAATATAAGTCCCACCATGCAGGACCTCAGCCCTGCTGCAACCTCTACCCAACTACCTGCCACAATGAATTAAAAGCATATTTTAAGCATGGCAGGCTGTGGGGGGCCGCATATTCATCAGTTTTTGCCCATATTCCCTAACATCAGGGGTAATGTCAAAATAAAAGCCACAAAAATTGTACTCCATTTGCGTTAAAGCACTTTAAGTAGTAGAACCAAAACTATATGCTTCACATGCATAATATTATAGTCCTAGTAGCTTCATTAAGAGGCTTCATCTAAAGACGTTGCTAGTGCAATTAGGTTTGCTGCCTTCAGCATAGAAGTCTTGGACTGATTTCTTTCTACAGTGTACTCAGAAATATACTTTTATTTTAAAATCGTATGAGATTCTTCTGTTATGTTTAACTGCAATGTCTTTAAGACAAATAGAAATGCCCAGCATATAAAATATAAGATGTCCCTTCATATTTATTTTTGTAGAAAAGCATCATTATCAGTCAATGCTCCTGTCACCAGATTTGTTACACCCACCAGCATTGGGAGGCGCAGTATGGCTAAATTGTTGTAGGTGTTTCCAGATTTGATTTAAACCATTGCAGATAGCTCTGGATTTGTTGGGGAGATTAAATGTGGTGAACTTCTTGTTGTATCCAGGTCCTTAACCATTATTATTGACAGATACCATCAGGTACTGAAACATTCTGTCTTCTGCCTGGGTCTTCAAATTTTTATGGTCTTTCCCAATGCTCTGGGTCTTTGGGTTTTTATGGTCTTTCCCAATGCTCTGGGTCTTCGGCTTTTATGGTCTTTCCCAATGCTCTGGGTCTTCAGGTTTTTATGGTCTTTCCCAATGCTCTGGGTCTTCAGGTTTTTATGGTCTTTCCCAATGCTCTGGGTTTTCAGGTTTTTATGGTCTTTCCCAATGCTCTGGATCTTCAGGTTTTTATGGTCTTTCTCAATGCTCTGGGTCTTCAGGTTTTTATGGTCTTTCCTAATGGTCTGGGTCTTCTCGTAATATGCTCAAAATAAAATCAACATTTGTGAATAAGGTGGAAGGTCAGATTTGACTTAATCAATAAGCTACTTGTTTATCTTCCTTGTCATAGAAGCATTTGCCAGCATTAAAGTTCAAAGGCATTGATACTCTTTCTGTGATACTTCTTCCTCGCTGTCAAATCTGATGAAGTCACAGGAAATGTTTCGTTTTCAACAATTCTGAACTTCTTTGTTCTTACAGATTTGTCAGCACGTCTGATGACTTTTTCACTCATACGTCGCAGCTATGCTTCGTGTGAGTCTCTAACATTTTCCATGACTACTGGATCCTTTGTTCTTTATGTCCCTAACCATCAACTTTTCTGTTTTCTATTTTTACCATATAATCTGTGTGAAAAATCCATCCCTGTTCCGAGTCCCACTTATCTACAAGCCTGGGGTCACTAGCCTGAAACACAGGAAGCCTACAGCAGCCCTGAACATTATAAGTTCATCATAGAATATACACGTAGGAATTTACAGACATCAACTGCCCTAAGTCACATATTAGGACAGCTAGTGGAAACCAGAGTAACCAGAGGAACCCATGCAAAAACAAATGCTAACAAGGTCCTTGTGCATAGTTAACGGTAGCATGAGCTTCAGTGAGATGGAAAGCAGGGCTGTAGTTGTAATGGAAAGCACATAGATCTCCCTATGGGAAAAAAAATAATCCCCTTTGAAAATATACCATCCCTCCATACCATCCACCTAAATTGTTTGGCGTAATTGTCAGTAATGTGAAGGTAAATCCGCTGTCTATATCAGGGGTACTTGACTGGAGGACTCCATACTAAAACAGAAATAAATCCAGGCTGCGTGACCCCACGCGATAAATTTTACTTGTCTAGTTTTCCCATATTCTTGTGATGACATTCACTTTTAGTGGACACTTATAATGAAGCAATTTTTACAGTTAAAAATTTTTCTTGGGAAAGGGTGTTTTATTGAAATATTTCAAATTAACTACTTTGCTTGAGAATGGCAGAACTGCAGGGTTCTTTGGGAATATGGGCCCACTGCCATAACGGCCATAGCTTTCTACATATTACTACTATATCCTTTTATGACAACGAGCCCTGCCATTGTGGCAGCAATAGCATAGTGAAAATGTCAGTAAGATAACATTAGCAAAGATGAAAAGATGACTCAGAACGACATGACACTTTAATTGCATGTCATGACTGATTTCTGCCAGTATACAGTAGTAGCCTTTAATACATGAGAATATGTTGTGTGAACATCATATGGAGCTGAAATCCTGGAACCCAACACAAGGTCACCACAGAAGGAAATCTATGCAGATGGTGAAACTTGTGTAATTACAGCAATATCTAACAAGTTCATAGTTAACTCCTCCAACTAGTTTCCATCTGATGAAGCAAGAAAGCTGTAAAAGATATCTGAGCGATTCAGGCTCCTGTTGAGATTTATGGGATAAAGGCGACAGATACCAAAACATCAGAACAGTTTAACTAATATTCATACATTGGGAATACAGTGGTCAATTGGCTAGCTGGGTCAGAATAAAATTATTAAAATAGTAATGGAAGAAGTTTAAGAAGTAATGTAGGAAGTTTGTTTCAAAGCTTTATGCACAGAATATAATGTTTTATTCTGTGCATAAAGATTATATATTCTATAATCTTGATAATGTTAATATCTTGAACGCATTCCAGAAAGCACCCTCTAATAGACACTAGTAGGCTTCCTCCTGCACACTTGAAATTTACTCATTGACACCCAATGTGCTGTATATACTGTAGTTGCAGAGTGTCAAAAACCTTGATGACAAGCTGCCAGTTACAGCTATCGAATCATTTGGTACAGCAGCTTGGCAATAGAAGGAGAAGTCATGCTGGCCAGCATTCAGCTCTCTGACTGCTTCCAATGCTGCCAAAGTCATCCTGGGCATGGCTGAACTCCACGACTGATTCCAGAGCCCCCTGAATTTCTCTTGAATTCAGGTCATCCTCACATGCTGACTGTCATCAACCCAAACCATTTAAACACATGGCATGACATGGTATGGGATCTTAATTACCTAATAAGAGTGATTGAAGTTTATCACACACGAGAATATGAAAAATCCATTGCCCAATTTTAACCCTATAATGAGCAGAAATACTGGCATCTTGCCTCTATTTGCATTTCAAGAAACACAAACTTGCTCCATATTGAATGAAGGACCCCAGTCAACTAAAGAAGCAACCAAATAATGCCACAACTCTTTCCAAGAAAACTCCATTTCCGAGTTTGCTTTTGAGTTCTTTGGCATAAGTAAGACAAATAACTATTACAGCTACTTGTCCCATCCATTCAAATAAGTATTCCTTTGGTAAGTAGAAAGTACATTGGATAACACTTTACTTAAGGCCATGATTTTTGTCATTTATAAACACATTCATAGCAAATAATGATGCATTCATAAAGCATTATAACATGGCTATAAATATTTCTCAAAAGGCACAATACATTATATCCATGTGTATTATGATTATGAATGGTTTATGAAGGTCTCATCTATAATGCACTATGGATATATTTTACAATGCATTTTAATGGTCAGTATAAGCATTAAGGATGTTTTGCACTGTATTATGAAGGTATTTATCATGAATTAGAGATGCCTTTTTATAAATATAAAAATACTAGCCATGTTTATAATGCTTTATGAATGAATTATAATGCACTATGAATGGGTTTATAAATTACTAAAAACATGCCTCTCTAAATTGCCCACAGTGTGCTTCAGAATGCCCTATGACAGCCAGGCATTCAGTCCCTGCTATGCGCCATATGCATATATATGGGAGAATGTGTAACTTAAAAGTAAAAGAACTTAGAGTAACACTTTACTTGAAACTGTCATTTATAATGCATTATATACACCTTCATAATACAGTATGTGGTACCTCAGAACTTAATCCATTCAGGACTGCGGATCTAATCCTAAAAGGTTCGAGTTCTGATTGAATTTTCCCCATAAGAAATCATGGGAAACCAATTAATTGGTTCCCGGCCCCCAAAAATTACACCGAAATATGTTTTTTAGCAGTTAAACACAAAATTAACCGGGTAAAATAAGAAGAGCATATATTGTACTAAACACATCTAAGCACATTTATCAAAACAGTAATTTTTTAAGTAAGAAAATAAATATCCCAACAATTTGTAAAGTTTAAAAAAAAAACAATGTGTCCTGCTCCAATTGTCCGCTCCTTCCGTGTGCCACGCCCCCTCGTTAACCCCGTGTGGAATCCCCGTGTGATCAGCTGTTTCTGGTTGTTGTCATTAGTCCTCTGTATTTAGTCAGTTTGAGTTTCAGTTTGTTTCCCCAGTCCAGTCATTGTATTGTCCGCCTGCGGTTTGCCTGCCTTACCTGTAATTAAACCCCATATTCCCAGATACCCTGACATCTGCGCCTTTCTGTCCCTGCTGGGCACAACAATATTATTATAATTAAATGTATTAATGGTTTATTATTAATATTAAAATAATTAATAAAAAATCTTTATTTTTAAATGTATAAAATGTATATAATAATAATAATAATAATAATTACTGTTACTGTCTATAATTTTTACTGTCTAAATATATGTATTCAGCTAGTGTAAACATGCATGATCCTATCACAGCGAATGCGAGGCTGAGACTGAAGCGTTACCTTTTTGTTATCGCTGAGATGTGCTGCGTGACTCATTTCCCCGCGCGTACAAGTTATCTAACATCGCCATTCACGGTTTGACTTCTGAGATTCAGATCGAGTTCTAGGTAAAAAATTTTCTAACTGCTTGGTTTCAAGTTCTAATGAGTTCGAGAACCATTATGATGGTAGGTATAAGAATGAATAAAGTATTACAGTATCTTCTATTGACACTCATAAGGCATTATAGTGTTGATTATAATGCTTCATAAGCGGTGTTAGGAAAGTTACTCCATGAAAGTAATCCATTACATAGAGAGGTAAGTCAGAGTTCAGGTCCAGCAAGTAAAAATTCAGCAAAAAATCCAGACCAAGGTTTTAGTTCAACCAGCTAAGTATAAAGAGTTACAGTCACAGAGTACTCAGCTGGTTGATTGAATTGAATAAGATACTTCGTCCTGCATTATGAAGGGATTTATAGTGTAATACAGATGACAGCTTCATAAAACATTCATAATGCATAATAAACATGACTATAATGTGTTATGCCTTTTTATACATATTTATAGCCATGTTTATAATGCTTTTTAAATGCTTTATAATATGTTATGTGTCACAAGTCGTGCGAAGCTGTGCAGGGTGTCGGCGTGGGGCAGGCAAAACGACAGGAGGCAGGTAAATCCAGGAAGAATGGGGTTTATTCGCAGGAACAAATGGCAAACGCCACAGGACACCACAATGACTGATCTGACGAGACTGACTAAGACGCGGACTAAATACAAGATACAATCAGGTACGAATGGACAACAGCTGGATTCCATCAGGGTAGAACACGGGGTAACGAGGGGGGCGTGGCACACACGAGGCTCGGACGGGCGGATCATGACATTATGAATATGTTGGATTTTTATAGACATGGCATTCATAAAAAGTGCTTCCAAACCTACATACATGCAGAAGTTTACCACTAACTGGGGGTTCTAAATCAAAAAGAGAAGCAACTCTTAGCTTATGGAATACAAAGAGTAGAACTTTGTCCAAAAATAATCTTACTGGAAAGGTTTTTCATTATCTCTGTTGTGATTTGTTCTGAAAACCAGAGTCGATAGATGTGAAAGAACGTGTCGTAATCAAGAATTTATGGAATAATAAATAATGAATAAAATCCTGTTAATGTGCATGAATACATTTTCCATTTCAAAGGGTAGTGTCCCTTCAAGCAGAACGTGTCAAACAAGCCACCAAAGTGTGGTATGAAAATCCGGACACCATGTTCTCTGAAATCAAGCTAGTCTTAGATATGAGGATCAATGCTGGAAAGCCATGTGGAGCATTCCATCTGAGAAAAATCACAAGGTACAGCGAGGTTATTTTTCACATGTAAAGGGCTGCAGGATTAAAAGATAACAGCATCAGCTTGGAGATCCGCTATAAAAGAGGAACCTGACTGTGCAGGGAACGGCAAGAAAAATAGGCCAAGGATTGTTAATGAGCTTCTGAAGACGTTGGGGATATCTGTAAATTTCTCAAAATCTGTTGTTTCTGACAGGGCTGTTGTCATGTCATCCTGGTCCTGTGCCTACTGATCAGGAACATATCTGAGAACAAGAAAGGTTGGGTTGCCACAAATCATCCTGGGCTGCAGTTTCATCAAAGGAGGGACTGACAGCCTTGATAAGGGTATAGAAAAGCATATAGCTGCCAGCTTCTGACCTCCCATTGGTCTCCTGTGATTTGAGGATTTGTCTGCATTATGTGATTTGTTGATGTGTCCACATCAGTGCCATTTGTCTAGTTCTGCAGATGACACCTGCATTCTCTGGGTTGAATGAAAACAGCAACAGAATGAAGGAAAGATTGTTTGCAAAAAAATGTTTGGTTACCAGTTATTATAAATATCATAAATAGTCAGTATATTATTCTCTCAAATAGCTACTGTTTTTAACCATTTTGCTATGTTTACATTTACACTGGGGAAAATAATGCATAGTAGATTACAAACCAGGGGTTGAACAGGAATTAAATATCGGCCCTGGACTTTGGGGTCCCCACAATATTTTTTACTGTTTACAAACCTATCGGCCTACCGGGAAAATTGCATGTAATTTGTGTTCAGTAATTAGTGCTGGACAACTGGTGGTTTCCCTCATGCATAACAGGTAGTTTCATAACAATGTCGAATTGCACTGGTCTACGTGTGTGTGTGTGTATGTGTGTGCGTATGTGTGTGTTGGCTGGGTGGTGGCCCTCTCTCTCTCTCTTTAGTAACAATGCTCATTGTGTTTATGACTTGGGTCGAGTGTTAAACAATCTCTGACCTCCGCATCGCTGTATTGACACACTGGACCCCAGGGACACAGTCATGTAGAAGAGGTTCTGTCATGCACCTCTAACCCCCGGACAAGTCCTTTGATCACAAAACTTCTCTTATTTCACACTCAGGCCACAGTTTCATTCCCCAAGGTTACTAAAATAACTCAACCTGCTTTATTTTTACATTTGTATAAATATAATTTTAAATAATGCCTTCTATGTGGGGGGAAATATTTTCCAAGTATCATGCAAAGGGATTTTAAAGAAAACCTTACTTTCATCAGAGAAATCAAATTCTCTGTGTAATTTTATTTATTACTTTTATGTTGTATTTTAATTACATTTTTTTCAGTTTTTTGTTTTTTTTCTTTTCCACTGTTTTGTGCAGAATTCTGGGGAAAATTATTTCTTTTTCATACAGACCTACATTGCAGTTTAGACATTTTCTTTATGAAAATTAAATCCAACCAGTTATTTGCTATATACAGCACATGTTTGTGTTCTCCAAGAGTCATTCATTGTAGGGAAAGATCAGGGTCTTCTCCATTGTGAAGAAATGGCAAACACGCTCAAGGTCTGCTCAGAAATGCCCATTGCTTTGGAGAAAGGTCAAACCTCTGATAGCTTCTGCCCAAGAACCATCACGCTGAGGAAAGGCAATAGACAAATAAACATAAAGGTCACCCTTGAAAGCCTGCTTCCGCCTTGAATACGGTCTCTTTGAGTATTTCTTTCCAAGCTGATGTTACAGTACAGTGTAGTGGAGGGGTCTTGAAATGAGCTTGTTTTGACACATAACACTTGCAATGGCAGCTGGTGGCAACAGATAAGTTACGTTTCCCTCAGGTTCTTAGGCTTTGCCACCAAGAACATTTCCCATGATTTGGGGAATTTCCTGCCAGTCCCTTACCACCGCCATAAGGTGGTATAACTCCACGGGCTCTTTCAGCTCTGATACACAGTATTTTGGACCAGTTATTGTTCTATTCCAGTTTATTTCACAAGAAGAGGAAAAAAAAAATGTGGATGTTTGCAGTTATTTTAGGAGGTACAGATCTGAAATTGTATTCTTGTTATAAGGATTTTTTTTTTTATCATTTTAAGGATATGTTGGTGACTACAGTCATTCAGGATTCAGGATCAGATTAACTGGTTCCAAAATATAAATAACTATTAATTTAAGAATTCAAATGTGGGTATACAGTATATAATATAGAATGGCATTTCTATATTATAGAATTTTCAATTCAGTTTTAATTGTATGGCATATTTTCACATTACATTGTCACAAAGCGCTTTACACTATCTCTGTCCAAAGCCCCCAGTGAGCAAGCCAGAGGCGACAGTGGCAAAGAGGAAACCTTGGGAAGAACCAGACTCAAAAGGGGAGTCCATCCTCCAGGGGCCGTCAGAGGAAGTGAAATGAGCAAGATGGCAAAGTCCCAATTCACACTGCTCACATAACACCGCAGATTGATCAGTTTGGGATTTGAATCCTTGAATCAATGTGTGTGTAGTTTTCCAAAATCGTCAAGTCAATCAAATTCTCTAAATCCCTCATAGTATGTGATGTAATGGCCCTGTAATGCACTTGTGTCCCTCCTCCGGTATCCTGTGCCATATCTTCCTGGAAATGGTTCCAGAGTCATGGTGACCCTGGACTGGATAGGCAGTTATGGAAGATGGATGGATGGATGTAATATAAACAATAATTTCATATAAATCTTTTATCATGCCATTCATCTTGCAAACACCTAGGCAGAACAGGGTTGCAGGAGAACACAAGGTGTAGGCCCCGCTGGATAGGATGCTCATCCAACACTTGGCACACACACACACACACACACACACAAACACTATGGGTGTTTAGTAATGTCAGCTCACTTAACTGTACGTCTTTCCTTTGTGGGAGGAAATCCTACACAGCATAGAGCTGACATGCAACTTCACACAGGGACAGAATTCAGCCTGTAAATAAAATATCGCCACCGAATCATATAACAGAGTATTTGTTATGCGACCTTCCAGAGGAAAGAGTTCAAAGTGAACCATTGTCTGATCCTCAGAACCACAAGCTCTGTGAGTCATCAATCTGTCAAGCAAAAACTAAGCATGTGACAGGAAATGGTATATGCGTTACACATCATTTGTGGTTGACTTGTTTGTTATTTCATAGAAGACTAAATAGTTTTGAAATAAGACCATCATCATCCGCCCCTCCAGATTAGTTTAACTGCTGCTTTTCTGCAGCAAGGTTCTCCTGTATGGGGTGGGAGGCGGGGCTACTGATCTAAACAGAGATAAAAAAAATATATGCTTGTCTGAGGTGAAACATCCGTGGTCTGCCATCTCACTAGGTCTGTGGTAGGACCAGCCATGGTCATTAGAAGAACTAATAATTATGGGTGAATGTTCATGGCGAGTGCAGAAACATTCTTCAAGTACCATAAGTAACATCAGCAGAAGCATGTAGGCGTCGAAAAGCAATAAGTTTGACAGGGTGAAACCACCAACAGACAATTGAAGGGGAGGCAAATGCAGTGGAAGTGCATATAATATCCCAGCAACGTGTGCAGGCTTTTGAAGGCCTGTTTCCTCTTAGGAATCTACTGAGAGATGCCTACCTGTTTCAGATAGGATGAAAACTGAAGGGCTCGTTAAAAGATAAAGTTTAATGATGAAGACGTCTGGAGTGTGATCTGGAGTGTCAAATAGTACTATAAGGGAACTGCAAGGGAATGATGAAGTTCTCTGGAAGAACCATAGATGGGGATTGATATCTTCTGTGGGACTTGCAGAATCTGGCGATTCACACAGCGATCTGCGCCGAGATGCTTTGACACAGAATGGGACAAGCTGAGCCTTGGATTAAAATCAGTCTGCTTTCATAAAGCCCCGGCATTTGAACTTAAGACACGGATACATTAATATAATAAACACAGTCAGGTATGTAGCAATAAAGATAATACATATGAAAGAAGCCATTTACTGTGCTCTCCTCAATGGGTGAACACATTTTCAACAGCATAGATTTTAACCTATGTAACATGTAGTTACTGGTGGACAAATGTGACTAAATATTTTCCATGCTACACTGACAGAATTAAACCCACACTGTAACACAGACACCTGCAGGCCCTGACCACCATAACTTGTGTCCCATTATTAATGGATCTAATCCCTTCAATAGAAGTTATGACTCCCTAGGGCTACCACACTCTGCAAGGCTACTCAATCAGCTTGCTCTTATCTGAGCTCCACTCTACTGTTGTGAAAGGAATTCACTTATGTATGCATATAAATGAATCTTCTGCACATAAAAGGTTAATTTTGTGAAAGGTTGGCTCCTTACACTTACAAGCACAGAACGTGAAAGTAGTGTGTTACTATACTGGGCCCACATAACCACCGCATACCTATTGAATCAGGACTGACATTAAAGAAACCCATAATTACATGGACATTAAGGAGGGAAACAGCACAATGGCTCAAGTGTGTTGTTCCCTTAACACAGATGCAAACTACAGAAATAGCAGTGATGTTTCATTGAGGTGTTTTAAATGAAAATAAAATTATGGAGCAGCAGCTATTAACTTAAATCTATTAGCTAGCAAATATGCAACAACAGGAAACACTTGTTCAGGAAGCAGCATTAAAAAGTAAATAGATGTAAAATTACTATCTGGATTTAAGTCTCAAAGGCTCAGTAGCTAATCACTGCATTGGAAATAACAGACATACAGGACACTTGGGTATAGTCCCCAGAACCTGCTGCAGAAATCCAGTGTTATGTGGTACTAAGACAGATCATGAATAGCTAATTAAATGTGAAGGGACAAGGTGGCACACACAAAATGGAACGGAACGGAACAGTGAAACTGTGGGGGCAGCATTACAGCTGACACACCAATCCCCAGATCCTGAAATGACAGTTATACATCTGTAAGGGGTCTGTATAGGTTATGGGGAGTGCTACAGAAAGGCCAGTCTTACGCAGAATGCAAAATGAGTAAAAGTGTGGTGCAAACGAATAGGGAAATGTTTAGATGTCAACAGAGTCAATCTGACTCTTTGTGCTGATGCTGTTTGGGCCAACATCAGGCATTCAATTGACTCTTTGATGTCGGGGAGAAAAGTTGATAAGATGGGAGGCAATTAAAAGGGCTGTGTGCTTGCAAATAATTTGAAGAGGGGGGTGATATGACCTGGAGTGAACTCCAGTGGACCTGAAAGAAAGTGAACACGGTGCCTGTTAGACATCATGCGTTGTCTTCGGAATCCCTGCACCAGAAAAGGTAACATGTGGGCTCTGCTAAATAATAACAGTCATATTTCAATCCTCGAGTGAATCTGAACATAAATACAAAATTCAAGGCTTTAAATAAGCTCACTCTGTTCATTAAATGACAGAATTAACAGTTTAAGTTTTTCCAGATATTATTACAGCGTGGCATAATGCATGCATATTGACAATCCGTGAGCAGCTCCAAAACAACAGGGGTTTATTAGACAACAGAGCTGAACTCACTGGGGAAAACTACAAAATAAAGGGACCAGGAGGGATCAAAACAAATGGGAAACCAAACAGATTAAACTAAGACAATGAAATAATGACTACAGTGAGGTCCATAAATATTGGGACATCGACACAATGCTAACATTTTTGGCTCTATACACCACCACAATGGATATCAAATGA